>WEIV01003860.1:0-16942 GCA_013390005.1 Calyptomena viridis
GGTGGGAGGAAAGGGGAAAAAAGCAACATCCAGAGTGACATAAACAGCCAGCAGAGAAAGCTATTTTTTGAACCTTTTGGTCAGCCCATTGTCCTGCAGTGAAAGTCCTGCCGCCCTCAGAGGGGGGATGTTTATCTGTATCCACAGGCTGCATCTCAGCACAGCAGGAAATGATGCAGCAACACTGAAATCATGTTCTCTCTGAAATCATGTTCTCTCTGAAATCATCTCCTCACTGAAATCATCTCCTCACTGAAATCATCTCCTCACTGAAATCATGTTCTCTCTGAAATCATGTTCTCACTGAAATCATGTTCTCTCTGAAATCATGTTCTCTCTGAAATCATGTTCTCACTGAAATCATGTTCTCTCTGAAATCATGTTCTCTCTGAAATCATGTCCTCGCTGAAATCATCTCCTCACTGAAATCATGTCCTCACTAAAATCATGTCCTCGCTGAAATCATGTCCTCGTGCCCTCTCCAGATGTGGGTCCAGCTCCTGCACTGGATTCACAGCAGCTTGGTTACTCCAGGCTGGGCTTGTCCCAGAGGTCCCTCCTGCCATGCAGAATTCCCATCCTGGAGATGTCCAGGATGCAGAGGAAGGTCAGCATTTGTTTTATCTCTACTGGCTCCTAGTTACTGGCCCCCTGCTAAGGGATCTCCTGTAGGAACACTTAAACAGGGCAGAGGGGTTTGCTCATTAACTCCAGCATGGAAGCAGCAATTTTTGGCTGAGGGAGCAGTAACTGCCACACGATGGCATGATGGCATCGTCTGCTGCAGCAAGAAGCAGAGGCCCTTCCAGCTCAGCAAACTCCGCAGGAGCCTTCCCCGGGGGCAGAGCGTGGTGTGAGCTCCTCGGGGCGAGCGAGACCCTTTCAAAGAGCAGGAAAGGACACACGTCCCTTCCTTATGGCCCTGTCACCTCAGGGCTGGTGGGGCCAGAGAAGGGCCACTGCTGCAGGGCAGGCACGGGTGGGTTTTTCCCTTATCAGCATCCGGTGAGCGCCCAGGGGAAGCAGAGCATCCTTTGCTGATGGGGGTCTTTCCTCTCAGCGGATGCCTGTGGGTGGCGGCCGGGGGCTCACAGGGGTCACCTGCACCACTGCCCTGCACCTCTCCCACAGACAGCCTTTGCTCGAGCACTCGCTGGTGCCACCTCATCCCTTCTGTCACAGCTTGGGGGGTCCCCGAGGGGTCTTGCTGCCTGCGGTTGTGTTTGTCCCTAAATTTCCCCCCAGTGGAACAGGGGAACCTGCAGTTCTCTGAGGTGTGGGCTGGGGTTGGACAGGGAGGGTGCCTGCAGGGAGAACTCTGGGCTGTGGTCCAGGTGGGTGAGAAGGGACTTGGGCATGTCGATTCTTTATGCAGATGGTTTGTTTTGTTTTGGCACACAGGTGTGAACAGAACTGCCTTTACTCACAGCCCTGGTTTGAGATCAGCTCTGAACTGGGAGGAAATTGTTCCCCAAACAACATTTTGAATCCCAAACTTGCCTCATCTCCACTTTCTTCAGTTCTCCTGTGCTGCCTCCTCAAGTTGATATGAGGAATCATAGGCCAAGGTAGGAATCTCTTCTTACTCTTTTTCCCCAGCACCCTCTTTTCTAATTTTTCCCAGCCAATACAAAAATGTTAATGGCTGGCATCTGTAACCTGTTGCTCTTTTAGGAGACAAAACCCTAAAAACACACCCACAGCCACAACAGTGGGTCAGGAGCCTAAGAAATTCTTGCACCAAGTAGTTGGGGCAAGAGGCAGAGGAGAAGGATATACCCTGTTCTTACAAGGGGGCAGAAAAGCTGGGGTGGAAGATGGAAGGGGTCTGATGACTTCTTGGTCTCTCAGCTGAGCCAGCAAGGCTTGAAAAGGTTAAAGTGCCTGAGCAGAGAAGTGTGTGCTTGGCTTTGTTTTCCTGCCCAGCCCATGTGTGTTTATTGTGCTGGTTCATGTAAGGGCTTTTTGAGTGTTGGAAGCCACGTGGGCTCCTGGGGCTGTTTGCTGCTGCTTGCCCATGTCCCTGGGCACTGGCAGGAGCTCAGCATGTGCCCATGGCCCAGGCTCAGCAGAGAGAGCCTCTGGAATGACCAGGGTGACATTCCTGATCTGGAAGACTGATGTCCCCTTCCAAAGGAAACTTGCTCGGATGGAAGGACTCAGCTCAGATCAAGGGGTGCCACAGGTCCCAGCACAGCCACATCCATCAGGTCATGGCACTGCAATGGCACTTGCTGTTGGGGCTCTCACAGATGCCACCAGCTCTCATGGAGACATCACTGGGGATCTGCCCCATGGCTCCACTGGAGAGAGATTTTTCTGGATCTCTCCTTCACCCACCATCGTGCCTTAATGACAAGAGCATGTCAGACTGTTTCCTCAGCCTCTGTTGGGAGGCACACAGCCCTCTCCTGCCTGGAGGGCATGGGAAGAGGGGAGCCTTTCCAAGAAGGCAATAAACAGAGCTGCTTCTGGTAAGTTCCTTCCTTAGACACTGTCAGCACACGTGTGCAGACACAGCGGAGGGAGAAGTGGGGAGGGTGATGACAGTGCAGGCCCGTGCATGCTGTGGGAGGGGGCTGCAGGGATGGCTCTGTGGCAAGACAGGAAACCACAGCACCCGGAGCTAAGGGCTGGGAGCAGGACCTGGCTGTTCCTGCCAGGAGAAGGATCTTCCAGGAAAAGGGGTTCCTGGCACAGGCACTTGCTTCTCCTGCTGCTGTGGAAGGGAGGGACAGGGGGCCTAACTGGGGCTGCTACAAAGAGGCACATCCTCCTCTGCAGACAGGGCAGCAGGTCTCAGGCTCTGACAGAGCCATTGCACTTTGCTGATCTTCTGTCCACATCCACAAGGTCCCTGGTAGGACTCTTTTCCAGGATGTGAAGCAGAGGAGACCCCCCTGTACTACCCTGGGACAAAGCATGGCACGGCCACTCGTGTGCCAAGGGACAGGCTGGCAGCAGCTCTGGCAGCAGCTGTGGTCTCCTGTAGCACATGGAGGCTCCTGCCATGCCCTCCTGAGCAGCCCTGTTGCTGCTCTCCATTCTCTTCCCTTCAGGGCAGTAAGGGACCATCTTTCAACACATCGTGGAATCACAGAACAGTTTGGGTTGGAACCTTTAAAGGCCATCTAGTCCAATCCCTCTGCCATGGGCAGGGACAGTTTCTATTAGACCAAGTTGCTCAGAGTCCCATCCAACCTGGCTTTGAGGGATGGGGCAGCCACAGCTTCTCTGGGCACCCTGTGCCAGGGCCTCCCCACCCTCACAGGGAAGAATTTCTTCCCATATCTAATGTAACCCTGCCCTCTGTCAGTGTGAAGCCATTCCCTCTGGTTCTGTCACTTCATGCCCTTGTCAAAAGTCCATCTCCAGCACTCTTGTAGTCCCCTTAGTACTGGAAGGGGCTCTAAGGTCTCCCTGGAACCTTCTCATCTCCAGGCAGGACAATCCCAGACTATCTCTGTAGCAGAGCTGCTCAGAGAGCATCTTTGTGGTCTCTGGACTCCCTCCAGCAGCTCCATGTCCCTCTTATGCTGGGGGCCCAAGAGCTGGGTGCAGGATCATGCCAATTTCAGGGCCTGCAGCAATGCAGAAGGATTGCAACACCAGGATATGCAACATCCTGATATGCAACATCAGGAGGTCTCCCCAGCCCTGCAGGGACTCAGCAGGAGCCAAGTGCTTGGTGTGTTCAGTGCAGCCCATTCTGGCAGAGTCCTTCCCCTCAGCTCCTTCCTCTCAGCTGAACTTCTGCCAAGGTTTCACCTGTGCCATTCCCACCAGAGCCTTCCCCATCCCATTCCCTAGGGAAGGGCTTGCTCCCAGTGGCTGCATTGCTCTGCAGGAGGCAAGTGACTTTTCTTTGTTTAGGAAGAACTTAACCATGTTGCAGGCTGAACAGCTCTCTGTTTGATTCTTTGCATAATGTTTTCACACAACTTCAATCTTGTTGATTGCAGCAGCCAGTGAAACCCTCAGCAGCCTCCACGGGACAGGCAGAGAATGAGTTGTCCTCAGTCCTGGCTTATTTAGCTGCCAAGGAGAGGCATCAATTCCCACTGCAAGTGTGCACCTTTCTCTGCAATCTCACAGTGGGATGAGCCTGGGGAAGAGCTGTGTCCCCCAGCCTGGCTGCCTTGGGAATGCTGACTGGTAGCTGTGGGCTGCTTCACTCTGGAAAATACAGAATATCAGCATTTTGCACTGTGTGCTGGAACCCAAATTTGTTCTCATTTATAGTGAAGGAGGAAGCCATTATGTTCAGAGAAGTGAAAGCCAGTGTGATGTTCTCTGCTATTTTTGAAAGAACTTTCTATGTAACCAGTTTTCTTAAAACACAAGCCCCAGACTTGTGGATAGTTCCAAAGTAAGAGTTGTTCCACCCCCTGTAGAGACATTGGCTGCAGAGAGCCCCAGACATCTGTTCCTCATTTCCTGCTTTTTTCTTGACTGTGAGAAAATACAAAGTCTTGTGATGCCAAACAGATTTTTTTGGTCCTCTATCATTTAATTGTCTCTCTTATTCCAGTAATGGCTCAAGAGCTGCCCGTGAAACATTGAGGTTTCTCCAAAGTAAGAGGCCACCTTTGGCTTTAAAGAACCTTCTCCTGAGTCTGGCACTGGTGTCCCTGGCCAGGAGAGAGGAGGTTGGTGGGTCAGTTCTGGACTGCTCTGGGCCATACCAACCAGTGCCATGTCATTGGAAAAGCCACTGGTGTTTCTGGTGCTGTGGAAGTGCTTCAGTTCCCTTCAATCTCATGCTCCTGGTCTGAGGTGAAGGGGGATTGTGTCAGAGTGGTGGCTGAGGTGCCAACCCACTGAGGAGAGGTGGGTCAGTGCCAGGAGGAGCTGCCACGAGGCAGCTGGGAGCCTTATCAAGGGAAAAAGGAGCTCATGGCCTGTCTAGTCAGGTGTCACTCTGTCTCTCTTGCAGCATCAAGACTGGCTGGGTTTTTCCAAAAGCTAAGTATTCCTGCTGCCTCTTTGCAGCAAGCTTCTGGGATAGAAATCATGTGGGATAGAAATACTGTGGACAGTAAAGGATGCTGTCAACATCTGTCAACCAGGCCCTGCTCTAGTGTCACCAACTCCTGAGGTCTTGGGAGCTCCTGAACAGACTTTCCACTTTCCATGAAGTGGAAATCATCAGCATTCTCATCTGATCCTCTCTGGAATCTTTCTTTCAGGTCAGATACAGGCCCTTAGTTCTGACCGACTTTTACTTTTTCTCTAGTCATCACCTGATTTCAAGAAATACAAACCTACAGCAACAAACAGCCCTTCCTGCACAAGGAAAATAATCAAGGAGCATAAATTTCCAGCATGGAAACTCCCTGAAAAAGACGGGACGTGTTCTGGGGCTGTTTCCTGTTTGTTTAGGACACAGCCCACGTTCTTTTTATATATCATTTTGCATATAAAGCTTTGCAGGGCCAAGGTGCTTTTTGCCTTCCAAAGCAATTTTCCTGCCATTAGTCACACGTTGCCTCCACCTGGGAGGACTCTGACCCCATGAACACCTGGCTGTGAACAGCAACACCCTGGCAAAGCTGTGGTGGCTGGGAAATGATGGAGCTGCTTCCGTGTCTTTCCTGGGTAAGGTGGGATCTGGTCCTTTGACCTGTGGTATCAGTGATTTGGGGCCATAAGCCAAGCTCCTGGATAATGGTTTCCAGGGAACAACCAAAGGTTAGGGGTATGACATCACATCAGTTGGTGTCACCAACGCCCACACCAGCCCTTGTTCTCCCTTTCTCTGCAGTACAACCAGTGTTTGAGTGGCAGAACATCCATCCTGCTACAAAACTGTCCTTGGAGCAGAGCAGGAACTGGAGGCAGAGAGCCCAGACTCCAACATCAACATTGAACTGTCTGCCCTGAGCCACTGAGTCCCTCTGTGGGTGCTGAGGGTCACCCTGGGGCTGTGTGGGACAGGTTGAAGGACCACCCCAATAGTGCCCAGTGCCTGGTCCCTCTGCCCACACTCGATGTTTGCTCATGTTTTTCCCTTGTCCATCTTTCCAGTCAGCTCAAGATCCTTCCTCAGGCATACTAGAGTTATATGGGAGAGAAAAACCCAACCCTCTTCCTGGGATCTACTGCTTTTCTTTGGTGCTTTCTCCTCTTCAGAGAGCCCGTGGGTGTGAAGGGTAACCTCCAGAAGCCTCCTGTGGAAGAGCTGGGATGGGCTGGGATAGGCTGGGATGGGCTGGGATGTGCTGCTCCAGCCCATGGTTTCACTGGAAGGATATGATATTCATGGTGGGCTCTCTTTCTCCTCAGTCTTGGTCTGCTTTTTCATTCGTTATTTTCATACAGTCTGTGTGCTTTGGCTCCCAGTTACTGGGTTTTCTGCTCTTTGCTTCCCTAAAAGCTGATTGTCCCTGACTTGCAGGGTTGCACACTCCATCACTTGGATGCTGGGACTTACCTCGATGGACTGGGATTGCTGGTGTAGGAAGAGGAAGACACCTGCCTGCCCTCATCCACCTCACAAATTAATCCACAGACCCAGTCCCACACTGAATAACTACTTGCCATTCCTAGAAACCAAAGCAAAACTAAATCAAATTGACACAACAAGTGTTCAGACAATTTCTACTGTAACTAAAGAAGCTAAAATTGGCTGAAGGCAAGATGAGCTCAGAGGAGTCCTGAGATCCTTCACTGTCAGATGGACACCATGCCCGTGGTTTATCACTAGTTACAGCAGCATTATCTCCTCAGATACAGCAAGTCCCCTGACTTTAGGTTCTTCAATGCTGCAAGACCTCAACAAAGTGCATTAAGAGACTGGCACTGGTGTGCTGGAGGGGCAGACGTGCAGTGGGGTGGGAGGCTGGTGTAGCAAGTGTGTTGGGAGTAATGGTGCCAGTTTTCTGCAACCTGCAGCCCAAGTCTGCAGCTCATTAGAGCCAAATGCCATTGGAGCCAAATGGTGATTCCCTGTGTCCTGCTTTTGGTGGGAAACACGGGGTTTGCTGGTGGCTTGGGGTCACACTGCTGCCAGCACGTGAAGGCTCTCTGTGTCCATGGAGCTGTGCTGAGGCTGCAGCTGCCCTCCACACTCCTGCTGTGGAATTCCCTGCTGTGGAATTCCCTGCTGCAGATGCCACCTTCAAATCCAGCTGCCGAGCCCACTGGGAGCAAAGGGAGATCTCCAAGTGTGTCCTGGAGGAGTCCTCTACCAGGTAAAACACCTCCAGCCCTGTCTGCACTGCAGAAGCAGCTGCATTACCTTCCAGAGAGTGTTTTGTGCCTTAAAACAACAATGCCTGAGGCAAGTCATGCCTTTGGCAAACAAAGCACTCACCCTCCCACTTACCTGCACGACAGAGCCCTTCCTCAGTTATATCCATCCCTGGCAGCAAACCCTTTGCAGGAGAAGCAGAAGTTGTTTTTTCAGAGAAGAGGTGAGCATGTGTGGGCTGTGCCATCACTTCCAGCAGCCAAGGTGCCTGATGCCTTCAGGCAATGCCAGTTCCCGGAATAAAAGTTTCCCGTAAATCTCTGCAGAGCCTGAGAAAACACTCTTTGGGGAATGGGCCAGAAAATATCCCAACAGACACAGCATGGTCTCTTCTGGCTCCATCAAACAGACTATTTCAACTCTTGATTTTTATTTTATTTCCTTGAAATGGGCTTTTTCTTCTAATACAGTGTAAGCAAAGGCTGAGGTCACACGCTGGGATTTTCACCACAGGCATTGTATGGAAATCCGGGGGTTTTCCCTTTTCAAAAATAAAATCCCAAGCGAAACTGTTGGCATGTTCAACAACACAGAGATGCCAGATTTCTACCACCCCTCAGAAAACTGCGCAGGGAGATACCCAGGGCACTCACAGACTCGGTCTTAATCTTATCTTCATCTTTCAATTGAGGGAGTTGGCGGAGGAAAATGATTATATATTCTCTTGGGACCTGAGTTGAAAGAGAAAGTAAAGGTGCAGGATGTGACTGCACTGGTGGCATGTCCGCTCTGGACCTGGCGTGGGGCTGGCTCCGGAAAGCCCCCAGACAGCCTGGCTCTTGCACAGCTGGGGGGCTCTTCCACAACTGGGGGGCTCTTGCACAACTGGGGGGCTCCTGCTTTCAGCATCAGCAAGATCTCGATTACTGAGACCCCGTGTATATCGAAAGGCAGGGCTGTCACAGCAAGCACAAGCCCAGAGAGCACAACCAGGGCACAAGATGCTGCCTGGGGGGTCACTGGGTCCCTGCTCACCCCTCACTTTGGTGAGTGATGCTCCTTCGAGCCTGCCTGGCCTGAGCTCATCAGTGGAGCTGATGGACTCATAATCCTGATTAGCAAATTCCACCTCTTTTTGCTTAACGACCAGTGCTGCTGTTATAAGATGGCTGCCAAAAAGGAAGGCAATAACTGCTTTTGCATTTGGGATAAATAAAGAGCTTACTGAGCAGTGGGGAGAGCTTTCCAAGCCCAAGGACAGCGGTGCCTTGGCACGGGCTGTGCGGCCGAGAGACACGTCCGTGGGAAAGGAGGCTGCAGCAGCCGAGCCCTGAAAACCCATCCCTGATAATTTGCCAAGGAGGCTGGGGCTGCTCTGCGTGTCCTAAGAAAAGCTGATACAAGCGCGGCTGGGGAATTCCAGGAGCAGCCGGTATTCCCTCCCCTATCCCTCTTTTCCCTCCTCCTCCTCCTCCTGTCGTCATCTTGAGATACGTGTGAGGGTTACGAGCTGAAACCAAACCCCAGCTCAGGGCTTTATAATCCTGGAATGAGCGGCAGCAGCCGTGTTGCTCCGGAGGATGCAATAAGCAGCCGGGAGTGGGAAATACAGCCAGTAATCCTTCCCTGCCTGCCCTTCCTGCTGCCATCCACGGGAACATGAAGGCTGTCTCTATCCAGCTCCTGCTCCTGCTGGGGGTCTTGTTCCTGGTGGCCCTGGCTGAAGGTGAGCCACAGCTCCACTTGCCCCCCCCCGGGAACATCCAGGTTCACGACGGGATGTTGATGGGGCGTGGGGAGGGGGAAGTGACACTGGGTCAGGCTATGGACACCTTTGTGGGATGCAGGGGATGTCGTAGCAGGATCAGGCTGTGTTTGGGAAGGGTGGGGGGAAGCAATCCTGGCAACGGGGACATCCGAGCAGCCCCGTGATGGCTTTTGTCACTCCTGAGGGCAGATGGGGAGAGACTTTCTGATGATCCTTATTACAAACCAAAAAAAAAGGCATAATGCACTTCTTTCCTCCCCTTTTTCACGTCCCTTAGGGACATGGTGGGGCAGCTGCAGCTTGGGAAGGGCAGGTGTCTGCACAGGTCCTGAGGGTGCCGGTGCTCCCATCCCTGCGGGGTGATGGGGGGCTGTCACCTACGGTGGGGAAGGGGGGGGTGTTTGTGTACGGGGGGAAAGGCCCTCCTGTTCTCTGGGTAAAGACCTTGTGTGCTGAGCGGGGTCAGAGGACCGAGAAGTGGTGGGCTCATCCCTGCCGGGGCTGGGAGGTGATGGGCTCACCTCTGCCGGGGCTGGGAGGTGATGGGCTCACCTCTGCCGGGGCCGGGAGGTGGTGGGCTCATCTCTGCCGGGGCTGGGCTCGGTGTCATCCCCCCCGGGCACAGGTTGGTGATCACTGCCCAAGGCAGCAGTTCAGCAGGGTGGNCTGGGCACAGGTTGGTGATCGCTGCCCAAGGCAGCAGTTCAGCAGGGTGGGGGCCGGGCTGTCACACGGGCTCCAGCACCGCAGGCAAGGCTGGACTTTGCCCAGGACCAAGGATTGATTTATTCCCACCATGGGAAGGGAAACGGGCAAAGAGCCTTGAAGATCTGTGCCCTGCTGCCACCAGACATGGGGAGTGAGGATGGGCAGCTGGGGATGGAGTGTTTCCCTCTCCTCACACCTCTGGGCAGGTTCTCCAGGGCTGGCTGGACACCAGGCAGCTTATCCTGCCCTGGGAACCCACTGTCTGCTTTGGCACTGCCTGGCTCTGCTCCCCTGTGCCCAAGCATCCCTCTTCCCTACAGTGAGGAAATCAGGAAATCTGGCTCTGCAGAAAGTCTGGTGGTGCTCCCTGGCTGGGGTCTTTCGGGGAACTGTGCTGAAAACAGGTACCAGTGGCTCCCAAAAGTGGTGGTTCTGGGTGAATAAACTCTCAGATCCCTTTGGCAAAGACTCGGGTGCAGCTCAGAAAAGCAGGGTTGTGTTCCACAGGAGCAGGGGGACCACCAGGGCTCTGTGCTCCCTGTGACACCCCTCTGTCTTTGGAAGGTGCTTCCCAAGCTCCTCTGCTCTGGGAAAAACCCAGCAGGAGTTCAGCTAATTGCAGACCATTTGCCTTGGTGCCAGTAACTGGAAAATCAGTTCAGAGTTATGAGAGGAGCAGGGCCTTGGGAGCAGAGAGGGACATGCACATCCCTGACTGCCCCAGGGATGGTCTGGCGTGCTGTCACTGCTTTGTTGAACTGTGCTCCTAAAGTGGAGAAAAACAGCAGAATATCCTCTGGCTAATGAGAGAGAATTGGGGAAGTTGGTTGGCCCTGAGCAGGGAATTCTGAACCTTAAAGCACCACAGAAAACATTATTGTGTGAACAAAGAGTTTTGCTTTAGCTTTACAGACATCTAGAAACTGAAATGGGCTTCTGCAGAGGCACCACAGGAAGGTTTGCCTGGGAATTTTTTGCAGCCATGGGTTTCCCCAGTAAATGGATCAGAAGAACTGAGGGTGCTCCTGTATCAGTGCTTGTTCTTACACCTTGTGTCTGGATCATTCCCAACTGAGATGCATAAAATTCACCAAACTCATTTGGAATCTGAGGCAACATTTTGATTGAAACCAGATGCCAGCTGCTTCCTTCACTGGAGCCTCAGATAAATCAGAGCTTGTTTTTCTAAGTCTTGCCCCCAGGGATGTCAGGAACAAGTTGGCAGGATGTGCAATCTTCCCTCACTTGGCAAGTGCTTGTTGTGGGAGGCTGGAGGTAGATGCAGGCATGAAGGGTCCCCAGTGGCTCTGCCCCTTGAAGTGGGGTTTTATTTTTGCATTTTGCAAAATGAAAACCGTTATTTTCCAGTGGAGATGGAAAAGACATGTTTGGAAAGCTGGGCTGTGGAGATATCTATGGGAATGATGCTTCATTCACCAAAAGGTTCTTTTTCTGCACCTTTTCTCTGAGCCCAGGTGGTGTTCAGAGACCGTGTGCCAGCAAACAGAGAGGCAGGATGCTCACATGGAGGGGAACTCCCACAGAGGAAAGAGATAAGACTGATCCAGATATGGAAAGGCCAACCATCCTGCCCTTTGCTCTCCCTCTCTTGCCCCAAGAACCCCAAGGGCTGTGGCAGGTCTTTTGGGGATGAAGAATTGTGTCTTCTGGGCACTGTGCTGAGAGAATCCCCCTGTGACCCAAAGGGGAGGGGATCTGCAGGTCCAGGGACTTGCACAAAGGACTCCAGCCAGTGCTTGCTCATCCTACAAGACAAGCTACAGTTCTGTCCCAAAAGCCCCACAGTTTTCACAGCGCTTTTTTAGCTCAGTTTTCTGGATATCTTGTCACATATCTGGGTGCAACAAACAGTTCTGGCTTTGTCTTCATTGGGATTTGTTTCCATTGCAGTTTAGCAGGGATTGTAAACTCTCATGGCAAGCTTTGGACTCCTCCCCAGGGAAGGGGGAAGAGAAGTAGTGCCAGTTTTTACAGTCCCTAATAAAAAGCCAGTGTTTAATAAGATGAAACCTTTATTTCAGGGCAACCCAAAGCACCTCTGAAGTGTTCAGTAGAGTGCTCTGGTTTTGGATCTGAGCTGCCAGAGAAGCGGATCAGGAGCTACCGCCGGACAGAGCCCGGCTGCAGGAAACAAGGCATCATGTAAGTGCTGCCCCACACGGGCCTGTCAGCAAGTGCCCTTGCTTTGGAGCCCAGAAACACAGTGAACACTGGTGTTTATCTCATGGGTGGTGGGTTTTTTCTGCCTGTTTCAAGACCAGCAACTTGCGAGTTAAATGGGCGGGGAAGGGGCTGAGGGCTGCACTTGGCAGAACAGGGTGGAGGAACAGACAGGGAGAGTTCACGTGTTTCTGTGGAAGCAGATATTTTCTCTGGAGACAGATTCAGACTTGTGAGCTTCTCTGGAAATGAGAAGTTCTGTTTCTTTCCCTGGGGTAATTGATTTCAGCTTACCCTGAAGCTGGGGCACCACTGAAACTACTTTATTGCAGCCCAGGGGGTGGCTCCAAAGAGAACCTGCTGGGCTGGCCTTGGAAAGTATCACCTCACCCAGTGGGCCAAAAATCAGAGGGTTTTGCCTTCATGCTCACTTGTCTCTGGACAGCTGATCCCTGTGGAGCTTTCTGTCCTCAGTGCTGGAGGGAAAGGCTGGGTTCAAGCATCGGGACAATGCTCTTGAAAGAAAAACTTCCTAGGGGAAAACCCATGAGTCACATTCAGCTGCTCCTCATTCAGTCAGATCTCAGAGGCACCTGCCCTTCCTGAAATAAATCATCCAGCCAACCAGTGGTTGTTTGCTTTGGGCTTGGGAGAGTCAGTGTTGCTGTCTGCACACCTTCCCCATGGTGCTGATCCCCTAAACCAACCCTTTCTTTATCCACTCAGTGATCCCTTTTTATTTTCAGATTTATTACTCTGAAGTCCAGGGAGATTTGTGCAAATCCAGAGGCTGAGTGGGTGAAGAAGATCGTAGAGAAACTGGACCAGAAAAAGGCCACAGCCTCCCCACTTCCACGTGGTGCCATCTCTCCAGAAGAGCCTGGTGGTTTTCAGAAACGTGTTGGTCTTACAGCAATGGCTCCATCTCCAACCAGTTTCTTCCAAGGGACCAGCACAATAGTTCTGGAGGGAATACATGGTCCTGCTGTGGGGACAGAGGTGTCCAGCCAGTCCCCACCAGCCAGGCAGGAGAGCAGCCAGCTCCCTGCAGGATCATCCCCTGTGCTGTGGGAAAGTGCTGCACACTCTGAGGTCACCCCAGAGGCAAAAAGGGAGGCCTTAAATTCTACTGCATCTCCCATTGTTGCAGCAGGTGTGGACTCCAGGCAGCCCCCCACACACCCCCCAGCTCTTGTGCAAGGCTCTTCCAACACCCTGGGCCCTACAGAAGGCCCTGTGGGACACACTGGCAGTGCTGCAGCTCCTGGTCAAGACACGACTTCTAACCCTAATTCAGACCTGATGGCAACTGCTAAGGGATCAGCCCAGCCTGTACTGTCTACAAATGAACCTCTGGACTCTGCCAGTGCCAGCACCAAAGCACCAGGTGCTGCTTCCAGGAGTTCTGTACCAGAGCTCCCCTCCATCCTGGGCAGTGTGGGCACCACAGTCACCCCAGACATGACAGTTCCACCAGAGACTCCTTCAGTTTCTACTCCAAACCCCACCACTTCCACAGACAAAAGTGCTTCTGTTGTTGGTTCCTCTGCAGATGTGTTTGGTACTGAAACATTTGATTATTCACTGCCTGTAGGAAAGCAGGAGCCTTCAGATTTGTCAGTTTTTACTGGCCAGGCATTCTCAGGCCAAGCCACAGTGCATTTGACCACAGAGAGGCCAAACAATCTGCCCCTGCACAGGTCAAGGTCTCAAACACACTTTGTCCTCCCAGTTTCTGTGGTAAGTGGACTGATGGTTTGCAGTGTTGCTCTTGTATGGCTGTACCTAAAATTTGGAGTCAAACCAGAAGAGTCATCAAGAGAAATGGTACAGGGCTTGCTCTACCAGAAGACAGGACATAAATTCAATGTCTATCCAATGGAAGTAATCTGAATTCTTCGTGGCACAGACATTACATTTTTGGCCTAAACTGTCTGTGTGTTCCTGCAGAAAAGTTGTTTGTGCTACAGGTGACCACCAGCTGGAAGAAAGCCAGGGAATAAAAATACCAGAGAAAACAGGTTTTTTTGCAGAGCAGAATGTCCAACAATGTACTTAATTTGTCGTTGACCAGTGACAGTGTTTTGGAAATAATTGAGACACGTCTTTTCTTCTGGCCCTGTTACATACAAAGGCTGTGGCTGTTCTGCTGCTGCTGGTGGCTCTTTGCCAGGTAGCAGACAGAAGTGAGTTCCCAAACTGCTGCTGGGAATTTTTCTGTGGTTCATTGTGGCCCAGCCAAGAAGCCACTCACTCACCCACACTGTTGGACTTGGGCTCAGCCACCTTGAGCAATCACCAAACCCACACAATTTGCACTTAAACTCTCTGCTGCTTCTTTCTTTGCACTTCAGGTCTCTGCTCTGTCAGACCAAACTGGCCATGTGGGTCCTGGCCCTCCTTGGGCTGATTGAATTTACTTCCAGCATTTCCTCTTGTTGGAGACACAAGGGATATCCCAGCTTTTCAGCAAGAGGTGACCAAAACTGCATCTGACTGGGGTCCTGCAGATCTCATGTTCAGGGAAGCTGGTAACCCCCAATCCTCCTGGAAATCTGGCCCTTCCTCCTCATGCCCACAAGAAATGTGGGCATTTCTTCTTGGGACTTGGTTCTTGGCAAACCAATGCCAAGAAACCTTTGCCAGCTGTGCCCTGTGTCCAGCTGCACCCAACAACAGGGCAGGATAAGGCAGATGAGTCTTTGCAAATGGGAGAAAACAAGAAGTCACCCAATAATTTTTGCTGCTTCTGGAATAACACTGGAATGTTTTTGCTGCTCTCTACAAGCAAAAAAAACCCCAGGAGATAGTTTCTTGGAGGAGCTAAAGGCAGATCTGGATTTTGCCATGTAGGAATTACTCCACCACAGCAAATGTAACATCCTTCTGGCCCTGTATTCTCTCCAGGAATAAGCACATTTGCTGATCCACAAAAAAACCCAACAAACCACCACCAACAAGAAACAACAAGCACAAAATGCCTGTTCATGGTTCTACACTTGAGCTGCATTTTAGTTTTTCCATCTTGGATAACATTGATTACCAAGCTATGGAAGCACTGCAACAGCACCAGGCTTTTTTTGAACCCAAACTAATTTTTATTTTTACACATCCTGACATTGCTGTATATAAGCTTTATATTTTACCTGTGCTCAGGTCCTGAAAGCTCTTATTAAACTTTGACTCCAGTATGAATTTTCCTGGAGTGTGCAAAGGTCTTCATGATGCTTTGTAAGTAGATACATATCAAGGGTCAGATCTTCCTCTAACCAACCTCAGTAGATCAGATCCCAAAGTATAAATATGTGTGTAGAAAAAAAGGAAGGAAAAGCACATAATGAGCAAGATCATCAAAGCAAAAATGACAGGCCAGCTGTAAAGCAGAGCTTGGGGAAGGGATCTGTTAGATCCATCAGGGCACACCTTCCCAGCCTCTGTCCAGCCCCACAGGGGGAGAGGACAGACTACAGATGTGTTTGCTTTCTGCCATCACACAGTCCCTTATTCCTGCATTTTATTGGCTTGAGAGAGGGGAGCCAGTGATTCATCTCAGGTTTTGCAAGTATGGAATGCAATCAGATTAATTGCATTTGGGACATTTGTGGTGAAACCCTTTCTTGTGCAGCAGCATTCCTGTGCAGCCCAGCTGTGGAACACTGGCTGCCACTGATTTTCCTGGAGGGTAAATCAGGGGTTGTCAGTGCCCCCTCCCCATCCACCCACATTTAAGATTGGTGAACACTGTATGTGCTGTTATTTTTATATAAAACACTAGAAATGTTATTTTTGTAGTAAAGTTTTGTAGCCTTTTGAATGCTTTTAATGTCTGAGCTGCTTGGGGCTGAGACCTTTCTGGGAACATTGGAAAACACTGTGCCTTGTCCATTTTCCTGCTGGTCTTGGATGGCTTGTGCATGTCCATGGGAGCTGGACCACCCTGCAGGCCCTCCAGCAAAGAGAGGGGACACTTGTTTAGAAGTAAACAAAGCCAACCCAAAAGAATGATGCTGGGGAGATGAATGTGCACCAGTCAGACCACATGGAGTCCTGCCATGGGATTTTAAGGACACTGGTTTAAGCTCCCACCATCTCCCAGCTGCCACTGGAGCTCCTGAGGAGGAGATGCTGCTCCAGCCTGGCCCCATCCTTGTGCTCTCCCTGCTCCCTCCTGTGTGTCCCCTGTTAGCAGGGAGGCTGCTGGCACCACTCCCAAGGACAGTCAGGACAGGGGGACACCACTGTTTCTTCCTGGGCAGTGGGAGTTTGGGAGGGCACAAAGGGTGTCACCAGTTTCTGGGGTTAAAATATCATTTGTTGTAGAGCACTGAGGTTGTTACGAGCTCCAGTTTGTTTGTGTGTTGAGACTGTGCATGAGATATATGAGCTGTATATTTTTTTTTTAGAAGTAAACAAAGCCCTTATGGTAAAAAACTTTGCTCCTCTGTGGATTGAGCCCTGGGCTGAGTTACCAGCCTGTGACCTGCAGGGATGAACACACATGATTGAGCACCATGGAGGGCATCCCCAAGAGACAGCAAAGCCATCACAGCTGCCTGTGTGCTCCACCTCCTCACTCTTTAAGGGTTTCACTCTTGCCAAAAGTTTACAGGAAATAAATTTCCTCACAGGGATTTGTCGTTCCCATCCTACTAAGGCAGTAGGGAAAACAAACAGCCGGGTTTTTGCTTTGTTTAAGCAAAGCTGTGACCAAACAGCAACAGACAAACATTATGCTCTGAGTGTGTTCTGTAACGAGAGCTGAGCCAGGACCTTTCTCACCCCGGCCAGGGCTTGGGATACCCTTGTCTGCTCCTCTCTGGTGCTGGGGAGGAGAGGTGGGAAAGGCAACTCAGGGAAAGAGTTTGAAAGGGTTTGCCTGGAGTGGGGAGCTGGAAGGAGCTGGAAGGAGCAAGAGGGACCGGCATGAGCATCTCCCCTGTATCCCAGGAGCTCCCTGAGCATCTCCCGAGTATCCCAGGAGTGCCCTGAGCATCTCCCCTGTATCCCAGGAGCGCCCTGAGCATCTCCCCTGTATCCCAGGAGTGCCCTGAGCATCTCCCCTGTATCCCAGGAGCATCCTGAGCATCTCCCCT
>WEIV01003860.1:17239-93351 GCA_013390005.1 Calyptomena viridis
AAAGGCAACTCAGGGAAAGAGTTTGAAAGGGTTTGCCTGGAGTGGGGAGCTGGAAGGAGCTGGAAGGAGCAAGAGGGACCGGCATGAGCATCTCCCCTGTATCCCAGGAGCTCCCTGAGCATCTCCCCTGTATCCCAGGAGCTCCCTGAGCATCTCCCCTGTATCCCAGGAGTGCCCATCCCGGCTGTCCCAGCCCCGAGCCCTGCTGTGTGGAGGCAGAAGTCAATGAAAACTTCCTGCAGCTGAGTCACCGGGTCAGAAAGGTCATTTGGAGGGTAAGAAACCCTGTGAAAACAAAGGCACTTTTCCCCCTTCTCTTTTCTCTGTTGTGGGCGAGGAAGGAGGAGGCTGCGAACGAGGGATCCCTGAGGCGATGAATCATTTCCGAGCGCCGGCCCGGAGCCGCCCGGGGCTTTGGGATGCTCAGTGCCCGCGCTGGGGGTGCCACACACTCCTTGGCTCTGCCGGTGTCTCAGTGACCCACAGAGCAGGGCAAGACTTTGTGCCGAGGGTCTCCTTGCACACACCTTCCCCTGCTTCTCCACGAGCTGCCTCGGGCGCGGGATTTGGGGCAGGAGATAAATAATGCCACGTTTGTTCTGCTCGGGTGTGAAAGGGACGTGTCCTGCTTTGAGGTCTCCCCGCAGCCCACAGGGGATGGGGATCCACGGCTGTGGTGTGCCCCTTCTCACCCCTTGCTGGCCCGGGTCTGGTGTCCAGCTCCACATCATCTCCACATCAGGCAGCTGTTCTGACTGATTTTAGGAGAAGGAGGGGGCTCTGGGGCTCCACGTGAGCTTCACCTCCGTGCCTTCACATCCCCACAGGATCCAGCAGATGAGCAGCAGGCCTTGAGGGCCTTAATCCCCCCAACCAGACTCATCTGGGAATGGACTCAGCCCCACAATACACACCAACCCTCTGCCCAAGGACCGGGAGCCCCATCTAAGCTCAGGCTTGAGCTCCTGGTCCCTTATTTGGACGTGTATTAAGTGCTGGTCTGGTGTCTCTTGGACAGACCTTGGGTCTGTGCTGTAGGTGTCTTGTCTCCTGGCTGCCTGGACTCTCTGGTGCTGGAGCCCTGTCTCTGTCCCCATCTCCTGATACTGCTGGGTGGATTCCTCCAACTCTCCCAAAGGGATTCTGGATCTGGTTCCTGACATTGGAGTGTCTGGGGCCTCTGATGGAGCCTCTGGATCAGCCTCTGAGCTCCCTGGTGAGGACACTGCCTGTGCTGGGGTCACCCTTGTCCCCTGGCTTGTCCCCTCTCACTGCTCCCTGCAGGCTGGACCTCAGGGGAGACACCTCTGCCTTTACCTTCTGCAAGCCCTGACTTCTCTCCAGGGTGATGTGTGAGGGGCACAGCTCTTCCTGTGGAGCAGAGGCCCTGCCACTCCATCCTGTCTGCTCTGAGACTTGGGTTGTGACTTGTGCCATGTCTGTCTCTGCTCAGCAGGGTGGTTTTCCTAGGAAATGTTGCCTAAGAACTCGTGTTGGGGCAGCCCCTGACTGAGCTGAAGTGCCACCACTTTCACACTGTTGGCTCAGCACAAGGCAGGATGTCCCTCAGCTGCTCTGGCTCCCTGGTTGCACAGGCACAGTTCTGCTGCATGGCTGATGTTCTGCCAGGCTTTGTGTTTGCTTAATACCCAGTTTTATGAGAATTTGCCCCATTCGTGTCACTGCAAGATCTGCTTTTGTTGCCAAAGTCCCCCTCGGGTACCACAGAGGTTGTCAGGACTCTGGCAGATCATACCTGTGACTGTCCCAGGTGATGGAGGAAGACTTATTTCTTTAGCCTTCAGAATTCACCCTTAAATCCACCCTTCAGAATTCACCCTTGAATTCTGCCATGAAGCAAATAATTAAAAAAAAACCAACCCAAAACCAAAGAAGATAGGAATAAGTGAAACATGCTCTCCAAGGAGAGAAGTGATGTCAGCTTGCTGACTCCAACCACAGCCATCACAAACAGTTTTCATGACAATATGTAGAGACCTTACCGTGTCTTTCTCACCACATTCTTTAACTGCATTTATTTTTCTCATTGCTGGGGTTTTATCCCAGTCAAACACTAAGGAGAAATTAAATTCATAACTTGTTCTAGTACCTTCTTGGAATTATCAGGACTAACCCTGTTCAGAATTCAATCACTAAAAATTAGGCTGGAATTGCTTCCATGTCCCATTTCTTTCTGTTTTCACAACTTTGCTTTAAAAGCTGAAGCAAACTACTGCCTGCTTAAACTCTTGGAGCTCCAAAAAGGTCAGGGCTGGAAAAAGGAGGCTGAGTCCTCACCAAGCATAATTTCCCCTGTTTTCTACCCAACACAGAAGCCTCTCCAGCACAGAGTCCCCCTGACACCCCAGGTACACCCTCACTTAACCCTGAGGCAGTTGATTAACCTCACTGGATAAAAATAGAAAAATGTTTCCTTTTCCATGTGTTTGAGAGAAATGGCAGCAAATCCCTTTTTTATCTTCCTCAGCAAACTGCCCATTTCCAGTTTCCAGTTCACGTGCAGCCACTTCTGCCTGTGCTTGGCCCTGCTGGGGAGGGTTTCCTGCCTGGCCACAGGGAATTCCTGCCCTGTCCCTGCACCAGGGGCTGAGCTTGTCCCAGTGATTCAGTGCAGACAGAGCCCTGGGAAGGGCTCCTGGGCAAAGCCTTCCTGCAGCCTCTGTGACTCCAGGCAGGACTTATGGCACAGGATGTGCCTTGACCACCAATTTACAGCACTTGGTGGTCCCCAGTGCCCCCCTGGAGGAAGCAGGTTTTGGAAGAGACTCATTTTTCTGTTTTGAAATGTCTTTGTAGGACCTGGCACAGGGTGAGCTCTGACTCCAGGAAGGAGCAAGAGAATTGCCTTTTGTTTGTGGTTGTGTCCTGTGTAGCCAGAGCTTCCAAATGGAGCTGGGGAGACCCTCGAGCACCCCAAGGAAATGTGGAGGGCTTTACACTCAGAAAGCTGAGGGTTTAAAAGAAGCAGAACAAGAATGTGTCGTACTGTAAATGGAGAAGACTGAAAGTACACTGGGTAGAATGAAAGAAAACAGAGAAAACTTATTTCAAACCCTCCCACTTCCTCCTGGGGCAGAAGTTTCAGCCACTGGGTGATGCCCAGGTGGTGCTGAGCCACCTCTCTCCTGCCTTGGCACCCAGCTGCTCTTGCAGTGCAGAGCCTGTGCCTTCCTGAGTGCACAACAACCCTGGGGTTGTGTTTTCCAGCACAGCTGGGTGTGCACAGTCACCCCTTGGGACCCCATTTTCCAGTGTGGGGGTTGTTCTGCCCAGCTCCTTCCTCCCCTCACTGGCATCACTGGTGTCCCCTCAGCTTCTCCCCTCTTCTCGTAGAACAAATGAGATGCTGTTTATTTTTTATGTAAACAGCAAATTGTTTAGAGTCAATTCAAATGAAAGGGAAACTTGGGCCAGCAGTGGGGCTTTCCAGCACTCATCAACTAATGTCTGCACATCAGTCTTTTCCCTTCCAAAATGTTAAAGAATAAACATCAAAAGGTCTCCAGGGAGTTGTGAATCATCTGGCTTTTCTAAACATATCTGGCAAACGTGAGAAAGGGCAAGCAGAGCATCCTAGGCCAGATCTTGTGTCAGGAAAGGAAGCACAGCTCTGTAGAAGCTTCTCCAGGTCCTTTCCAGCCAGAGCAGTGGCAGCCACGGCACCTCACCCAAAGCATCCCCCACAGCTGGGAGTGGTCAGCCCTGGGCCACGGGCAGATGTGCCAGGGGTTTGCAGCAGGACATGTTCATCCACCCCCAAAATCCCTCTGTGCAGCCCCTGGATGAGCAGGCTGTGTTCCCTCTTGGTCTGTGGCTGCAGGGGAGCCTGCACTGCCCCAGCCTGAGGGTGTCTGTGGGCACCACAGCATCCTGCAACCTGCTCCTGTGCACTGGGAGCAGCAACAGGGTCCGTGTTCCCAGCTGGGCATTGCCAGCCCAGCTGGGCATTGCCAAAATTACCAAAGGGCACCTTGCTGGACCAGCCTCCGTGGCTTGGGGGGCTCCTCTGGTCCCAGCAGTTGTGGCTCAGGTTTGGGAGAGATCTCGGGGCAGAGCAGGGGTGGGGAGGTGGCTGAGAGGGGAAGAGAACATGGACAAAGCTGTGGGAGAAAGGAAAGATGCTTTGGGGGGTTAACAGCAGGAATTCATTCCAGCTCAGTCACTGTGTGGAGCTCACACGGGAAGGAAGGCACCATCCTCAGGGGCTGTGGGACCTGTGCAGAAACACTTTGTTTGCAGTCCTTGGAGGGCTGCCCAGCGTGGGGGGCACATGCCAGCTCCCCCTGGGCCAGGTCCTGCTTCTGGCTCACAGGGACTCCATCTCTCCACGGCAGCTGAGCCAACACAGCAGCCACGTGGGTCTGAGGATGTGTTTCAATCATTTCCACTGGGCTGGGAAGAGCCCTGAGGCTCAAGGTTCCTCCCTGGGCTCCTCGAGCCTTCACCAGCAGCAGATTTGTCTGACTGGGGTTGGGGAGACACAGGAATGACCAGGGCAGTTCTCAGCACTGAGTGGTTTTCTCCCAAGGCTTTTCAAAGACACCCAGGGATGACACAGTCCCAGGCACAGTGTCCTGCTCCAGAGCATGGCTGGGGGGTGCCAGTGTGAAGAAGAGCTTGAGTGACCCCTTGGGTACCTCACAGGGGGTCAGAGGGGACCCTGGGAGCTGTGGGGGACCCTGGTGCTCCACACATCCACTGGTTAAAAAGAGAGAATGGCAAAAAAAGTGTCAGAGCAGGGGCTGAGCACGACTGACAAGGACCTGCAGAAGGGTCTGGAGGTGTGAATGGCCCCTCAGACCCCCAGAAGGTGTGAGGAGCAGGGAGTCCAGCACAGGGGGGAGAAGCTGTTCCACAGGTTAGCACAGACAGGGGCTGACCACCTTTCAGCAGGTCCCTGATGGAAAGACAAAATTTTGAACACCAACTTTTCCATCTGTTCCCCTCAGCCTGATGTCGAGTCCTGCCCTGAAGCCAGGAGTTAAGCCAGTCCTGGCCTTAAGGAAGGGCTCAACTACATCCCCTTCTCTGTCCACCCCACACCTCCAAGCTATGAACAGGCATTTTGGGTGGAAAACTTTTATTCCTCTCCATAGTAACAGCATGGACTCTGATACGATTTCTGCCAGTATTTGACAACTTGCAACTTTTAAGCCACAGAGGGCTGGTGGCACATCAGTCACCATGTCTCTGCTTAATGCTTTCTGTGAATTCACAAGCCATCCAGCCATCTCCAGCATATTTGTGTTGGCTCTGGGGCTGAAAAGTGACTTTGCATGGAACACTGAGCTTTGTCTTTCCTATTGCCATAAACCCCCCCCCGACAGCTTGGGATCTCTTGAGTTCACACCTCAGCAGAGGGAGATTTCACTTCCCTCATGGCTTTCCCTGTCTGGGTGAACAGAGAAGTTGACAAGATTTGATCAGTCTTTCCAGGTATTTTCTCAGCCCATAACCCTGATGATCCCTGATCTCATATGTCATGGAAATCCCCAGAGCCAGTGAAATGGTATAGAGCTTTTCCTTGAATTTGGTGCAAGCTCTTTGGAAAGGGCTAATCTGGGGGCAGGGGGTGTGGAGAGAATAAATTGCAGCTCCCCCTTGTCTGAGCTCACAGCTGAGCTCCTCTGAAGAGGCAGAGCAGCGAGGAAGAGCCTTCCCACCAGGCACCATGTTCACTGCAAGGCCAGTCCTGCTGCTCGTGGTGCTCCTCACCCTCTCCCCACACTCCAGTGCTGGTAAGGCCCCTCCTGGGGCTCTGCTGCCAGCCAGGACTGGGCTTATCCCACTGGGATGGTCAGGGAAGAGACCCCAGTGTGGAGCAGGGATGGTGCTGCAGGCAGGAGGAGCAACACATGGCAGGCCAGGGCAGAGCAGCACATCCTGGGCTGCAGGGAAGGATGGAAACTGCTCCTGGAGCTGGGTGGTTTGGGGAGAGCTGCTGCAGGGAAGGATGGAAACTGCTCCTGGAGCTGGGTGGTTTGGGAAGAGCTGCTGCAGGGAAGGATGGAAAGTGCTCCTGGAGCTGGGTGGTTTTGGGAGAGCTGCTGCAGGGCTTTTGGTGCTGGATGATGGCCTGGAACATCCTCCTGCCCAGGGGATGGAGCAGGAGGGCACCTCGGGGGCCCTGTGGCAGCATTTGCAGGGTTTGGGGGAGGTGGTGTGTGGCAGCCTTGTCAGGGGAAGGTTCTAAAGACAAACTGCCTTTCACAGCCAGGGTTCACCACCTCTGTCTTCCCCAGCCCCCTACTCTCCAACCGAGTGCTGCTTCCATTATGTAAAGGCTCCTCTGCGGCTGCTCAACCTGAAGGGTTTCTACTCCACCCCCAAGGAGTGTTTTTCCCCAGCAGTTGTGTAAGTAGTTTCCTCACTGTGCTGTGCTGTCTCCTGGACCACCACAGGTTCAGTTCATCCTGTGTGGGGACAGGGCAGGGCCAGGTCTGTGCAGCCTCCGTGGTTTTCCAGCATGGAAAGGGGAGGGCTTGGCTGTCTGTGCACTTCTCCAGGGCACAGTTAAGGACACGAGTCCATCACAGCCCCTCGAGGCTCTGGAGGTGCTGGATGAGCTGATTGTAGGACACCAAGTACCCAGGGGCAGCAAGCAGGGCCAAAGGGGAAGGAGCAAGAGTGAGGGAGGGAGGACTGGCATGGGATTATAGCTGTCATTTCTCACCAAGCTTCACCTTTAACCTCGGCAGGTTTGAGACCAAGAACGAGACCAAGGTCTGTGCAAACCCAGAGGAGAGCTGGGTGCAGAGAGCACTTGGGAGGCTTCAGAAAAAGAAAAGACTTCATGCCCCGTGATGTAGAGTGGGTGCCCTGGTTCCTGGAGGGAAGGAAGGTTTATAGGCAGAAGGTTTATCCCAGAAGGGGCTGGAGAGGTCCCTGCTGCTGGGGGAGGGCACTGGCTCCCCACAGCCCTGAGCCACATCCACCAGCAGGGCACCAGCTCCTGGAATGCTGCTGATCAGAGCCACCAAATAAAGTTTACTTGGTGTGGTACTGGGGAGTGGTGTCCTTTCTTCTCCCAGCCCCACAACTGGGCTGCTGCCACAATGGAGCTGCCCAAGGGGCTGGGGTGGGATGGGGGCTCTTCCCACTGGGATGGGCAGGGAGGGGGATGGATGGTGCTGCATGTGGATGCAGGGATTTGGGTGCTCGCTTCCAGGGGACCCAAAAGGGACTGAAGACTCCTCTGAGGGCTTCTAGGTACAAAACTGCCATTGGTTTTGGGCTTGGAGGTCTCAGCTTGTCCCTTGTGGTGTCCCACAGGGGAGCACAGCCCGGCTGCCACCCCTGCCCCAGGACTGTGGGGTCTCTGGGCTGCACAGGAAGGGTTTCCCTGCAAAGCAAACTGGGCAGGGAGGACACACAGGGGGTGTCAAGGCAGAAATTCCCCCCCAGACAGCCCTGGAAATTCCCCCACTGCCAGGGTCCCTGGGAGCTCAGCAGTGATCCCTGCCAGGGTTTGGGATGAGGAGGAGAACTGAAAGGGCAAGAGTGAGAGGAGGTGTGGGTTGAGATAAGGACAGTTCAATAAATAAAGCAAAAGCTGTGCACACAGGCAAACCAAGATAAGGGATTCATTCCCTCCTTCCCTCCAGGGGGTGGGTGTTCAGTCAGGGCTGCTGGAGCAGGGCTCTGTCACATAAAACAGTGACCTGGGGAGACAAATCCTGTCACTCTGAATGTCCCCACTTCCTCCTTCTTTCCCTGTGATAGTTCAATTAAAAAAAAAAAAAAAGAGAGAGAACTGACCCAAAAAAGAAACCCACAAAAAAACCCACCAAGTGATAAAAAAGCCATCACTTGCCACCAGCTGGATGGTGCTCAGCCAGTCCCTGAACAACAGCCACCCTGAGCTCCTGGGGAAGGGGATTTTGGCTGCAGCAACTCCAGAGACGTTTTCACAGCCGTGGCAAAACCCATCCAGAGGTGAGGGATGGCCCTGACACACTGCAGGTCTGGGACTGGACATCTCAGGGGCACCCAGAGGCTGGTGGAGATCTCTGGGTGCACCAGGAGATACTTCAGCCTGAGGAAGCCTCTTAAACTGTTGCCTTTACCCTTCTGGAGCCTTCAGACCATGGAGTCACCGTTTGCTTGGACTTGGTGCCCTCTCCTGACAGCTGTGGTACAGATGCAGCACAGACCTCAGGGCTCCAAACTGGCATTTCTCATATGCAGAGGGTTCACAGAGTTGTTAAACTATTAACTTTCATGATTGCCCACTCAAACACCAAAAGATTACACGAGTCAGAGGATATTTCCCATCTCTACATTGCTCTGGGTTGTTTGGTTGGTTGGTTTTTGTCTGTGCCTACCCATTTTAGTTTCTAAAGTAAGGGTTTTTCTCAGTAAAAACAAATTCTATATTCGATCATTAATTATAGTGAGGTTGGAGGTGGTTTGGACACCCATAAAATCCCGTGCACAGCTGGTCCCCCCTCTTCTCTCTCCACAAAGGCCAGTTTGCCTTTGCATTTGCCTAAGCAGGAGCTGCACAGCTGGAGAAGAGGCTGTGCCACCAGTGGGGAAGGCCCAGGAGGTGCCTGGGAGCACCCTGGGCACTGGAAGAGTTTGGAGAAGACTAAAGCCAAACCCAACGCTGGGCCAGGGACACAGAGGGAAGCCCAGTCCTCCAGAAACTTTGTGGGGCCTCTCCAGGCCTTCAAATATCCAACATGCACTGATTTGCTTCATGAAGAGCAGATAGTGGAAGCATCTCTTAATGCCCCTGATAGGACTGGGGACAGGAATGATTAGCTAAGGGAAAGGAGGAGCAACTGTGTGCCTCAGACAAGCCTGAAAAAGTTGCTCAGGGCTTGGCACATAAGGTTTTCTGTGCCAGGAGGTGTTGGTTGGAAAAAGCCATTAGTTCAGTTCTCCCTTCTTTACAGCCCTTCACTTTTAACCAGTGCCTGGGAGGTGGTGTGACCCTGGTGCCTGCTGGGCTCAGGGCTCTGTACATCAGGGATGTGGTAGGAGCTGCAAAAAGGGGGCCAGAAGAACCTGGTGGAGATGCAGAGTCTGTAGAAGAGGACTCAGGAGCTGCTGTGTCAGGTGTTTTCTCCCTGCAGAGCCCTTTCCCAGTGGTGCCACCCAGCCTCCTGCCAGTCCACCAGACCCTGTCCCCTGCAGACCATTTCTTCTAAACCAGAGCTTTCAGCACATTAGATTTGTTTCCTTCTCCTTTCTTCTTACAGAGAAGTCGTACAGACATGAGATAATCTTCAAGGAAGTCCATTTTCACCTTTCTTCCCCTCTGAGAAGGCCTGTCTTTCCTCATTCCCAAGCCACAGCCAGGTCCTCCTCTCCTGTGCTCCCACTCACCACCATCCAACGTGGGTTCCCACTGGCTCCTCACCCCTCTTTTCATGCAGACCACATGCACACCACAGCTGCCTCCTGCCTTCCCAGGGTGCAGATCCCTGCAGGGGATGCAGGGATGTCCACCAGTGCTCCACAGGGCTGCTGTCAGGGTCTGGGCCACCTCCTGCCCTTCAGGACCTTGCTGTGGTGTGGGATGACTCTCCTGGGGCTGTGGTTTATCCCATGTCCTGGCACAAATGTCTGTGCACTGGTGGCCACAAGCCCCCATCCCTCTGACCCTCCCATTTTGATCCCAGCACTGGTGTGGGAGGCAGAAGCAACACTTGGGCTCAGACCTGTGATTAGCCCCAGACTCTCCTCAGACACCCCATGGCCACTGCCCCATTTCTTCCCCTTCTATAAAGTCTCCTGAACCCACCAAATGGTTTCTGCCACCTTCTGCTCTGGGGTCCCTGATAGTTTGGTCCAGTGTGGCATTTTCTGCCTGACATCCCATCCCAGAGTGTTTCACCCTCAGTGTGGCCAGGGTGGCTGGGGAGGACAGTTTGGAGGGGACTCATCAGTCACTTGCCTTTGACAATGTGGGCAAACCAATTAAACCCACCCGTGATTTGTTCCTGCTCAGAGACTGTGGGGTGTCTCTCCTCTTAGAAATAAACAGACAAGCATTAGACTTGATGTCCTGCCTTCATGGGAAGATGGTTTTCATCTGCTTTCCTGAGTAAATTTCGGTTCCCCCAAAGCCTCCTGGAAGCCCCTGACAGTGTCACAGCTCTTCCACAGAAAGCAGAAGTAGCCACTCTGCTCCTCGGCCTTTTCCACCCACTGCTGGATGTGTCCCAAAAATAAGTGACAGAAACTCCCTGGGAAGAGGCTTCTCAGAACATGTCTGACATGTTTGGAAAAGCAGCCCAAGTGGGTGGATGCAGAGGATAAATTAGGGTGCAAGAACCAAAGCCTTGGACACGGAGAAGGAGGAAGAGCCCTCACAGAGCCACCATGCTCACTGCAAGGACAGTCCTGCTGCTCTCCCTGCTCCTCACCTTCTCCCTGCCCCACGCCACAGGTAAGGCACCTCCTGGCTCATTGCTGCAGGTCAGGGCTCAGAAACTCCACTGGGCACATCCCATTGGGAAGGTCAGGCAGGAAACCCCAGCTGGGAAAGGGAACAGAGCTGCAGGCAGGAGGAGCAGCCCCCTGGGCAGGACAGGGCAGGGCAGGGCAGCACATCCCGGGATGCAGGGATGGATAATGGATGGATGCATGATGGATGATGGATGGATGGATAATGGATGGATGGATGGATGGATGGAGGGAGGGAGGGAGGGATGGATGGATGGATGGATGGAGGGAGGGAGGGAGGGATGGATGGATGGATGGATGGAGGGAGGGAGGGAGGGATGGATGGATGGATGGATGGAGGGAGGGAGGGAGGGATGGATGGATGGATGGATGGAGGGAGGGAGGGAGGGATGGATGGATGGATGGATGGAGGGAGGGAGGGAGGGATGGATGGATGGATGGATGGAGGGAGGGAGGGAGGGATGGATGGATGGATGGATGGAGGGAGGGAGGGAGGGATGGATGGATGGATGGATGGAGGGAGGGAGGGAGGGATGGATGGATGGATGGATGGAGGGAGGGAGGGAGGGATGGATGGATGGATGGATGGAGGGAGGGAGGGAGGGATGGATGGATGGATGGATGGAGGGAGGGAGGGAGGGATGGATGGATGGATGGATGGAGGGAGGGAGGGAGGGATGGATGGATGGATGGATGGAGGATGGATGGATGGATGATGGATGGATGGAGAAAGTGCTGGGTGGTTTCAGTGACGATGGCCCTGGGGAGATGCTGCAGGGGCTCGGGGGGGACTCTGGCAGCCCTTCCCC
This sequence comes from Calyptomena viridis, assembly GCA_013390005.1. Lineage (NCBI taxonomy): Eukaryota > Metazoa > Chordata > Aves > Passeriformes > Eurylaimidae > Calyptomena > Calyptomena viridis. Next base: position 28,486 of record WEIV01003860.1, read on the forward strand.
AGGCCTCAGCTGGATAAACAAGTGGTTGGAGGTGGGGGAGCACATGCACCTGCTTGGAGTCCCCCAAAACACCCTGCAAATTGTGCCCCTGCCTTGGAAACCCCCAAAACCTCATCCCCAGCCACTGAGCACCCCGAGCTCACCCTGCACTCTGGTGGCTGCAAACACGGGCTGTGGGGTCCTGTGCTGTTCCCCCCCCACATTGTCCACCTCCCAGTCCTGTGTTTGCTGCCATGAACGGAAACAAATCCCCGTCGTGGGAAGCTGTGGGAGCTGCTGAGAAGCTCCGCAGTTCCACACCCTGCAGTGCCATTGTCTGGCAATGCAATTAGTTGCAAAATGCTGCCGAGGGCGTTTCAAACATCCCTCCCCTCCCTTCCCTTCCCAGCCCACTGCTCACCGGTGGAATGCTGCTTTGAGTACGCGCAGAAACCCGTGCGACACGTGCAGAGCTACTACAGGACACCCAGTGACTGCTCCCTGCCTGCAGTTGTGTGAGTATCCCAGGGATTGCCTCCCACCCGGCACGGCTGGGACCTGGAGCAGCTCCTCCTTCCCACCCCACGCTGTCCCAGCCAGGAGAATGTGCCTGGAGGGGGCTGTGGTAGGAAAGTAGCTCTGTGGGGTGGGCAAAAGGGGGATAAATAGGTTTTAGTGCTTGCTGGTGATGCCAGTGGTCTCAGTCACTCACCATCAGCCCAAGGAGATGGGTCCAAGCCTCCATCCAGGATGGGGCTGCACAAAGGGAGGGGAGAAGTAGTGGCTGGGGAGGGAATGGCTCCCAGTTCATGTCTTCACTGGTTTTCCTCCCTTTCTCATTGCAGGATTGTGGCTGCCAGCAGTGCCAAGATCTGTGCTGACCCCAAGAAGCCCTGGGTGAAGAAAGCCATAAAAACACTTGAAGAGAAGAAATGAAACCCTTCCCCCATCAGACTTGCCCATCCAGTCCTCCAGTCTCTGAGGGAGCCCAGGGTGCCTGCAGCACTCCTGCCAAGGGGCTGTGGCAGTGGGCACTGTCACTGCAGGTGAAGGCAGCCTGTACCCCTGCAGGATCAGGTGTCACAGCACCACGGACCAGCCACCAAGCTCCTCCTGCTGTCACTGCCCTGCCACACCGTGCCAGTGGAACAAATATTTTATAATAAACACTTATTGCCACAAGTTGCTCTTGGAATTTTTCCTGATTCCCCAGCCCAAGCAGCAGATCCTACAAGCCCAGGGCACGGTGCAACCAAAACAAAATTTTGACATGGGCACATTTCTCTGGGTTGGGGGCAAACTGTGCCTGGTCACAGTGTGGTTTATTGGGAATGTGACAGTGTAGCCAGGTCTTAACCCACACACCAAAGATGTGTAGAAGTTACCCCTGTGTGAGACCATCCTCAGATTATCTGAGGGCTCACAGCCCCACAGGCTTTTGTAGGTGCTCCAGAATTAAGGTTCCAGAAGATACTGATCTACCAAATCCTTGCAAGCTTCCAAATGTGCTGGTAGACATTGCAAAATATCTGGGAAACAATGTCCACAGTGCCAGGAGGGTGAGGACACAACCCCTCAGAGGGGCAGAGAGGTGTCCCAGCTGCCCCTCCCTCTGCAGGGCTGGGAGCACAATGGAATCCCAGACACTCACCCCAGGCTGCTGGTCCATCATCTGACAGAGGTGCAAATGTACTTGGGAAAACCTCAGCGAGGAATGTGGCAACAGATTGATCCTCCACTCAAAGTGTCATGTGTTTTATGTTCGTGGTTGGAAAAGGCAGCAGGGCTGTATTTTCTGGGATACTGAAGCATTTTCTGGGATACTGAAGTATTTTCCAGGATACTGAAGTATTTTCTGGGATACTGAAGTATTTTCCAGGATACTGAAGCATTTTCTGGGATACTGAAGTATTTTCCAGGATGCTGAAGTATTTTCCAGGATACCAAAGTATTTTCCGGGATGCTGAAGTATTTTCCAGGATGCTGAAATATTTTCTAGGATACCAAAGTATTTCCCAGGATACCAAAGTGTTTTCTGGGATACTGAAGTATTTTCCAGGATGCTGAAATATTTTCTAGGATACCAAAGTATTTTCTGGGATACCAAAGTGTTTTCTGGGATACTGAAGTATTTTCCAGGATGCTGAAGTGTTTATTTTCTAGGACACTGAAGTATTTTCCAGGACACTCAAGTATTTTCTCAGATACTTGAGTATTTTCTAGGATACTGAATGGCACACAAAAAACACCCCTAATTTTTTGCCCACAAATCACAAGCACCATGGGCTGAAGCAGGGGTGGAAAGCTGAAGGAGAATCAGATGCAGAGGGACAAACATCGTGGATTGTGCATCCCCTGTCAGAGGGGACACGAGCTGCTGCCACTGCTGGTTCCACACTCACCCTCCCCAGCAGGCAGGGATGACAAAGCACACAGCTCCACACTGGCTCTTGCACATGGATGTGTATTTTAATAAAAATAATTCTGTCAATATACAGCAGAATGTTGATTTCTTTACCATATTTCCAGTATATTTTCTTAGGTTTTTTTCTCAGTTAAAATCCCCCCCCAATCCCCTTTTTGTTTTCATGCGAAGCGTCAGATAACTTAATTCACAAATACTAAGCTTAGACTGAACCAATGTGCACAGTTTGGGTAATGTCCATTTAGCCAATGTTGTACCAAAGAGGAGAAACTCCCTTCCCAAGGGAATGAGAAGCCTGGAGTGGCCCAGGGAGATCTGCCCAGTCTTGGCTGTTCCTCCAGGGCTGCTGGGAAACCTGCAGAGACCTCACACCCCATGCTCCAGCTGAGCATTTCATACCTGAGTTTTGAGCAACAAGCAGGAGAGGAGAGAGTTCACTGCGTGGTGGGCAGGTCCTGGGCCTGGCCCTGCTGTGTGTGAGAGGTTCAGGTGCCAGCAGCCTCCTCCTGCCTCCCCTGGCTGCAGAGCCATGAAGAGTGTGCACAGGCAGGACCAGGAGTGACAACCCCAATCCAACACCTGTGCAGAGTCCGTGGTCTGGAATTCACCATTTTGTTATTTTTTTGAATTTTTTTTTAAAACACGGATTATCCCCAGAGCTGCTGCTGTTTCTCCTTTCTCCGAGTTGGAGGCTGTGAGAAGCCCAGCCTACAAAATCCCTGTCCTCCCTTTGTGAGGAAGGATGCAGCTGAAGTCCCCCCAGGCTGAAAGGTCTGAGCAAGTGCCTGGACCCAAATGGAGTGACCAGAGAAATGGGGTCTGCCTGGCCAGGGGATGTTCAGCAAGGAGCAGAGGTGTGCATGGCCTCCAAGCATGTCTGTGGTGATGTGAGTGTAAATCCCACATTGTACCCGTGGGCTCCTTGTGAAGGAACTAGAGTTAAGCCTCTCTATTGGAAATAAAACAGCTGGCAGGACATGTGCTCCTCAAGTTTGGATGATCCCTGGCTTGTTGGGCACTGCCTCAGCTCAAGCTGCAGGCTCTGAGCTCTGGTGTGGGACACTAGGACAGGGACAGCCATGCCATGGTCACTCATCCATCACCTGCCAACTCTTGCTGCAGGGAAGGAGGATGGAGAGCAGCTGGAAGAGGCCTCCACGTTCTCAACTACTCCCCTTTCCTCCCAAATCTGCTGCAGTTCCTCCCACACTGCTGGTAACACTTTGTCCAGCCCTGCCCTACACAGCAGACAAGGCTCCCAGCCAGAGCTGCTGGACTGCAGCTCCCTCCATCTCCCATTCCTCTGGGGCAGGGGGGTCCCAGCAGCACCCAGCATGTCCCCTGCCATGTCCCCACCCAGTCCTTGTGCAGAAACACCTCAGGACACCCACATACAGCTGGAGATCCAATACTCCCTCCCCAACCCACTACTCATGCTGCTCACACTGGCAAGGTTGGAAGGAACTTGCTCCTTCTGCAAAGGGGACTCCTGGGTGGAGCAGAACCACCTTTTCAAGGAACATGTTCCTTCTCTCAGGAAGTGACCAGCTCCATGGCACCTCGTGGCACCCAGCACTGGAGCAGGATGGACCTCTCTCTCCACCTGCAGTTCAGGTCTGCACTCTGCTTCTCCATGGAAAGAGCTTCCTGATGCCATGTGGAGCACCACACACACTGCTCCACAGCCTGGCTGCCACAGTTCACCTTCTCAGTCAACCCCACAAGGGCAGAAAAAAGTCTGAAACTTGCTCTAAGCAGCACCTGCTACATATTAACACAGACAGGTACCAAAGCACAGCAGCAATTCAACCTGGTTTGCTTTGCTGAAGGAGGAGGTGGTTCAGCATCCCTGAAGTTCAAGGTGGACAATTATATATTCAATCCCCAGAACTAGTTCCAGCAGTTCTGGTTGCTCCAGTTGTTCAAGGGAGCCTCAAGAACAAAGCTATTTAAAGAATGGTAAAGAGGTACCTTAATAAAACATGAAAAACAAGGACACACCTCAAGAACAGGCTGAGATGTCACTGTAAAAAACCAGAAGGAACAAGGAAGCATATGGGAAGATCAGGAGGTGTAGGTAACCACGAGGAATGACACACCTGGGGGGGCCCTTTCTCCACACCAGTCACAGCTGCATCTCCCAGTGTCCAAATCCAGTCACAGCGAGGAGCACAGGGATGCTGGAAACAGAAGCAGGCTGTAGCACCCATAACCACCCATCTTTCATGCATCCTAAGGCAATGAGCTCCAGCTCTGGTGAGGGCAGGGAGAGCAGCCACCACACAACCCCCCCTGAACAGCTGGATGCTGCACATTGTCCAGTGCTTCACCTGGGAGCCCTCCCCGTTCTGCTGGCCACACACAAGGGCTCAGTTCCTCACCAGACCCCAAGAGAATGGCAGAAGTGCTGCAGGCAGCTCAGCTGCAGGCTGGTGGGATCCTGCAGGGTGACAAAAAGGGGCCATTGTGCCTGGATGTGCCCCTTTAGGGCAGTGCAGCACAGGAAGCCCAGGAAGGGCAGCTGAAGGTGCCGTGTCGTTGCTCGACACAGACATGAGCCACAAAGCTGGCCCTGGTCTTGGAGCAGCACTGCAGATCCACTGCTGGTGGTCACAGCTGGGAGAATACTGGGACTGGGGGAGGCAGAGAAGCAAGAAGGGAGAGCTGGTAGCAGTAAGTTCTCCCAAACAAGCTGGCTCTGAGAGCACACCGAAGAATGCCCAGGAAATAGACTTTTCCACTCATGGGAGAGCTCATCTGACACCTCATTCAGCCTAATTCAAAGTCTTGAATTAGCTTTTGTTAAATATCTGCTAGGATGGGCTTATGGAGCATCCAGAAGAATCATCTGGAATGAGGTGGTTGCAAGAGGAACAGGAACTGAGAGGAACAAGATTTGGCTCCCCTGGTACAGGAGAGATGCCCACAAACTGGAATGCATCCAGCACAGGCCACTAAGATGGTCACAGGCTGGACTACCAGGTGTATGAGGTGGGCCACCTCCCAGAAACCCTTATCCCAGCTACTCCAGTGCATCCCACTCCCAAGTTCTCCATGTGTTCTTGATGCTCTCACCCACTGCTTGTGGGAACAGCAGGAACCCTTGTCCACGGGGAGAAAAGCTGGCCATGCAATTCAGCTCCATGAAGATCTCCCCACAAAACCCCTGAAGGTTTAACCTAAACTTTAACCAAGGCTCCAGGTCTTGTTCTCAAAAGGCCACTTAACAGGCAGGGCACTGGGATGAAACCCAAGGCCCAGGATGTGCAGGGCTGCTGTTCCCCACCCTTGAAAACAGGTTTTCACTAGGTCACTGTGAAATGTTATCCTCCCAAGAGGCCCTGGCTGAGTTTGAGGAAGGTGTGTGGAGTGGCTCCTGTCCAGAGCACAGAGCTGGAGCACATTTCACCCTCTGCCTGTGCAGAGTCCAGCTGAGCATTGGAAAACCTTCCTCCAGGATCAGAACTCAGCCCAGCAGAGACCTACATGTCAACCACACGTGATGAAGTCCTGTATCCAGTGCCATCAGCGTTACAACATGGGGCTGTAGCTCCCTGTCACCCTCCCAGAAATGGGAATCCAGCAGTTTCTAGCACAGGCTACACAGTCACTTAAATGGCCTTTACTGAAGGACTCTCAGCAGCAGTGACCAGGCTGCTCATTTGGAATAACAAATCCCAAATCGTTTTTATAAAGGTAATTTTTGATCTGCATGTTTGTGTGTACACAACCTCTGGTTCAAAGTTAAAGGCCTCGGTTTACTTTAGTTCTGTTTTTTAAAATTACTGCAGCAATCCAAACCAAGTTCCATCCAAGAGCAGCCAGGGAGATTCAAAGGCAAGAGGCTTTGAAATACAACCTGGGAAAACCAGGTCAGAAATGCCATCTAGGAAGGAGAGGTAGGTTGAGGCTGACACCCCACCACACACTGCAAACACACTTATCTTCCCCATACTGAGTCATGGCCACATTAGTCACAGTCTGAGCACAACAAGCAGAAACCAGCAGTGAAACCACCAGACCACTTGAAATAAATGAAAAAAACCCTAGTAACATTCATCACGTGTTTCTTGGCACCAGAACAAGCAGATATCGAGGAACATCTCTTGTCTGGGGGGATTTTTTTGTAGTGAAGGGGAAACCAAACCAAAAAAGATGCTCTAGGACAGCCAGCAAAGCTTTGCTGAGAGACCAAGTGGGGCATTATTATGCCACATGATGAAGAGACGTGGCTTAAAGAAACCACAAAGAGAAGGAACCCAAAAACCTCAGAAAGAGATAAAGATGCTGTTGCTACAAAGATGAGAGGTTTGACTGCAGCCAGTGCCACAAGCTGAACAGTGACCAACAGCAGAGGAATCTGCCAAACATGAAAGGCAAAGCCAGGTTGTGAGTGGAGCATTTCCAACCCCAGCACCCAGAATCAGCCCAGCAGTGTGCCCTAAGCCTGGGGCTGAGAAATGAACAGCCTGAAGGAGAATCTCCCCAGGCCAAGGTCACAGGCTGCCTCAGGCTCTGGGGCCTGGTGGGCTGGGACAGCCATCCCTGGCACGTGTGGGATCAGAGGCTTCAGGAGGGAAGCTCAGCAAGTTATCTCTGCACTTGCAGAAAGCAAGGACTGCAGGCTGGGGTAATATCCATCACCAAGACAATGAGCAAGAGCTGAAAATCAAGAGATGAACTTCCAGGCATATCAGATGTTTACCAGAATTGGCACAGAAACCCTGGATTTGCAAGCTGAATTCTTCTGCTTGATGCAGCCCTCTGTCTCCCTAGAAGAAAGGCTGTGGTAGGCAGAGCTCCCTCTGATTTTTTACAGCTGTATGAGTTGATCTGATAGAAACCTCTCTTCCAACTCCAAACCTCCTGTTGCCTGGTTTCTTAGGCCACCACAGCTCTAGCACTGCCTCTACACAGTGTACACCTTCACCCAAAGGTAGGGACAGCATCCCCAAACCCCTCCAACACCATCTGCTCATTCACTGTCACAGTTACCCTCTGTGCAGGAGACACCTCACCCCTGCTCTGCCTTCATTGCAGACCTCATGTGCCAACTGCAAATCCAACCTGCAAACACAGAAAATCCTTAAATCACACACCACCTTCCCTTCTCAGTGGCACACAAGCTCTCTTGCTGCTTCATGTCCTGGAACAGGCTAACCTGCATTTTAAGGGCAAACCTCAACAAGACTATTTATCTTTCATTGACCCTTCCAGAAAACAAGAGAAAGAAAAAAAAAGAATTTGTGAACAGCGACAAAATTCATGTTCAGTTTGAGCTCCCCTGGGTCCTCCCCAGAGCTACTGACCCAAAAATTATTTGGTGTGGAATCACAACTTCAGCTGGGCTGAACCTGCCATCTCTTAATGGTACAGCAGAGGATGCAAAGCCCATGGTCCTGCCCACAGCCTTGCCAGGTACATGCTCAGAAACACTCACAGACAGTGCTCTGAATGCTTGGTAGCACTCCAGTCCCAAGGCCTGATACACACCACATGTTGGTCCATCTTACTTGGAGGTTACTCACCCACAGATCCTTGCTGGTCTCTTTTTTTTACCTGAAACTTCAATAATTATCTTAGTAATCCTTAAAAAACATTGCTGTTCCCTCCTGGAAGGCTCAGGCCTGACAAAGCTGGTACTGACTCCAACCCACAACCTGATCTCGACATGTCCCACCTGCAAGGTGAGCACAGCTCAGCCCCAGCTTCTGAAGACACTTCCAAAATTCAGAAGTGCTCATTCAGAGGAGTGTTAAGGGGATGTGGTGGCAGAGAACACTGTTATTACTGAGTCTTTGTGACAGAGCCCTCCTACATGGAGAAAAAGAGGGATTTGTTAATTTAACAAAAAACTGTTGGCCCAATGGGGCAGCACCCACAGATGTTTCTGGCAGGTTCACACCACCTGCTTCTACCCATGCAGTGGCAGATGACTTCATGTTCATCAGTCCTGTCCCTCCAGCTGCTGGGAGAGCTGGATTTAACCATTTCTCAGTGCTGTGAGATGCTTCTACAGCATAACCACTAACACAGGCAATGTCAGATCTACTCTTCCCACTCACAAAGCCAAGTTTGAGAGCCTTGGGCTCTTAAGAGAGGCACCATGAAGGATCAGGCTCCTCTAATTCAGCTTATCATTAGTGTGTGACAGGACCTACCTCACCAGGTCTCCTGTGGGGTTGTATGATGTGTATGTCTGGGACCGAGTCTGTGGGCAATAAATACATCGATGACTTTGTGGAGGTGGAAGAGACCTTTTTAATAAACATGATTCAAATAAAATAAAATAAAAAAAAAATCCCTCTGAACTGCCACTATGAGAAGAGTTCAGATAACTAGCACAGAAGATGATGCTGTATGTGCACGATGGAGGGAGAAGGGAAGAAAAGAACAAGCTGTCGCCAACTTGATCAGCTTCCTCAGTAAATCAGCATAAACCAGCTCAGCAAAACTCTCCAGATAAAATATCGGTGGAACCATGAGAAACAACTCAAATCAACAAAGAGAAACCCCTACATCAGAAGGCGCTACATTAGAAGAACCAGCGAAATACCGAGCGCCGCTGGAGCCTCTGTTTAGAAGAGGTGTGGGGGGAGCTCTGCCAGTCCTTCCTGGGGGCAGGAGAGCCACACAGCGAGGGACTCACCCCATCCTTCCACGGGCAGTGTGTGTGTGTGTGTGCTAGAGGGGTGGCAGGGAGGTCGGGCTATCCAACGAGGTGGTGGTGCAGAGTGGCAGCAACAGAAGGTGAGGGGCAGCACTCCACGGCGTCGGCTCCGTCCTGCTCTGTGCTTAGTGCAAATAGTCGTCTACTCTGGCAAAGGAGCAGGAGCCCAAGCCCACACGAGCCATGAGCCGCAAACACTCCGAGGCCTGGCCCAGGGCGAGCATCAGCGGGGGCTGCTTTGGCAGGTTCTGAGATTCTGTGGGGGCAAAGAGAACAGAGATTCTGTTTAGAAGAGGTGTGCTGGCCCTCCCAGTCCCAGTCCCCACTGGGCACCAAGCCCAGCATCCCTGGGAGAACGTGCTGGCTCTGGAAGGAAGCTGTTCCTCGAGTACCCACTGCTGCTCCTCCACACACCCCACCACCCAGGACAAGTCCAACACACAGCCATAGCTCAGCAGAGCCTTCCAGAAAGTGCTGCTGTGGTGGCCGGAGCAAGAAAAAGGCAATGAAGCTCCTGCTGATGCTGTCTGCCAGAAAACCCTCAAGGCACGAGAGATCAAAGCATGGAAGAATAAGGAAAGGCAGGAGAAACTGGCACCAAGGCAAGCTCTCTGCATCTCCCATTTATGCAAGGCTACACAGCAGCCCAAGCCCTGGACAAACTCACTCATCACTGTGTCTTTACAACTGCACGTTCACTGTGCAAACACGAGGGAACCCTCAGCTGAACTAGACAAGGTGTGCTGTGATCTGTGTGATGAAGCATATCCAGCCACTGGCTTTTCATGTCTCCCTGGTGACAGCTCTCAGCAACTTGTCCATGCTCCTCAAGCACTGGACAAACAACCGCTGACTTCGAGGGAAGGGACTTTCCTTCCCAAAACATGTAATTTCTGTTCCTCTACCCAGTCAGAACAGGAGCCCTCATGGGATATTCATCAGGAGCCCTCTGTCCATCAAGCTGTTCCTTCCCTCAGAAGATAATCTCTCAATCTCCATCTGGCACATTCAGTGTGAGATGCACAGACACTCCAGGAAAGCCACCTAGTGGCACAGTGAGCCAGACTGTGACAGGAGCCCAGCATGGCTTTCTGAGACAGAGAACCTGCCCAGTGGACACTGTTTGGCTGCTGTGGATGTTCTGAGCTATCCCAGACTGGGGAGTGTCCTGCAAAGTTACCTGGGCAGTGACACAACACGGGCATGGTCTGGTGACAGGATCAAGGGACTTGCCTAGAACTTGCAAACTGGTGGCAATAACCTCATTATTTCTCCATCACGGGATTTGCTGTAGCTGAAGATGCCAGGAGGATCAGTAATGACACAGGAAGACACTGATGGCAGCACAAGACTGCCATCAGGGAAGGCCACTGCATTTACTACACCAGGTCCAAGCCAGGAGAGCAAATGACAACAAGAGGTTGGGCCACAGAACAGGTTTGTCTAAGGAAAATGGAAGAACATTCATGAACATTCAGCCCTGAAGACAGAGACAGAAGAGAGCAACAGACTGCTCATGCTGGACCCAACCATCCTGCTGACACAGAGGGAAGCTTAACAGAAAAAGGGGAGCTGCCTTGTTAGCTGAACAAAGCCAACCTGTAACCAGATCTCAGCACAGTTAATACCATAAGGGAAAAAGCAACAGGACTTGCCCTATTCCAACACTGCAGACAGCCAGGCTCTCTGGGCTCTGGCAGGTATAGCACAGGATGGGAACACACAGAGGCAATGCTGGAAGGGAAGGTAAACCCTGCCTGCATTTAACTGTGCATGTTCAGCAGGAACTCAAAGGTAACTGAAGTATGGCTCCCTTCTGCTTCAGAGACAACACTACAGAATAAGGCTCCCCTTATGAAGTGCTGCAACAGAGCAACTGCATTCCCTCCCAGAAAGTAGGAAGATGCCAGGATTGAACTCTGCCAACCCATACAGCAGGGAAAAGAGCCCTGGTAATGTCTGCAAAACGATTCAGGTGGGTTCAGAACATGAAGGAAGAGGGGCAGGAAATGCATCAGAGATCTTGGTTTCTTCTGTAAGCAGGGAAGGAAAATCCTAAAAAGCATCCTTGGAAGCAGCATTAAGATGTAAAAGAAGAGTTTATTTATCAGGGTCATCTGTTCTCTGCAGGCTTCCCTCCCACACCCCTTCCTGCATCACTGCCCTTACAGTCCCCAGCAGCAGAGAGGCCAAAGCTAAACACAAGCATTTCTGAACTCTCCTTAACACTCTCCCACAACAGGACAGCCCTTGAGAGCAGGTATGTCCAGGGGGAACACTCCCACAGGAAGCAGATCTTACCCAATATAGCACTATTGAGAGCAGCACACACAGGTTCCCTCTGGATCGGGTCCAGCTGCTGCCCAACGGGGCAGTTCCAAGGGTCTGAGTAGGCTAACAAGCTAAAGGCATCCTGTGGGAGAGAACAGAGAGGCAAAGTAAGGTCCTGCACGGCTGCAAACACACAGGAAAACCACCAGGTCCATCAGCTGGGGCACCTCTGCCATGGCCACAGTGACAGGTGCCTACCTCCTGGAAAGAAATAGCCCTTTTCTTCTTGGCAGCAAAGGATCACCCTGGGCCATCAAGACAGTGGATTAAAGAGGGTGCCCCCTCCACCTGGCAGGAGAGCCAGCACGGGAAGGCAGGTAGAGTGTCACCTGGAGGGAAGAAGAGCATGCAGTTGCTCCAGGAAGGCAGGCAGGAGCTGTAGTTCTTCTCTCCTGTGCTGAGAACTGGGTGCAGATGCTCTGTGTTCATGTTTTGACCTCTGATCCCCATGCAGGTCCCTTCTTCCTCAGCACGTGCAGAAATGGGGGGTATCCCATGGTCAAAGGAACCCACAACCCCAGTCCTGGCCCAGAGAACTGCTGCAATGCAGCACAAGGCCCAGGCTTACCTGAAGCATCTTTTTGTGCATGGTGTTCTTCCCATATTCTCTGCAAAGCTGCTCACTGAGGATCTGCAGCTCCCGCCCAAACTGGATCATTCTCTCCGTGGCCGCGTGGTTCCCCCCACAGAGCTGCCTCTGGGGGCAGCTGTCTTCTACAGGAAAAGAGTGCAGAAGATACAGTCATCTTCTGTCCCCCACCAATGCCCACCCTGTGTCAGGATACCCACAAAGTCCTCCCCCTTCTGGAGCAGGTAGCTGCTTGCTGGTCTAAGTTTATCCCAGTGGAAGCTTTCTGTGATTCCTGCACTACAACAGTCAGCACTGGCTTTTTCACAGTACAGGAAAGATTTGAGATCAGTTTGTTTAATGCCTGAGGACTACCCAGGAATCAAGTCTCCTGATATAATCCTGGGAACTTGCAACTCCAGCTGTGTTACTCTTTCTTATGTGCAATACAACATACACAACATGGAAACCCTCTGGTCTAACAAATCCTGGACTCAGGAAACTTCTAGTCAGAGATGCCAGCACCACCAGCTTCCCAGTAGGAGAAGCCACAAGACCCATTACAAGTGCAGGAATCCCCAGTTTCACAGGCAGTGTAGCTGATTCCTCCTCTCCCTCCTGGCTAAAGCAGCCACCAACAGGACAGTCGTAGCTGACCAGCTGTGCTGAGGCCACTCTGCAGCTGGACATCAGCCAGCCTGGCACAGCCCAGCCCAGCTGGCACTTCTGCCAGGACTGCTCTGAGCTGGATTTCACAACCAGCACTGAACAAACCTTTCACTCCTATTGCTTTCCCTGCTCCAAACATCACCAGCACTGCTGCGAGACTACGAAAAGCCAGACTCAGTTTTAGTTCCAGGACAGGTTCATTTTCCCCATGAAAGAGGCACCTTAAGAACTCCATTCACTGGGTGGGGAAAGAAGTCCAAAGTACATGTTTTTTCCCCACAGTCCAATCACAGTTTTAACTCTTGGTACCAGCTCTATTTCCCTTTACCCTCCTGCCTCTGAGGCCCTACCCATGCTGGACTCATCTGTCTGCAGGATCTCCTCGTGTTTGTAGGTGCCATTCATTATCCTGGTGGAAGAATTCTCCAGGACTCCATTGGGGTAATGCTCAGCCTCCATTTCCATCTCGCTGTCACTGAGGTGGAAAGAAGGAAGAATGTCTAAATTAGAAAGGGAAGAAATTAGGGAGCTCATGTGCCAAATGGTGCCCAGCAATGGCCAGCAGACCAAGAAAGGTGCCAGCTGGACTACAGGGAGCCAGATGGTCTAAGTCAATTTAGCAAAAATTGTTGCAGGCTTCTGAAGACAGTTTATGAAACAGGTTGCTGTTCTGAAAGTGCCTGTCACAATTCCAGGTGCAGACTATTTTTCCCCACAGGAAAGTGTTCATCCCTGGGACAGTGAACAGCAGCCAGACAACAGGTAACACACTAGGAGACTGCACAGGAGGGGAATCTTGGCTGAGGTAAGTCCTCAGTCCTTGCCAAGAGTGCAATACAGAACACTTAAATGTTCAAGACAGCTGGCTGAGATTGCTGATTAACTGAAACAATGAGAAAATCTTGCTCTACATTTAACAAAAGAATGACAAATCCAGCATTACCAAGTGATTCTGCTAAAGTGAGTCTGAGCAAGAGTTTCTCACTCAGTCACACACTGTGGCTCTCAAGAGGTCACAAGTGAGACTACAAACTGCCCTCCAAGCCATGCTCAGAGCAGCACCCAGAGGATGAGTGCCAGCTGCAATTAGCAAGAGATTCTTCTGATCACAAGGACACTCTCTGCCCCAGTGGGGCTCCAGACAGCCCTGCAACACCAGTGTGGAGAGTGAGACCAAAGGAAGCTTGGTCTCCACAGCTCCACACCCCAGCAAAGGCAGCAGTGACTGCACCCCTCTGCTGGAGCTCCTTGGGCAGGGGAGGCTGTGTCAGTCTGACCTGCTGGCACAGCATGAAACAAACTCCTGCTGATTCAGAGGCTCCTCTGGAAGGAACAGGGCAACAGGCAGAGGCAGTCCAAGGAAATGACATGAGGGGCCAATGCACCAAGCCAGTAAAAGGCAGGAAGGCTGCTCAGCTGACTGGCTGAGGCAGTAGAAGCAACACCAGGCTCAGTGACAGACCTTCTATACAAACTATCATGTTGGGCTCTGATGGCATCAGTGTAATGGTAAAGCTTGGTGTGTGAAACAAGAGCATCATAATATTCCTTACAAGATGAGCCTCCAAGCCTGAGCCACAGAAGAGAAACTGGAACAGGTTTGTGTCTGCTGGGAATAGTAGTGACCTTGTATTTATCAAATACTGTTCAAAAGAGGAGAGATGACCTTGCTCCTCAGAAAGCAGACTGAGCCCTTTCCCACCATCCCACCCCACCTCAGGTGTCACTAGAGGAAAAAAAATACCTGGTTTCTTGATTACTCGTACTACTGTGCTGCTGAGATTTGGTAGAATCTGTAGAATTGGACTCAGAGTAGTTCACAGATGAGGGGGAAGAGGAGGAGGAAGATGAAGATGATGAACTCAGTGTAGGGTATTTACTGTGACTCTGTTTGCTTTTTGTGGACAGGACTCCATTGCTACAGGTTGGACTATCTGCTCCTGAAAGCCAAGAAGAAATAAAAATAAGACCAGACTGACAACATCACTATGTTGTGGAATCAACAATTTGGCAGGAGAGCAGCCCCCAGGCTTTGCTTTCCAGACCTCCTCTCACCACTGCACCAGTGAGACACCGAGTCACCGGGGGCTGCACTAAAACACCACCTCCAAAAGCTTCTTTATTCTGAAAAAAATTGTGGAAAATAACCCAACCCTGTAACAGTCTAGAGACACCCATGCTAACAGCACCTCCTCTCAGCTGGGTACCAGAAAGGGAAGCAGCATTCCATGGAATAACACACATACAGACCCCCCTGTCCACCTGAGACCCCTGGGAGGCACAGAGAACACACCTACCAGTACTGTGAAGGTGTGAGTTGCTGGATCCATGTCTGGGACTTAAGCTGGGGGAGCCGGGGTAACTGTCCTGGGACCTGGGGCTGCGGGCACTGAAACAACGCACCTCGCTGTCGGTGCCGTTCACCATCTCCACAAACTGCCGGCACCTGGTTTCATAGGAGGGAGGGGAGAGAAGGGTGTGACAGCCAGGATGCTCTGCACTGAGGCTTCCTCAGCTCCCCAGTGAAGTCCTAGAAGCTGCAAAGAAGTTAAACTCCTTTTGCTTTCAAAGAGATTTCGGACTCCTGATGCTCTGATAATGCTGCGTTATCCCCTGATGCTCATAAACGTTGAGACATTCCCAATAAGCAAGTTTAATTGCACTGGGCTAAGAACAAACTGATCCTTCACAGCTTTCACCTCCACTTGCTCTGCAGGTACTCCAAAATTCAGTTGTGGAGGGCTTTTTTCAGGGGCAAGATACTAAATGTGTCAAACATCATAGTTCCTTCGCTGCTCCATCAATCTAAAAATACTGGTGGCCAATGGAAAATAGAGAAAGAAGGGTAAAAAATTCAATATCCACACTGACAGTGAAGACAGCTCCTCATTCAGGCTTTACTGGGAATTCTCCTCATGTCTCAGAAGGCTGGGGAGAGCCACTCTGTACAACTGGGAGAACTGGGACACTTTTTCCTTTAGCCTCTTCCCCAGACAGCCTTTTCCATACATGTGTCTTTCCAGGAACCTTCACAGTGACAGCCACTGTTCCAGTGATGCAAGTTCTTCACAGGACAAGTAAAGGCAGCTTATGAAGGAGCTTCTGGCAGATTTAAAATTCATTCACCTCATGAGGCAAAGCCACACTGGGTCAGTGCAGCAACAAAAGGGCTACATCTGTGTTGCTACAAGCACTATGCAAAGGACTGAGCCTATGTCCTCTCCTGCCTGCACCCAAAGGGATCTCAGTTTGAGCTCAGAGCCATGTGTGCAGCCAGACTGGATGGCTGGACAGCCTCTTCTTCTCTCCTTCATCTACACATTCCAGCATTAGGGAGTATAAAGCTATTCATACTTACTTTAACATGAAGAGCAGGTTGGGGTTATGTTCTAGGAGGCCAGGATAGAGCTGCTGGGTGGCTTCTATAGCCTCTCCCACTCTGCCTGCTAATACTAGTTTCTGTATTCCTGAAAGCAAAAGGAGACCTAGTGACACACAGGACCAGCCCACAGAACAGCCAGAAGGGCTGTCCCATCTATGACACCCAGCTTCCCACTATCACCCTGCACAAGGGCTTGGGAGAACTGGGGAACACACTTTATTATGGATTAGGGTGAGCAAAATCCTGTGAAATGAGGGAGGACCTGTTAGTAACAAAAAACCACCAAGAGTAGAAGGTTTTGAAGGATGAAGTAGGTGAGCTGGGATGGGGTGCTCTGAGATTTTAGTCCTTTAGTCACAGAGCTATGCAAGCAATGGAGAAGAAAGTAGGACATGGCAGCTGTATGGAAACAAGGAGGCTGCTGGGGAAATGACCATTTCAGAGGGGAAGCTCCCTAGGTCATCCTCACATTACCTCCTCTGGCTGGTTCACACTTGGAAATGAATGTACAGCTGAGCATCAGGGTATTCTTAGAGGGTCTGGGGGCTTAAACCACAGCACAGCAGTTTCCCCAATGTCCCTCCCTCTGAGCAGAAGCAATTACACCAACAAAACTGGGTTCCTACCAGTCTACCTCAGTGCATTCCAGAGAAGTAACCTGAGATCAAAACTAGCTCCAAGAACCAGCTGTTGACTGAGCTCAGTGAGTTGTACACTTCTAGGAAATGCAAAGCTATAAGGCAAAAGACACTTATCACACTGGGTGTTCATGTCCCATGTCTGTTCCTTCAGTGGGTGCAAGACTCATCCCCCATGTCTGTTCCTTCAGTGGGTGCAAGACTCAGCCCTGTGAGATCCCATCCCTGAACGCTCAGAGAAGCTGCTGACCTACAGATTCACATTTTACTTTTTCCCTAACTGTACTCAAAGATAAAAATTAAATGTACTTAAACTACAACTGCATTGCTTTTCCAGCACTCCTTATAAGCAGAGGGAAGGTTTTGAATTCTCTGTGAGGTGCTCTGCAAGCAGAGGCTCTGACAGCAACAGGCTGTGGCTTTTGTGAACCATGCCCTGTGAGATCCCATCCCTGAACGCTCAGAGAAGCTGCTGACCTACAGATCCACATTTTACTTTTTCCCTAACTGCACTTAAAGATAAAAATTAAATGTACTTAAACTACAACTGCATTGCTTTTCCAGCACTCCTTATAAGCAGAGGGAAGGTTTTGAATTCTCTGTGAGGTGCTCTGCAAGCAGAGGCTCTGACAGCAACAGGCTGTGGCTTTTGTGAACCATGAGCAGCTGGAAGCCTGGACTGGTAAATCTCCATTAACAATCCCCAGTAACAAACTTCAATGACTTCTATTGGCTCCCACCTCTCAGTGTCTATTTGCTTGTTATTGTAGCTGCAATCTCTCCCACCAACACACAAGCTCTCACTTCACTCACTGTCCCTTCCCTGCACTTCTGCTTTCTCATCTCGCTGCTTCTGACAGCTCTGCTTTGCCTCCTTTGGAACTCTCACACATGTAACTCTCTTTTGTATTTTCCCATCTGTGTTTTGCTCACACCTTTTATTTAGGTCCCAGCTTCAGGGCTCTGTGTTCCCTTTGACACCACACCCTGTAAGGCTTCACCAGTTCAACCCACAGCAGCAGAACACAGACTGGGGTCAGTGACCTGCATGACCTGCAAAGCACAAAGCCCAGCAGCACTAACAGGCAGCAACTACAAGTGATTTAAAAGCAGAGTCCCCAGATGAACCCAAATGCTGGCTAAGCACATGCAATGTATGGAGAGAGAGCCACAAAGGGCACAAAGCTCCTGCTACGTAACAGTCACACGAGAAGCACTTCACAAAGGGAAGGGGGATGTACAGGGTGGGATGTAGCCTGGATTCAAAAGCCAGGAGAATGCAGAAAGCACACCAATGTTCTGTGACTCTGCAGGCTGAGCCTCTGAATAGAAGAGCTTAAAAGAAAGGTATAGCAGGAGAAAGCTGACAGCCTTATTCTGCAGGAACCAAAAGCACTGATGGCCTTAACAACTGAGAGATGAAGCACTTGGGAGGAAACAGCAGTAACCAAAACACAGACTGCTAATTCTTCACCTGATGTGAACTAAACACCTTGGCTGTGAATTTACAAAACCCTCAGTATGCAAAAATGTTACCTGAAATCAAAATGTGCACAGGGACTGGGAGAGTCCTTAACTGGGAGAGCTGTGGTCAAACCAGATGGATGTGTCTGGGTCCCTGTGACTGTGGGACTGCCCCTGCTGCAACAGCCTGAAGCAAAGAATTCAAACCCCAAGGGATCTCTGGAGCACAGTGACCCCAGTTCAGGTAAAGGCCAAGCAGAGCAGACAGGCAGAGGAAAAAACAGGCCAGTTTTCCAGGAAAAGATGGCAGAGGGTGGAGAGGAGACAGTGATGATGGGAAAAGTGCTCCCAGCAGAGGTTCCCAAGCTCAACTGCCCATGGCCAGCAGTGTGCTGTGGACAGCTTTGCACTCTCATGGAGTAACTTCTCTATTTCCACAGCACTTCATTCCTCTGCACAGTCCTGAAGGGAACACTTGGCCAGGGTGCCACACTTTGGGAATGATCATCCAAGAGACTTACTTTGTCTGTTCTTTATTGAGGTCTGTTCTTCCTGGATTGTGGTGTCTGTGACTCTGGCAAAGGCAGTTGCTGTTGAACAGTACCCATGATGAACCAAATATGATGAAACCATACTACAAAAAAAAAAAAGAAAATACAAGGAGATGAAGAGAAATTGGTGAAAAAGTCATCACACTGGAGAAAAGAGAAATCAACACAACAAAAGTTGAAATTTCAGTGACAAACTCAGCTTGCTTAGGACATAACCAGGGCACTGCTTCTGGGTTCAAAGAGTGTAAATTTACAGGAACAGCACCTGGACCTCAGCAAACAGGAGAGAGGCTCTAAATTCACCTTACAGAGGGAAAAAAAATAAAATATTGACATTCTCAGTGCATATACATTATTTATTTATGTAATGACTGCTGTCCAGGCATCACTGGTAAGGTCTCACTACTGTGTTACTGCCCATGACATCCTGCACAGACACAAATCTGAACCTCTGACAGGTTCATGGCTTTCAAGTAGATCTGAAAAACAGAAAGACGTTTCTGCTTCTAAATTTCTTCCATCATGTATTAAATCAGCAATTAAATCTTTAGTAGCTGAATCTCCTTATGAATTCTGCACATTCACAGACACTTTAATCTCATGACTGTCAGCACTGATTTTTCAAAACATTAACACTCTTTGAAGCTGCATGTTCAAAAAGTGTTCCAGGGGAGGAGGCAGCACAACCATCAGGAGAAACAACAGAAACATCTTTCTGAACAGACATTTCTAAAGCCCTTGTGCTTTCCCAGGATGGGGCGAGTAAACGTTAATCCCTGCATTTTAACAAAACCTATAAATCAAAAAAAATTTAACAAAATCGCTGCATTTTAACCAAATCTAAAAATCCAACCCAGGATTTCAAAGCTTCTCACAGTGAATCTCAAACCAAGCTTCCCATGATGAACCTGGCACCGATCCAGCCACGGCTCAAAGCAAATGCTCCACGTGGCCACTTGGGAGTACAAAAAAAAAAAGGCATTTTATGAGTCAGCAATAATTTTGGGGCATTAACAGTGTCAGCAAAGTGGAAGCAGCTGAAGAGCAGAGCAGTGACTCACTTCTGCAGCATGGCTTGCCACTCGCCCAGCCTGTCTCCTATGGGGAACCTCTTAATGGTGCCCTGGATCTTCGCCCGCCACTCCCTCATGTAGTCCTCGATGTCAAACACAAAGGGCTGCTGCCCAAAGTTGGCATCCACGATCTCTCCTGGAGTCTGCAGACCCACTGTGGGGTACAGGTTTGACTGGCAAGGAAGAAAAAGGAAAGGTGTGTTAAATGCAGCTTTGTCCTTCTGGTTATGTGGTTTGTTAAGGCTCCTTAAATCAAAATAAATGGATTGGAATAGGAAGAGGCAACAGCATTTTAGATACTTCTCAAGGAACTCTGTGATTTGTTGTCCAGTTATGAAAAGTTATGGCATAAAACCAGAACAATGGGTTCAATGCTCCAGCAGCCTGTGACTGCTGTCTGTGCATGGCTCGGTTTGCTGCAATTCTTACCAAAGTTCAAGAGCCAGCAGATCGTAATTAATAATAAAAAAATAATAAACTGGAATAATAATAGTTGTAACAGTAGTAAATGAAAGGTGTAGTAAATAAAAAAAAGTAGTAAATCAACAAATGTACGTGTTCTCTGCTGATTCAACTGAACTCTTTTATTCCTTGGAAGCTTCTATCTGAATATTTTACAGCTTTGATGAAAAGGAGAATGGACAGTGGTGGAGCTCTGAGATCAGGTCTTTGATGATCCCAAGACCCCAAGCCATGGACACAAGAAATTACTACTGACAGACAAATCTGATTTGTCTTATGGATCCAAACAAAAGCTCTGACCCACCATCAGAACATGGAGAAAACAAAAAGGTTACCACCATGAAAACACCTCTAAAATCCAGCCAATAATTCAGCTTCTAAAGCTGATCTGATTGAAAACAGGTGGTCAAAGTCTATCCAGAGGTTCTCTGAATTAATGCTATTTTAAGAATAAGCTTATGGATACAAACTGAAATGTTGGGAAAAGAGAAATGGCACCAGAAAAGGTACCATGTCAGATGTCAGACCAGTGGAGGAACAGACCTCTCTCCTTAAGTCAAAGCAGACTCCTCTGATGTCTCTCTCTTCCCCTGCAGGAAGGAGGGCATTCCTACAATCATCTGGAAAATATCTTCAACTAATTTTTCCCTATTGCAGAAACCTGAGACACTGGCAGTGTCCATGATTACTCCTTGAGCCCCACTGCAGCTGTGGATTTTGCTTTTTACTAAAGGTGTTAGGATTGCTATGAGGCAGAACTCAGCCTAAACTAATCACTGGCAAAACCAGAGCCAGCAGGGAGTGGGAAATGACTCCTCTGTGCATCCATTCCCTGCCTCCTCACATCCCCAGGGCACAGAGACAGGCACAAACAGGGCCCAGCAGAGGCCTGAGGTGGGCAGAGGGCTGGAGAGCCTCAGGGAATTAGCTTGGGAAGGGAAGCAAAAGGGAAAATCTAACTGCAAGTCTTCCCCTCCCAAAAGGAATGTGATAAAACAGATGGAGACAGAGTCTTCTCAAAGGTGTTCAGTGAACCAGCAAGGGGCACAAGCTGCAGGATACTGTGATAGGACACAAGAAGGAAATTTTTCCTTGTGAGGATGATTTAGGACTGGAACAGGTTCTGAGAGAGATCTCTGTCCTTAGAGATTTTCCAAAACTCGACTGGATAAGGTCCTGATGAACCTTGAAATTATCAAATCTCGAAAAACAAAGGAAAGAAACGAATCTATGAAGCACAGGCTGGAAATTGAAAACAGAAATCACAATGATGGCATCACTGCTGACTCAGCACACTCCTCCTTTCCTGCTCTCACACCAAGGAAGTTGCTGGGTCAGAGATGTGCAAAGAAAACCCAGCACAAAGCAGGGAGAACTGCCAGAGGAAAATGCTGTATTTAAAGTCAGTCTTTTCTTTCTTTTGAAACTGGCTGACAAGGAGACTTTTTTCATTGTCTGTACTTAACACTTTACACTGGCAAGATAGAAGGAAAAATCCCCAATTTCATGCATTTCCCTCTGTGGGAATTCACTTCTATTTCAAGCAGTTACTTTGGAATTAACTTCCACCTGTGCTAAGTCAAAATGTGGTTTTTCCCACTACTGGATTTCTGTAAAAATGCAAACACCCTTTAGAGGAAACTGAAACAAGCTGAAGCAAATGTGTTTCACTGTGTCTGACTCTGGTTTTCATCTTAAAAGTATTCATTTTAGCTTCCTGATATTGCAAATATTGCAAAATACTGTCTTCATTTGCCTCTGAAAGGGGAATTTTGGACCAAGCACTTCAAGGAAATGATTTCTAAACTGGTGTTGTTTTGAAGGGTCAGTTTAGTTCCTTGTGATCTCACTGACGTGCCAACCCTAGAAGTTATTTAAACTTAAAAAGAATAAAAGTAATGAGGCTTTTTGGCCAAGTTTCCCCCTGATGTGTGTCACCAGTCAGCTTCAACATCCCACAGGCTGTAAGGGCAGGAAAAGCTCTCACCTACAGCCCCTCCTGGGGGTCAGTAATGAGGTATGGATCACATCCACAGCCAAAAAATCCATGTGGAGCTGCTCAAACCAGACCCCTTCAAGGGTCACTGAGGTAAGTTTTCTGTCCCCACTCCTCTTTACAGTTAAATTTTTAGACTGCAGCTTTAGCAGGTGAGGAACACAGATTACATTCCACCTCTTTCCTATAATGGATGCTTTCCCTTCTTTACCTTATAATGACTGGGTATTGTGTTTGAGCCTGTATTGAGCTTGTTCTATAATAAATAAAAAATACCATCTGCAAGTTACATTAACTTCCAATTTCCTACTGCCTCAAGACTACTACAATCTCTGACAATAGTCATTATACTTAAAATAAAACAATAGCCTATCTTGGGTTTGGCATCCTCTTCTTCAGGAAAGGTGGTAACCTCAACTGCTTGGAACAACCAAGAATCCATGGATCAAGGGAGCAAAAAGGGCCAGAAAAGGAGATGGAATAGATCAAGGGTGAAGGAATAAGGCAGCAATCCAGGGGAAGGATACTGGAAAAGGGAATGATGAAGTTGGGTGCAGGCATCCTTAGGATGAAGCTGCCAGCACAGCAGCAAAGCCACTGAGCTTATGGAGAGGAACATCCAAAATCCACACAGAGGCAGAAGTCTCCCATTCTTGCTCACATTCACAGTGAAGGGGTGAAATGACTGAGCCAAGCTTCTCTTGTCCTCTTTTTAGAAGCAAATTGTCTCATGAAGGATAATTCTCAATGGCAGGAGGCCTTCAGGGCATCAGCTGTTCTCCTTCCTGGCCCAGGCAAACAGTGTGATGGATGAGCTGCTGCTGGAAAAGCCAGAAGGGGATTTCACAGAAAACAGCTCAGCAAACTGGCTGGTAAAAGGCCCAGAGACACCATTTAACCATTGGAGACTCCACCACAAGGCATGAGAATAGCTGGTCCCAAACTGCATGTGAGCAGGGCTCCCAGTGTCACACTGAAACATCTCCTCTGCACAGGGCACAGACAAGCCCGAGATCCTCCAAGCATGATGTGGCCACATCAAGAAACAGCAGGACAGGGAGATGTCCTGGGCTCAGGAGGGGTTGGAATTCAATCTCAGTGGCACTGCAAGACCTTGTGTCTGCTCTGCTTCCCCAGCTGCTCATCCCCTGTTCCTAACAGAGACTCAGTGCTGGGGGGAACTGCCTCCCAGTGAGCATTAAATGTCCAGGTCTCCAGGATAAATGGGATGGAAGTTAAGCCAAGCAGGACAGGGAATTTCAGCCTGCCAAATCTGTCCTGTGAAGCTCTTGAGCTGTAAATGACAAAGCAGTGGTATGTGTGTGGGACAGCTATTTTTGACTGACAGGAGCCTAAATAATTCTCTGTCTATCCCAGCATGGAGATTGCTCCTGCCACAGAAAGTCCAGTCAAATCAGAAGACATAGTGGTGAAAAAATTGGAAGGATTTGGTAAACTTGTGACTCCTAATGTAACCTACAGCCAGAGGGCAAACAAAGAGTACCAAAAACTAAGGGACATATCACAGAAATGTCTTCTTGCTACAGATGCAAAGCTGTCACAAGACCTCAATCCAAAACGTTGATCTTCATGGACAGGCAAAATATTATTTTACTTTAATAAAATGTCCTTGGATCAAAGGAATAAACTTCTGTGGAACAACCCACATAAAGAGTTTCTGGTTCAGAACACACTGCAACATTACCAAGTTCAAAGAGTGTAGGAACAAACCCAAAGAGCTGTACTGAAAGCTGATGTGAAAAGGCAAATCAAATAACTGGAACATCCTTAAGTGCAAGCAGTGGTGGGGTAGGAGAGGGATCTGCAAAGACCTAGATCCCCCTGGGAAGTGAACAGGGAGTGCTGGTCATTATTTCTCACAATAGGAAACTCAGAGGAACAAAATAAATTTTTAGGCAGGAGGTACTGAAGAAAGCAAAGCAAGTTTCCTTCCACACAGCAGGGAAGTCAGCCAAGAAAACTGATCACTTCAGAGGCCTAAAGAAGTTATGGAAACCAAGAAATTCTGCAGAGGAAATTCATTTGAGGTTATTAAGTACAAAGACAGGAGTGCAACCTTAGGGACACCAAGTTCTGTGTATGGGAGAGATGGATGCAGAGGATGTACTGGTGTACACCTCACCTGGTTTTATCTTCTTTTCCTAAATTTATCCTCCTGGAATACTTGGGTCTGAAAAAGGACTGTTTTCTGGTTCATGACTCACTGTGAAAGTTGTGCTTTTTAAGGCCTCACTAGACATTATTGCCTGGTGTAACTCAGCAGGTGTTACACTCAGGAGTATCTCACTCTCAGGGCTGGTGAATCAGAGGAGTAACTATTGCTGTAATTCCAGAAGTAGCAACATATTCTTAGAGGTGGTGAGGGATGAGAGGAGGCATGTGAGTAGCCCACAAACCCAGTCCCAGGATTACAAAGTTTCAGAAAAAGGAGCATCCACATCACTCAGTAATGTGTGTTAGCAGGTTTTTTTAACAGGGCATCAAACAGAAAAAAAAAAAAAAAATCACACCCCCCCACTCTTCCCCCTCCCTTCTTGCATCTTTAGTTAAAATACTGAAAATAAATGTACTTACAGGGAGGTCTGTAAAGGCTATACCTGTGGGGGGAAAAATATTAGAATTAAAAAGACAAAGGATTTTTTTCCCTGCTTGCCTACATCCTTAATATGCTACAAAACATTACTGCACTTCAATAAATCCCAGCTCTGACCCTGCATTTCACCACCTGATGCTTAGAAGTAACTTCCCTCCTCTGCAAAGTTTTGCATATGGAGAAAGGCTCAGGGTTTCTGACATCTCTCCCAAAAATCTGATTTCCTAAAAGCAGCTCCTCTTTCCTTTGCTTCTCCCTCTGTTACTATGAAGAAGTTAGTTTTCCAGACTCACTTTGGCTTTAGAAACAGAATTTTAGTATAGCATTGCTTTGGTTTAGGCTATAACTAGTTCTTCTTACCAGCCAGAGAGATGAAATGAACACTCAACACTTGGCATTAGAGTGGGGAACAGCCCTGCAACAGGACTGGGGGAAACCTGAGAAACACTGGGCAAACAACAGCTTCAGCCTCAACTCTGCTGCTACACTGCCAAATAGAAGAGATGGGAAATAAAGTGTATGGTTTCCCTTTTTATTTACATTTAGCATGTCAGAAAAGAGGCAGCAATAGCTGAGGTAGCTATTTTAGGTGGCTAACAGAGTTTTGGGCAGGGACAACACTCAGCTGCAATCAGGCATTTGCATCTGATCAGCCTGAAATGGCAATTTAGAGCAGTTTTAGGAGTCAACCCAGAAAACAAGTAATTACTGTTCAAAACAGCACAGATCCAAAATCAAATGCTCGGAAAGAAATCCTGACTATTTTATTAAATAAACAGGGAACAAGGTTAAATTAACATCCTGGCAGATAGCCAGGATTGCTTAATGAACACCCTGGCAGTTTGGACCTTGTCTCTTGAGCACCCTCTCTACAACCCAACCAAAAATTGTGTATCCAAGTGATGTTCAATACCTGGCTGAGGAAAATGTCCTCTAAGCATTGCTCTCACCTCGTCACTTTGCTCACATATTGTTCCTCACTGAAACCTTTTTTTCACTTGGCAGTTGTTCTGCTCAGCTGGATGAAAGGCTGTTTTTACCCTCATGCCACAAAAGCCAATCTCCCTGAGCCTGTTGCCCACTGGAATTCTCCTGTGCCCCCAGCACCACCCAGAGCCAAAGGTGGCCCAGCTGGAAGCTGCTTCCAGCACATGGGGTTTGACTGGACTACAAGGTGGGTGGAAAATTGGCTGGAATGTCAGGAGGGAAGGGCTGGGATCAGCAGCTCCAAGTGCAGGTGCTGTCCCTCAGGGATCAGTGGCAGAGCCAATGCAGTTTAATGCCTTTACTGCTGACCTGGATGATGGACAGAGTGTGTTCTCAGCAGGGTCACACACAGGACAGCAGGCACAGTGCTACAGCTGGAGAAATGACCCAGCACAAACACCCCAAAGCTCCACAAAAACCACTGGAGAGCCCTGCCACTGGGTTGTAATATTCCCAGGAAATACTCCCAGGAAACAGGACAGGCTGGGGCTGACTGGAAACAAAGCAGGATTCAGGATTCAGGGTGAATCCAAGGAGAGGTGAGTCCTGGCAGTGAAGGAGCCCAGGGACATGCTGGGCTGTATTAGTGAGTAAAGCTGGGCTGTATTAGCAAGAGCAGAGGTTAAAGGAAGGGATTTCTCTCCCCTCTTCCAACACTTTTGAGTCTACACTGGAGTATGATGTTCACTTTTGGGCTACACAACACAAGACACAGTGAGACTGAAGTGAGTCCAGCAAGACAAAGAGAGGCAAAGGGAAAAGGTGCTGCTCAGTCTTAAAAACATTAGGGCAGATATTTATTGCTGCCTACAACTACCTTATGGGAGGGTAAAGAAAAGACTTTTCTCAGAGATGCTTGGTGACAGGAGACAGGAGGCAACAGAGACAAGCTGCAACATGGGGAGTTCTGATTAGAAAAATTGAGTATGAACGTGGTCAAACACTGAATCAGGAGACTAGAAAAGCCTCCTCCCTGGGTGATCTCCATTCCTGGAGACTTCAAAAACTTGAGTTTCTGAGCTTTCAGCAGGGCATTGCATGCATGACCCCTAGAATTCCCTCCCAGAGAAAATTACACTGTGATTCTATAAATAAACTTATTACATTGCCTTCACAATAACAAAAAAGTATGTTTTGCCTCTCAGTGTTACGTAACTGAGATCAATAAAATGCTTTCTGGCACAGCACTCCATCTGTTGCACAAACATCTCTGATAAGAGTTCATCCTGCATCTGCACTGGCACACACCTGCTTCCAGCAAAGTCAGCAGCAGAGAGTGAAACAATCACTCTGCTGCATTTTGTCTCTGCAGCACCTCCAGACCCTGCATCTGATTTAAAACCACCACCTTCATAAATTTAAAGACATAAGAACTGGACAACTCAAGAGGCCAGAGAGCAAGTGTGCAAAGAGACTGTCCTCTAAGTCCACAATGTTAATGTGATCATCAAGGCAGTGATATAAAGCCATTAAATAAAGGTTCAGTGCTGGGGGACAGTGTGATTCACCCCTTTACCTGCAATCTAGTCAAAGGATTTCCATCTTTCCATGACCAAAACATGACTTTCCATGACTAAAACATAGTTATGCACCTCCCATGAGCACAACATAGACTTTCTAGCCCCTCTCTACTCTCCACCCCCCCTGCCTCATGGCTGGCCATTTTCCTCACAAGACATTCCAGAATTCAATTAGCACAACATCCCTTTGGGGGTGAGCCCCAGGGCACCCCTCCAGCATGTTTGGTAACCAGGATCCAGAGAATCCCCAGGCAGTGCTGATGGACTGCAGGAAGCACCAACACATCCAGCAGGGTGGGCATCCTGAAGGGCAGACCAGGAACTGCCAGCCTGTGAAATACTTGAATGCTTCCCCAAAACTTGCTGCTGAGGAGAAGCAGTGTGAAAGCCACACTTCCAAACACAGCTCTTGGAAATGGTTCTTACCCAAACAAGCTATTTGGGTAAAATTGTTACAGAGGAACAAGTCAGATATTTTCTATTGGTTTTGGAATGAATGAGGGTGAACTGGCACAGGTTGCCCAGAGAAGCTCTGACTGTCTCATCCCAGGCTGGATGAGACCCTGTGCAACCTGGTTTAGTGGAAGGTGTCCCTGCCCATGGCAGAGGAGTTGGAATGAATGATCTTTAAGGTCCCTTCCAACCCAAACCATTTCAAGATTCTATGATCTTAAATTCGATTAATCTGAAGTCTTGTTTTAAATAACCCAATGCTCTTGCTCTTTGCAAACTCCATTTGAAGTTTTGGGGTCAAACTTCTTAAACCTGGGACTGACACCTGTGGATCTCTACAACACCAGATTTCTTCATTATCCCTGATGTTCCTCTCATTCTCTAAACTGGCTGCAGAATGGATATTGTACTTTACAGGTTAATTTGGTCTTTCCAAGAGCCTGCACTAGAACTCAAACTACAGGAAGTTTTCTGTGCCAAGACTTCAGAGGGTTTCATGCTCTTTTTATAGCCCTGCTGCTCCATTTACCTTGGTATGCTGTCAAAATCTGAGATCTGAGACACTCCTACATTAGTTCCTGGGCAAACTCATCCATTTAGCCTCACAGACCTGTAGCAGGTCCCATTCCCTCCTCGTGTCCTGGTCCAAGACTTTCCACTTAATGGCTGGAGCCCCAACATTTCTCCCTCTTTCTCTCCTCATTTGCTCTCACCACACTTCTACCACATCTCATTATGGTTTTTTATTGCCAGGACTCTGCTCAGAATTTGTCAAAAGCGTTTCAGCAGCAGCCAGAAGACATTCAAGACATTTTCCAGAACAGAGAATTAAGACTACATACGATGTCAAACAGTTCTCATGTGACGTCTCCAAACAAAGTTCAAGACTTAGCTCCAACCAGAACATCCAGAATTTGTGATGGCCAAGAAAACAGTTCTTATACAGTGCTCCTGATGGATCTGATTAAATGAAAAAGTATGGAGACAATGGAAGATAATAGTTAAGCAACAGAAGAAATTTGCAAGGAAAAAAAAAGGGGGGATGGCTAATTAACAGATGAAAAGGAGAGGACTGGAATGGTGAAGAGAGAAGTGGAAAGACAAAGCTACAGTGATTTCATTAAAAGCAAGACAAATTCAAACCCTGAAGCCCTGCTCTCAAGCTAACTGGCCTCACAGAAGGGCTGAGTAGTCTCATGAATATTTTTGGTATCTGCAGGAGGGTTATACAATGACCTCATCCCCCAAGAGGAGACACAGCTACAGCACCTTTATGTCAGGGCACATCAGGAAAAAACACATTCAACCCTTGCTGGTAAACCTTGGGTTTACACAGCACAGAAATGAGATTCTCAAGTTAGCACTAAATATCATGAAAATTCAAGATCTTGAAGGAGATGCTTCTACCAGTGAAGAAAGTGTTCTGACCTCCAAATAAATCATTGCTCCTGCCTCCACTTGTCTTGGTTCCTGTGCTGAGAGCTGCCTCACCCTCTCCCTCACACCTACCTGTTCTGTGCCCACAAGGAGCTGTGCTATCCCTGGGCAAGGGGCTCCTCTCCTCAGCATTCCACAGGAAGCCATGGAATTCTCTTGAATCCTTCTTTAGTGACATAAACAGGCACTACTGGCCCTTAACAAGTCTCCCCAGATGAGTTTTTCTTTAGAAAAAGGCTGTAAAAAGTTCCTGCAGCTTTTGTGGGGTCCCCCAGCAAGGACTGAGGTCTGTTGCTCCCTGGCACTTCCCCCCTGTCCCCTCTCACCACATCCCTCCTCCCTCAGGACAACCATTCTGCCACCACAGCCCCAAGAGGAGCTGCTACACACAGGGGCCACTTGGGAATGCTTTTCTCACCTCCTGTCTTGCACTGTAGGTCTGAAGAGCCCAAGAGGACACTCAGGGCACAGAAATGCTGGTATCTGATGCTGTTCTTAAAGAACTTAATTCCCTTTGCTTTCCTGTTTCTTCCCACTGGTATTGTTCCCTGCTGGGCAAGGCTGTTCCCCAAGGGGTCATTCAGAGTCAGATTGGAAAAACACAAGTTTTCCATTCAAAAAAAAGTCCCATCTTCAAAGGAAAAGGAGCACTACAGTTTAAGAAAGGAAGACTAGATCACTTCACTGTGTGAACTCCACATGTCCCAAACAGACCAAATCTCTGAGCAGGACACAAGGCAAAGAATCAGAGGGTGGCAATGACAAAAGGCAACACAGAAGTTACTGAACTGGGGTCTTGGTTTGGCTTCACCTGCCCAGACATCCAGGCACAACTTGGTCCTGGGAATGGAATGGAGAAGCAAGTGACAACTTTTCAACTGACACAGCTTACACTGTGCAGATCCCTAATCATTAAAAAGGAATTAAATTTCAAATGAACACATTTGTATTCATTAAATAGAAGACCTGGCCTCCTCCTGACTCTTAGGCTTTCGTTGTGGTGGAAAGTAACAGCACTGTCAGCTTGAAAAACAGTGAAGCTGGAAAACCACTCACTCCAACAACCCAGAGGGGCACAGCACAAACCACCACAGGGCTTCTGTGTAAAAAACACTCTAAAAATCAAGGACAGCAACTAAATGGAGAGATTTTGTGACATCTTTTTAACTATTTCATCACCTCTGCTGCTGCTGTATGAACTTGTCTCACTCCTAAGCAACAGCTCCTGCTCTCCACCATCAGCTGCTGCTTTCAAGCCTCTGCTTGTCCCACCAGCACTGGATTGACACAGGCAGCCTGAACAGCCCCAGCTCCCTCAGCCTTTCCTCCTGGGACAGATGCTCTAATCCCTTCAGCATCCTGGACTCCCTCCAGTATGTCCATATCTCTCTAACACAGAGGAGACCAGTAATTTTGCCAAGAGCTCAGCAGAAATTATGCCCTCTCCAGACACACACTGCACTCCAATCCCACTCCTTCCTTCAGCCCAGCCAGTAACTCAAAGCTCTGTTAGAGTGGGGAATTCTTCTACCAGCTTCTTCATGAAGAATTTACCAAAGGAGGATTGACACGGCAAGGAGAAGCAAAGGAAAGGAATGTTTGTCCCTCCCTGCCAAACCAAATGAATCCCAGCACAAAAAGCGAGGTGAACTTATAAAAACTTTCTGCACGTCTTATGTGGCCAAAAAAAAAAAAAAAAGAAAAAGGACAAGAATTTATCTGGGGTGGAGGACATGTCAACCAAGGAAAAGGTATTTTAGGGGAAAATGGCCAAAAGTTTCTATTTTAGAGAAATCAGATATGACAGATGTCTGGAAAACATCTCTGAAATATTCATTTGGGCAAAATTTTGAAGTCTTTGACTTTAGGGCAATTACTGAAACAACTGTGGAATGAATCAAACCACAGAGCTTAACTAAGACTTCTTATGCTGAATTAATGCCCAGCTTTGGGAATGCTCACACCCACGTGTTAAGGCTTCCAGGTGGACAAGTCCCTTTAAAAACAGACACACCAGGACAGTGGCTTTGCAGGTAGCTGAACAACACCCTAACTAAACTCCCCCCTTATTTCCCTGTTGCCCACCCATCAGACACCTCATCCAACCTCCCACTCAGTGTGCAGTAGCAGAGAGAAGCAGCAGAAGCTGGGGATGCAATCCTCATCTACCTAATGGAGCAGCACAGAAACCATGTCACCTGCTGCAAGTATTTCTGGTTTTGCAGCCCATTTCCACCTCCTGGCTGCTGCTCACTGAGCTTTTTCTTTCCCCTTCCTTAAACCTTCCTCGAGGCGTGGGACGAGTTACACCACCAGCCAAGCATTACACAGCAGTGAGGACAGGGCTGGAGCAGCCCCTCCTGAGCAGAGCCTGCCCCACTCACCCAGACTGTGGCCATTTTTGGTGTAGAAGCAGGTGTTGTTGATCAGGTTGACACAACAGCCGATCACGTCTCCGGTGGTGAAGGTGGGGCCGTAGGGCTGCCCCGTCCCCGAGGAGCAGAAGGAGTGCCCATCATCCCCGTGGTACCCATAGGAATGTTTGTCCCATCCTGCAAAAGACAAGGCAAACCAGCAGGGCAGCAGTGAGGCCAGTTCAGCAGGAGGACGTGGAACTGCAGCTCTCAGGACACGATTTTCTGCAGCAGATTCGAAATTTGATTCGCGTTTCATTTTCACGTGGCAGGAAATGAAAATCAATTAATAGTCTTTAATCATAACACATCATTTGGGTTTCAATCTCGTTTACTCCTTATGAGAAATAATAAAAGAATAAAGTGTCAAAAGTCATTCTGACAAAGATTTGTTTGTTTAAAAGAAAAACATTAAACCCCTGTTTCTCTTTTATCTTGCCAGAGGTGAAACAAACTCCCTTTTGTAAAATATTTGTGTTTCCCAAAAGCACAATCTTCCAGCAAAAGCATTTAACAAAGTAATTCTCAGCCAGTTGCAGCTTTGTCTGTAAGTGCTGTCACAGGCATAACAAATGGATGGGGGCAATTCCTGATTCTCAATTTTAGGTTCTCAAATCTCTATTTTCCTTCTAACAGTTGATAAGGATTTCGGGGTTCCCCTTGGGCAACAATATTTCCCATTCTGCATACAGCTTCAAACCCTCAAATGTCAACAGGCAACTTGGAAAGTGGTCAATTCTAATATTAATATCTTTTCTTTCTCCTGCCAGTAACACTGTGTGTGCCAAGGGTTAAAGCTGGGCTCAGGGACTGCACTCTGCCCACCTGTTATTTTGTGTGTATCTCCCAGATACTGATTCTGAGTTCATCAATCACAGAATCCCAGAGTGATGTGGGTTGGAAGGAACCTTCCAACTCCCCTGCCATGGGCAGGGACACCTTCCACCCTCCCAGGTTGCTCCAAGCTCCATCCAACCTGGCCTTGGACACTTCCAGGGATGGGGCAGCCATAACACTAAAAACAGCCATCTCTGTTTTAAGTGGATACAACTGGATCCTTGGAGAAGCAAAAGAAGGTGCTTTGACCATCTACTGACCTTATACAATCTCAGGGAAGTGCAAAATCTGTTAAATGTGGAGCAATTTGGCAAAAGGTCTATACAGGAAACACAAAGACCATGAGAAAAGTGGGGTTAAAAAGCACAAAGTGCACATCCTGCAGTGTGGCACAAAAAGACTGAACACACTGCAAACTACAGAGTGGAGCTCTGGGAAGGCAGAAACCCTTCTGTGAGCCAGAACCTTCCTACAAAACCAACAGCAACGTGAGGGCACCTGAAATTTAATCTTGTAAAATGGTGCTCAGCTACACACACTCAGGCACCTTATCCCCAGGGCCCCCACATGCTCAGGGTTTCCCAGGAAAGCACAGAACACTCAGTGCATCCCTAAACTCTGTTTATTGCACCCCATCAAATGAACACCAGTGGGAAAGTCAGGGAATGAAGCAACACTCAAACACACCACAGTTCAAGACTTTGGACCTCAGAGCAAAGTTTTGAAGTGCAAAGTGTGAAGGACTCCTAGGAAATCCTAGTCTGGAAATGGTGACCAATTTCCTCTCTTAAATGCCACACTTGCACAGGAACAGACTGAGATGTCTCAGAGTCAGCTCTGCCTTCCCTCAGACCAGCTCCAAACAGCTGCTGACAACAGCACCAGTTCTGGTTTGTATCTCCATGAAAGACAGGGACAAAGCACATGCAGCACCCTCAGCAAGCACAAAAACGATGCCAAATCAACCTGCTAAAACAAAGGAGGGAGCGATAGGGGCTCCAAAATCTGTTGTCAAACTTCCACTGCTAAGACTCCAGCCAGTAAAAATAACATTGAAATACTGAGTTTTTAACACTTTCCACTATCCCTTTTATTGTCTCTCCTGCCATTGTTGATCTATTATTGTTGATCATATTATCTATTACAAAACCAGACCTGTTACATGAGTGTCAATTCAGAACTGCTCTAATGGAGCTGTTGGTAACTTCAGATGATGAATCAATTTATCTCCTAAGCTACTTATAATACAATTCAAAAAGAAACCTCCAGCTCTTCTGCACACAAAACATTCCTGGCTTTACAATCATCACTTACACCACTTACATCACTTACATTTTACAACTGTAAGATTTTGTGCTGGCAGTTCTTGCTGCAGCACCAAAGGTGGTGGTGAACTCCAAGAAGTGACTGAATAAAGGCCTTGAGGACAGTGACAAATGTGGTATGTATTGCAACAGTGCCTGGAAAAAGCTTGTTCTGAGTCTTATTCTCCCCAGAAACCCACTAATATCACCAGGTAAGGAAATCTACTCATGCAGCACTTTGCTCATGATTATACAGAGTTCACTATTTTCAACTCAAATGTTGTGTAGTGCTGAACCTGGACCTGACATAACACTAAGGGCTTTAAATCTAGACTGTCAGCCTTATCAGATCACCAAGGTCATCTTAAAAGAACAAGCCAGAGTTGTTTGAGAGAACTTACTGTACTCACTGTAAACATATGCTGAGTGGCATTAATTATATGCCTCACTTTAAGTTATTTATTAATCAAATTATGCATCCCTATTTCTAAAATTCTGCCCAGAATAAACATGAGGGCAGTGGCACACAGGTCATTCCAGCACTGGCCAACTTCAGCCAATCTTCTGAAATTTCCTAATAATCTGACTCAAAAATAACCATCAGCACTTCCAATATAGCAGGTCAGAGTTATCTGGGCCTGTCGATTTAAATAGCATATCCCTGCCAAAAGTGCTTGGCATTATCTTGGATTATCAGCAGAGCGGGAGTGACTCATCACATGTATTTTGAAAATACAGCCTCCAGCTTCTCTCCAAACACAAAACCCTTGCTGAAAACTTGGGCCTTTCCCGCATCATCATCAATTTGCTGCCGCCACCTAGTAATGGGTCCGGGATATTGCAACTTCTCCCGCGACTCCCGAGCCACTACTTGTGCCTCCAGGGACTCAACAGCTTCTTCCTCTGCAAAATCCAGCAGTGCTTTAACAACAAGGACTAAATCAGCCTTCCTGAACACCTTCCCCACACCTGCATCTGCACATTCTCTGGGCATTTTAATCTCTGTGCCAGTTGTGTTCAGGAACTTCCACAAGTCACCGTTGTGACTTGGACAATATCCACAGGCTCTTAAAAAAGCTGTCCATGTGGAAAATGGGATCAATGTGGCCAAGGCTGCTCTTGAAGCAGTGGGACAGCAGAGGCCCAGGGGGTGCAGGGATCACCCTCTGATGGGATGCTGTTACCACTGTCACTCCTTTGCCTGCTAACAGGAAAAAGCTGACAGGCTGATCTTGGCAGACTACCTTGATCCCCTCCCCAAAAAATGAACTGCAAGTTCCACTGCTGCTGCTCGATAAACAGCTCACAATTATGCAATGTCAGAGCACGTGGCAGAAAAGACTCGAGTTACTTCAGGACACAGTTACAAGATCAACTGATAAATGCTCACTCTTAAGCAAGCACTGGAGTCAGATGTACCCCTGGCTGTCCTACATCTGCTCAATCCCAACTTGTCCATTCAACATCAGCCTTGCTTCACATTTAAATTTTTGGGAGACCTTGATCTCTGTACCTGAGATCAGGCTCTGCTTCATAAAGCAGTGAGTGGCAAGTGGTTCTGTGGGGTTGGGACACCATTTACCTCTTAACACCATGGAAATAACAGGGTGTTTCAGCTTTCTGCCTCAGGAGTGGCAGCAATATGCACAGAACTTCTGGGAGGCACTGGGTAAAACTGGCATCACACATCTAGGAAAACCAGGAACCTGGAGATGCTGCTCTACCTTGGAAGTGTGCAGCATCATACAGAGGATGGATGGATGGAAGTTACCAAGAGCAGCATTTTCACTTTGCCTTTTGTGGCCTGATGCTTCACAGAGTGTGGAGAAAAAAGCAGAGTGATGACATCTCCCTGTGCCACTGAGCACAGGAGAAGAGGGAAGGCAGCACTCCCAGGGATCTGTGCTCTCCTCTCCTCTGATGACACCACAGAACTGGCACGGGAGGCTCAGTGATAGGGAAGATACACTTTTCCAGCAAGTTACAGCCTGACATGTCAGATTCTTCCTGCTCTGCACTTGCCAGGCTAAAGATGATGGCAGAGAGATGAACTTCATCAGTGACACACAGACATTTCCTGCCCATGCACATTCCAGAGGGGAAACATGTTCCACCAAAGCTCAGCCCATGCATTCAACATAATGGTATAAAAGCTGCTGTAAAGGGCAGGGCCTTGCTCCCCACAAATTCAGGGGTAACCTGCCTGCAGTCAGGGAAACCTTGGAGATCTGAGGCACTAAGGAATGAAGTATGCACTGGGCCATATGAAAAGCAGATGGAAGCTCCTCAGAAAGAATTTGAAGATTTGTTAATAGAGTTTGTGTCTGTTGTATCCTGAGTAACGTGAGAGTTTGGAGGCTTATTCTTCAGGACTGACCCCAGTGACTGTTTCAGGCTTTCCAAATTTTCCCTGTACCTGCATTCTCTCTTTCAGATTTTGAAACACTTCTCATTTTTCTCCCCTCCCTATCCTTGTCCAGTATTTTGCCTGTGACATTCCTCTTCCCACTCCTCTGGCCAGCAATCCCAGCTTCCCACAGCTGCCCATGCCAGGGCAAGTGGTGTGCAAACAGTAACTGCAACGGGACAAGAACTTGTGTCAACACACTGAAATAAACCAAACAAAATAATTTTAATGAGATTTACTGACTCCAAAGTCCAGCAGAAACAGATGTAGAAACTTTGCCTGTACAGTGCTTGGGGAATGGGATGTGGAGGGTGGAGGCAGCAACAGAGGCCAGTTGGAGGCAGGGCCTTTTCCAGGCTGCTGGTGCTCAGCCAGCTATGGGGCTTTGGCAGCAGCAGAGCATGATGTCAGGGGAGGGGAAGGCAGGTTAAACAGAGGCTGAAGAGATGGAATATTGTGCATGGAGAAGGCAGGATGTTGCTTCTATAATGTCCTGGGCTGAGCAGTCCCAGGCAGGGACAGGACAAAAATAACTGGGGCAGAAGCCATTGCCACAGCAGAAGCAGAACCACCCTCTGTTCACCACTGTACCATTTTCCAGTGGATTTGGCTCTGGAAGTGGATGTGCCTTGGGTGTACATTAGCCCAGAACAACAAATGGAGGCCTTTGCCCCAGCAGAGGGAAGGCTGAGGAAGCCCTGGTGCTCCTACAGCCTCAGAAGCCAAATGCCTGCTCTCCAGAAGCATCTGGGTTGCTGCAGCATCTCAGCTGTTGTTCAATTTTACAGCATTTATGCCAAACCATAGGAAGCTGCAGACACATCACATCTTTGGGTGAGAGCAAGGAGGTCGCTTTGTTTTAATTTATTCAACTGTGCTTCAGAATCCAATCAACTATTAGTGTTGCAATACATCTGTTCCCATAATGAGCCTCCAAAAATAGCTGCTCAGTGGCCACAGCAACCTATGTTATAGATTTGGTGTGGTGGGAATAGGGGAACATGGTCCTGGCATGGAACAACTGTCTAGGTACAGTCACAACACCAGCTGCAGGACAGGAATAGGACCAGGGAACAGCATGTTTAACACATTACAGCATCTTCCTGGCAGAACTTCAAGGGCTTGGACATCTGCCCAGAACATGTCAAGGGTAAAAAAAAAAAGCCCTTAAAGCCCACTTACCCAGGGACACCAGGATATGAGGCAGCCCTAGCCAGTAATGTCCCAAATTCTTCTTGTAACACCTTCTATTTCTTCTACGAGATGGAAAAATGGCTTTGAAAGCAGCAGGAGGACAGAGAATAAAAGCACTACAACCTCATGGAGCACAAACTTGCCAAAGTAAGGGCTGGATGGGTTCAGGTGCCACAATCTTTGCAATACTGCCCTGACTGCTGTGCAAGGCCATGGGGCAGTGCCCCACAGCACCCACACATCCCACACTGGGAATGCAGCTCCCACATCCAGCACAGGGAGTTTGGCCCCAGCAGATGATGTGAATCCAAGAGCTCAGGACTCCTGGCAGGCCTGGCTGCAGCTCTGGCTCAAAAGCTATTCCCTGTTTTTCAATAGAGTATTTGCAACTGTAAAAGAGACAAAACTCAGACCAAATCCTCTCAGCAAGACTTGTGTGTGGCAAGAATCCAAAGGAGATGGAGGAAAAGAAAAAGAGGAAGCACAGTGTCTCACTCATATTAACAGAGAGCAGGAAGAAAAGGACATAGTGACCCAAATACCAAAAAGACTCCAAGAAAGGCAGCTATAAAAAAAGCCTGCAGGAGTTTGGGAGATCCA
This sequence comes from Calyptomena viridis, assembly GCA_013390005.1. Taxonomy (NCBI): domain Eukaryota; kingdom Metazoa; phylum Chordata; class Aves; order Passeriformes; family Eurylaimidae; genus Calyptomena; species Calyptomena viridis. The sequence goes on from WEIV01003860.1 coordinate 66,461, forward strand.
GCAGAATGCAGGTGCTAACAGGCACTGCCTGATCCACCACAGAGATTACAAGCAGCAAGCAGCACTGTAAAATGCCCTTTTTAACAATATTGATCTAGCACTGTAATTTTTAGACCAGATGAGCAAGTCCTACCATTTGACAGCTACTGCATGTTAACTACCCTCCAAAACAACAGCAAACCACAGTCCACACAATTATATAAAGTGACACCCATTGACTCAGAGGAAAAACAAAACCAGAAGGCTCTGGATGGCTGCAACACAGGCAATACCTTTTCAACAGGAAAGGTCTGTTCCACCAGCCACAGATTTGTTAATGAATCCATTTCACTACCACTTAGCATGTACCTCACCAAAGAATGTAGCAACCAAGATAAAAATTCTACTTCCTTGAATGAATAAAGATGGCAGGTCCTCCTAACTTACAAACTTGATGGGTCTGTCTCCTGCCAGAGTCAGAACATGATTTGGTTTTCCCTGTACCAGAGGGGTCAAGATGTGCTACAAACCATGTGGAGCCCAGTGAAGGGCACAGCATGTCACAGCACAGCTAAAGGGGCTGGTTCTGTGGACAAAGGCAAAGCTCTCCAGCATGACCAGGTCACCACTGCACTACTAAATCCATTACATCTCACACACCACACAGGAGGGGTGGGGAGCAGAGCAGGGGTGCAAAACAATGCAGGAGAGGGATGAAAAAGACAAGTCAGATGAGGAGTTTTGCCATTTATCTAGGGGTAAAGAACTAGTAAGAATTAAAAGTTTATCATCTACCACAGGAGTCCAATCTCATAATACTAAATATTTCACGTGTTCATTTACAGGCCAACTTTTCAACTTGCAGCTGATGGGCAAGAACACCTTTCTAAAACAAAGTGTTATAAAATATTTCTAAAATATAAATAATGATTATTTATAAATTAATAATATTATAAAATATTGTAAAATATTAAGGCACCTCCAGCAAAATCTTGCAAGGTAATGGGCAAGTCATTTTACAGAGACATGGGAGCAGAGCAGCTCAGTGACTCAGCCAAAAGCAATGTTAGAGTTCACTGTGGAATGCAGGGGGCTTGAGGCCAGCTACTGTTAAAAACAATCCCTAAAATGGTATTTAGTGGTGAACAACAAAAATATTTATCTAAACACAACACTTTATGGAGAGATGGGTCTTTCAGAAAAAGAACATCTCATGATGGTAAAAGGTTGCAACAAGGCCTTCTAGACTCTAAACTGAGCTTCCTTAAATACTTTCCACATCAACTGAAGTGAAGCAACAGTGTTTTCTGCAGAAGATCATATTTATCCATTAGAAATAGCTGCTATCCATCAGTTTGAGTTACAGTGAAACTGAGCTTTGTGTTGGTGTCACCTTTTCTCCAAAAGGCTCCAACAGGTGCAGCCACATCACAGCATTTGTTCTAATCTGAAAAACAAGCAGTGCTGTGATGACAACGTGTGAGGACAGCTAAACTGCTGGCTTTGAAGTGCCAGTCAACCCTTGGCTGTCCCTAAAATGACCTGGATTGTCCCTAATCTGTGCTGCAGCTGGAGGTGCAGCCTGTGGCAGTGGAGGCCAAACCACAAACCCCACTGTGCAATGTCATCTCTGCTTTCACATGGCACAAAACCAGCACGACCTGCTGGGTGACAGCAACCTCCATGCACAGCCTCCAGACACCTGTATCATACATTTCTGGGAACATTTAGTATGAGAAAAGAGTGCAGAACCTCTGCTAGGAGCCTGCCCATGTCTGAAAGAGATGTGGCACAGAAGTCAGGGCATGGAAAAGCACAGGACAGCCACAACCCCCAAGTAAGAATCATCAACACCAACACCAGAGCACATAAAAGCCCGTGGAAACACTTCCTTTGATTGATTTTCCAAGGACAGGGTTGAAATACTGATTCAGAGTTTTGCTGTGCTTGAATGATGTGGCAAAGCACTTTCCCAAAAACTCCAGGGTGACCCATGGCTACTCAGAGCTCAGGAGGAGCCTCAGTCTGCTTCCCCCATCCAAACCTGAAGCCTGTGTGCCCAAAGCCAGTCTAATTGAAAAGACTAAGAATAAAAAAAGAAGTTAAAACCAAGACTTCTTTAAAACCCAACCAAATGGCTGGTAGCAGTTTTTCTGGCTTCAGACAGGACAATCAACCTAATTCACCCAAGCAAACACGTGAACTGAAGTCTGTCAGAAGAGGAAAAAAGCAGGAATTCTTACTTTATAAAACACGAATTTTCACATAAATAGCCATAAATAAAACATAAGATTAAATGTAACCCCAATTCTGTGGTTCAGAGCTGGTTCTTTTACTCTCCAGCCCTGAACACACCTGACAGCATCAGGTCTGACCTCATTTGAGGACTGGCTCACTCTGGTGTCACCCCTGAGCACATCTGTGACATCTGTCCTGTGCCATGGCAGCTCAGCCACTATCAGCCCTGGGCAGAAGGCTCATGTTTTACCAAACATCCCACCTCACCAAGCTGTGCCCAGCTCTGTGCTTGATAAGTTCCTCAGGGGAGACACACCTAATGCAGAGCATGGGATGTGGGGGGAGCCACCAGGGTACAGAATGGATGGTTTGGATGCAGGTTACTCAAAGGCCTCATGAACAAAAACTTATCTGAAATATCAATTCACATAATTCATGTGTATTTTATATCACAGCCATCCTTGTACACAAAATCAGTGCACAACCTTCCCCTCCCACACAGAGCACTCACACATGGTACACCCAGTTGATTCTTTTAATCACACACCAGTAAGAAAAAGTTTGGTAACTTCAAAATTTAGAGCTTTTAAATCTAAACTTCATCAGAAAGATCAGTAATGGTATGGGATAAACTGAAGTCTGTGAAATGATGAACTTCCAGTTCTCCTGGGGGCCAAAGATGGGATATGAATTAACTCACAGCACACACAACAAATACATTTCAATATTCAAGCTGGAATTTTCATACAAGGCATCAGCAGCAGAGACAGATAAAACTTTAGGGAGACACAGCCAGCCAAGTCATCCTCAGTCCAGTATCCCTGGGAAGATGAGCCTCCATAAAAATGTCTCCATGACCAGGATAACTGTTAACTGGAGGGAACACTCAGTCTTCAGTTAAGGTTTTCAGCATGTGACTTAGGTGAGAGCAATATCTGTCTCTACCAGAAATAATCTCAGACCACTGAGTCCTGGGAAGAACCCACCACAGAGTGTCACCCTGTCACCCCTGCACTTCCAGAGAGAAAGTTTCCTAAAGGAGCTGTTTCAACCTGTGATGACCCAGGCAAGTGAAGAGATCCAAGTTAATAACAATCCCAAAATCAAGCTGTGCCCCCCACCCATTATCATTAACCCAATTACGTGGCCCAGTTCACAGGCAGCCCCACAAACTGGTCTGATAGGATAAATTAGAGGGTACCAGAAACAAAAGCAAGTTTGTGGATAGGAACTGGCACAGCCAGCTCCAGGACTCACTGCATGTGTAACTAACACCTACAGGTGTTTCCATAACCAGTTTAGGGGGAATGCACTTTTTTTTTTAAATTAAAAACATCAATATCAACCCTATGTTTTCCTTAACCTGATAGACAAAAATTAATTTCCATACTCTATAATTTATGCAGGTACCAAATAAGTGTTATGTTACCAACATGAGGATTTGGGTACTATTCAATCTGGGTTATACCTGCTGCACAAATCAAGTAAAACTCCTGACAAGTCAAATCTCCTCCTGGCTAGCAGGGGAAAGGTTTAAACATGGAGTGCCAAGCAGAGATGGGTTTTACACCAACTTTTCATTAAAGAACTCCAGCAGGACATGGTAGAGAAGATATTGCCATTACCAGTCCAGCAGAAGTAACATTAACAGGTCCAAATTGGCACAAAAAGTATTAAATGATGAATCAAGTATATAAGTAAACAGTAAAAGCAAGAACTCAGGCTTCTTCTAAGAAAGCCAAGATTTCCTTCAGCCATTCTTGAATAATCTGAGTGGTTTAACTAGAAACCTCAGTGGTCTCAAGTTCTCCATGAAGAGCCACAGCAACCCTAAAAACAAAACCAGGGTCAAGGAGGAAGTAAATTGAATGTCTCCATGCTTTTTTTCAGCAATAACCTTCTTTATGGATAATAACAGAGGGAAGAAAGAGAATCCAGGTTTTTCCATGGAGCTCCAAGGTTCCCCACACACCCTACAGGCATCACCCACAAGCAGATTTAACCCAACCTGACATGTGCTTGCTCAGCCTTGACACAGGACAAGAAAGCAGTGACAGCCCAAACTGCTTTTTTCCACCCCTTCTGCCCTTCTAATGTGTCAGTAAGTTGCAATAAGGATAGACTAAATAATTCAAATTACAGCTAAACTAAAAGAGAAACTTGGATTTGCTCTATTTCCTCAACACATAGAGCAAAATAAGTAACACAAATAGAGCAGAGGACAAGTAACATCTGAGGTCTTTTGATGAGAGGGGCAAGGAAGTGTGAGCACCATTGTCTTCACACTCTGCTATGACACTGTATGGAAATCCCATGTTCCATTTTGGATTATTTTTAAAGATAGTTTTAAGATTATTTTTAAAGATAGTTTCGAAAGAACTTTGCAGAAGGACAGACACCATGAGGTGCTTTAAGAAAAAGCCACACAAATAAACAAACTTAATAGAAATGACTTCTAAAGATAGAAAATCAAGCTGTGTGTTCAAACTGCTGATGCAGCCAGGAGGATCTGACAGCAGACTGAATCCCTATTTGTTTGCCACATACTGTTCATGTATTTAATCCCAGACTTCAGGGCTTTTGCTGATTGCTCTAGAAGCCAAGGGCCTTCTTTTCCCAGGTTCTTTCCCTCCCCTTTCTGGTTAAGCCTCAGGAATTGTGAAAGCTTGGCAAGGATTTTCCTCTGCCCCTGTCTGCAAGATGGGATAAGAGCCAATTTCCTGGACTTGCTCTGAATTTTAACATTTTCTTTTAATATAAGAAGTAAGATACTGGTGCTCGTGATTAAATGTTAAATGGTTAAATGTTCAGAAAAGCTCTGCAAGAGTTGTCACAAATCAAGAAAACATTACAAACAGGGACAGGGTGAAGAGCCAGGAATGTCTGATCTAGAGAGAAGGCCACTAAGCAGTGATAGAGGTTTTAATGTTTTTTATACAGCTACAAAGAGAAAAGGAATTAATTATTCTCCACCTCCACGTGATCCAAGAGTAATGGACTTAGACTACATGGGATATTCAGCTTAGTCATCAGGAAAAGTTTCCAATACAAGGACAGTGCTGGAAGAAGTTGCCAGAAAAATAATGAAAGACTGGTTTAAACACACACCTGTCAGGCAGGACTGATGCATAATTCAATTTACTTCAGATCAGATGGTTTGGTGAGGTCTCATCTTCTATAATTATTACATTTACCACTGGGACTAAGTCCTTTTAACAGTCAGTGGAGTCACAAAAAGCAACAACCCAAAGCCTGAGCCACTTCTTTAAATGCATTTGAAATAGAAAGATTCCCTGGCAACCACAAGAAATAAAAGGAAAAAAAAAAACAAACCAAGGAAAAACCTCCCACCAGAACTGGCTAGAAGGAACATCTGAAGGTCTTTAGCCAAACCCCACTTGTAGCAGGGTTAAATCAGGCTGCCAAGAGCCTTGACAACTGAAGTCTGAAAAACTGAGGACAGAACCTCTGCAGAAACCCACCCCCAACTCTGATGAGGAATAATATCTTCCCATGAGAGTTTTATTTGTGCAGGACCAGGAGTTGGACTCAATGATCCTTGTGGGTCCCTTCCAACCTGGGATATTCTATGATTCCATGACACAACATCTATCCAGCCTCCCCTCTCTGCCTGAAAAACCCTCCTGAACATCCCTAGGGAAAAAAACAAGTAATTTTTCTCTCAAAGGAAGGAACAGGACAGTCCTCAACAGCCTGCACTGCTTGTATCTCCTCTGACAGCATGCAAGGTAAGCTGAGAAGAAATAAAAGTCCTAACTACAAATGCCAACAAAAACCTACCAGCAAAAGGAGAATACGAAGGAAGGGAAGGGATCTCCAAAGTTAAAATGGAAAACCCAGTCCACACGGTGGTTTATGGAGGAGGAGGGATGGCTTTCACAGAGAGGAGCAAGGGCAAATCTTAATTCCTGGGGCTCATTTTGATTTTATTTCCATGTCTACAGAACCAGCTCACAGGCACCCCTGGCTGAACAGACCATTTCTGCTTTTGTTGAGCTTAAGGCACCACGGCCCCAAAAACCAAACCCCAACAGGGAGAAGGTCTCTGTACACAAAATTCTCCTGCTTTCTCTGGCTGCACACTAATTCAAGTCTGTAAAACATTCTTGAGCTTAAAAACTTGTTCTCTCAAGAGAGTCTGCAGCAGGCAGAGAGTGAACAAGCCAAGCAGCACCTCTTTGTTCAAAAAGTAAGCTGAAAAAACCACCAAGATTTCTGAAAACTCAAGACTGGTGAGTGAAAACTGGCACTCCCTTCAGCATGTGCAGTGCTGCACAGCAGGGCAAGTCAGTTATTAACCAGAGGGTGTTTAAAGCCTCCAAAAGTGGTTGGTCAGATCCTATCTGTGCTGTTTAAGCAGCTGAAGCAGGGTTTGCCTCAGGGTGTGGTTTCACAACATCTGAGGCTCAATTAAGACCTTGCTGCTGACAGGATCATCCCTCCTTCCCTCTCTGCCTGTTCCTGCTGGGTGACCCTCAAAGAGCTCAAACAAAATATTCTCAACAGCATGAAGAACTTGAACATCATATTTAGGGGAGAATCATCTCCAGCATGTGCATCTCATCCACACCACAGACAGGACACTGTTTTATGAGGTTAAGTGAAACCTGGACCAAACCACCAATGCATTTGCAGCTGTGCTCAGAAAAACTTACTGAAGGCTAAAAAATAATAATTATTAAAAAAAACCCCACAAAAAAAAAAGCTGTTGAGAGATGTTCCATGCAGGATGCAAAGGGAAGGGCATTGCTGCATGAGTGCTAAGGAAACCCAGCACAGCACAAAAGCTGTTCCTGTCTGGCCTGAAAGCTGGGCCTGCCCAAGGAGATGACAAATTCCAGAGGCAAAGCCTTGCACCAGAGAAGAAAAGGAACTGTGCAGAAGGGGCAGGAGGGAGGGAAGGGTCAGGTTTCTCTCCTTTGATGACACTGAGTCAGATCAGTTCAGCTGCAACGTGTCACTTCACCCTCAAATACCAAAATGCTGAGCACACATGAGAAAAGTTGTATCTGGGGAAAGAAGTGAGCAGAATTTCAGTAAAAGCCAGTAGTTTAAAGCAGAATGTTTACTACTAAGTGTTCTTTTTCTTAAAAAAAGAAATCATCAAGATATGTCAGGCTCACCAAAGTTAGCAGTTGACTAAAAATCCCACAATCATCTCTGCTGACTGAATTTCAAAGCACAGCCCACAGAAACCTTGAGTCAAACACGGGCAGGGAACTCTCCAGTTCAAAGAAGTCTCTATTCCCAGTGCAGAGGGACAGTTTCAGGGAATGCTTAGGCTGCTCCAACCACACTTGTAACCTCTGGAGAAAGCTCAGCTCTACCCCCACCACCACCCAGCTGGGCTGAAGCCAAAATAAATTTGGCATAAAGCCCAAATGCCCTGAATTGGAACTGGATATGACCAAAGTGTTTGTCCCCAGGAGGGGAAAAGGAGTTTGAGACAGAACCCAGCAGCAAGGTTGTTCTCTGGATTAGGACAGCCAGGGTGCCACCCAAAGAGGGAACAAGAAAGGGACCAATTTGGGCTCCTGCACAGGGCTTTGGGCTCCCCAGCCACCAGCTGTAGTGGTTACACACTGCCCTGCCAGCACACCAGGCAAAAATCCATCTGTTAAAGCAGAGGTGACTTAGAAAGGGTCTGAGGAAACAAACCTGGCAAGGCTTCAGGTCACAAAAAAGTTAAAATTACACTTTGACATGAAGCCAAGTCAAGACTCCAAAGTCTGTCACTTCTTTGTGAACTCTCACTTGCTCTGTGCTGGTAACAGTTAAGTCTGGAAATGTGTTTCTCACTTCAGTTACTTGAACAATATAGTAAAAAAACCAAACCAGATTCATTCTTCAAAACCCAGGAAGATAATTACTGAGCTGTAATACAAAGCCATGCAGTTAATTTTACACAGTTGATGGGAGATGGACCTAACTCTGACTGCAGAATGACTTGTGGCAGCATAATCTGCATGTGACCAAACAACAGGTTCATAGGATCAAATCTGTACAATTCATTGCTAAATAAGCACTATCTCAAGTCTCAAGTTCACTTTAGGCTTTATTTCACTGAGAGAAAAGAACTACGTGCTCTCTAGAAATATAGTGGTGTACAGGCACTTTGACTTAAACTGGCCACAAAATACTGCCCATGTAACTCCTGGGCTTTAAAAACATTTATCAGAAGTGATTTGGTTGATTTTTAGTCTCTACAGGGAAAAAAAATACAACACCACCCCCCAAAAAAAACCAAAACAAAACCCAAAAAACCCCCCCCCAAAAAAAACCCCAAACAAATCCACGAAAAAAACTCCACAACAAACAAAAAAAACCCTAAACCAAAAAAACCCCCACAAAACAAAACCTGGGGGAAAAAACAAAACNCCTAAACAAAAAAAACCCCACAAAACAAAACCTGGGGGAAAAAACAAAACAAAACAAAGAAAAAAGAGGGGGGAGAAAAAAAAAGATTCCATTGGCTGTTCAATTCCAGGACAGCACTCCCCAGACATTCAGTACAAACCATCTCAGGTCAGTATTCAACCATGTTGTAACCCCAGAAACATCCCAGGTAAAGCACAATCCAAGCAGGCCAATCTCCAAGACAATTCCACCCATTTCTCCACTGGGTGATGGAGAAAAGCCAGAGAGCTGAATGTGTAAATCCACAGAGCCATTGCTTGAACACAACATGCTTTAACATCCAAAACCCCCTTTCCAAGCAGCCCTGGGAGGAAATGGTGCTTTGGTTGTGCCTGGCACACAGGTCACTGGGATGAGCAGGGCTGAGGGAAGCGCAGCCAGAAAGGAAACTCCTGTATCTGCCACTCCCTGCACCTCTCACCTGAGACACTGGCAGTGTCCTGCCTCCCTCCTGCCCTGGGCTGAGCCCAAGTGCATAAACCTGTGACCTCAGTTCTCCCTCTGATCTCTGTTCCATGCTGCACTTGTCATAATTCTGCACAGTTTGCATTAAGATGTAAAGTCTTTAAACATGGGTTTCACTGACAATATCCTCCAAGACAGTTAATGTACCTTCCTTTTGTGAGGACACTCCCAAAACACTCTTCTTTGGAGGTACCAAGGTGCATAATAAGGGTTGAACAAAGATTTCAGCTTTAAAGCAATTCCACACTCAAGGCCAAAAAAAGGCCAGCTGGAATCCATTGTGGCATTCCAAGAACATTTACTTTCTACCAAACACAAACTCCCATTTTCAACCCAGCTGAAAGAATTCCCACCACACAAGTCACTTAATATATACACAGAAATTCTAATTTTACACAATAAATTGGATAATGTTAAAGAAAGATTAAGAACTATTTGTTTTTAAAAATAAACTACTTAACCAACTCAGGGGCTAACTTAAAAATGCACACTTCAAACAAAAGAAGTAACAGTATTGACTGAAAATACCACTATCCCATTTCTGTAGTTTTTCAGTGTGAAAAGGGAAAAAAGAGAGATAATATGACAGACCAATTGTCATTTTCAGACTCTTTCATGTACTTTTGTCAAGTGGAATACACAGATTAAATGCAGAATTATTTTCCTACTTATTTTCAAACACAAATAAGAACTTGTCTGACAATTTATCATCTCACCCATTACTCATTAGTTTGGTATTAATTTCTACTACCTGCTAAAATCATCATGGCTGAACTGACAATGTCACTAACTCAGCTTAGGGTAACTCTCAATAGTTAGAAAATAAGACATAAGACAATTATAGCCATGTCATTTATTAATAGAAACACACATTCATTTATTCATATATATAAATTAAAATTTTTATTTCAAATGAACATTTAACACAGACTGTAGGCCAAACCAAACATTAACAGGGACTTACCAGGAAGCCTGTTCATGTTGACCCCTTGAGCAGAAAGTCCTATTCCCATGTACCTTAAAAAAAATCAAACAAAATATCAATCAAGCACAGAATGGCCAAGGCACAAGATTTCCTGGAGCAGAAATATAGCAGTAAAATAAATGCAACCCACACAAAAATTATTTAAGAATGACAAAATCACTAAAGATTTTCCATTACTCAAGTCTTTATTGAATCCAAGGTATAATGTCAGTCTCCTTTAGCAACTGAGAGCTTTCTGACTACAGCTACTCTTTAGTTGGTAATTGGTAGGAAAAGGACTAAAAAAAAATCAGCAATTTCATTTCTGGCTTGGTATTTGTGAGGTTTTTTTACCCGTATATCAGAAAAAACCCTATTTATTATTATTTAGGTCTTTATTATTATTATTTAGGTCATTAACAAGAGAGTAAAAAAATACAAAAGGGCAGATCCAGGAGAAGAAATGTCTGTCCAGCCTGATGAACTGTCCCCAGGAATAGCTGGCAGTGGATGCACAGGACAGAGAACACTGTTGCACTTTCCAAGAACACTCTTCCACTGTTCAGCATATATTTGACACAATTTCCTAAGCAAAAGGTGATGTTTTTGTATTTCACACCCCGTCACATTTTCCTCCATTAATCCAACCACTTCCTGAGCCTTTGAAAGCTCTTTGAAAAGGCAACATCCTCCAGCTCCCTCCAGTCAATTCCTGCCCGAGCCAGTTTTGCTTGGTACTTGCATTTTTAGAACATCCCCAGAGAGGAAAAGCACTTCCCTGTCAAATTTCTCAAGGATTTTGAAGTCCTCATTCTCACCCTACTCCCTAAAGGTCTCTTCTCAAGGTTTACTAACCACAGTCTGCTCTGCCCCTTAACTCCTGCTCCACTTCCAGCTCTGGAACTTCCTTGAGAAGCACCAGGACCCCTCACAACACAAACCTACAATGATTATTAGAGACAACAGCACAACAACATTGTCCATTTTGGTTCCCATCCCTCCCCCTCCTCATCTCTATTATTCCATTTATTTTTGACTGCAGGTTGAGAACTGAGCTGATTTTTCCATGGAACTGGGACACGACTTGTCCCTGCACTCAGAGACCAGTTTTTGTGTCAAGTTTGGATAGTTTATCCTGCCCCCCTGAGAATCATGTTACACCCATCCAGCACAGCCAACCTTCACCAGTCTCCTCCTCCTCACTGCAACCCTTGTGCACATCCCCATTTTGTTTCTTCTGTTTCTGTTAATTTGCATGGTCTGTAATTTTCTTAATTCTCCCAGAACCACAGCTGACCTGCTCAGTTTGTTTTCAAGGTTACAGAGCTTTGAAATTAACAGTCACTGTTGGGCTCTTGGTCATGTAAAGATCTAAATGCAAACAGGCTACAGCAGAGTCCTGCTGTTCTTTCAATATAGCAGTAGTTTTCTATAGCAATAGTGTACTATTGCTTCCTGGGACTTCCTCAGCCATCTGCTCCATAAAACATTGACCACATCTGAAAGTATTATTTCAGAATTTGACCAAAAGTTACATTTCTTCAAGTTACACGGGTTAAGTCCCCTGCAGAAACTGTTCCCTGCCATTGACTTCCCCATCTCACTCACTGTCACCACCATATGGAAACAGTGATAACTGATTTTAGTCTTGGTTACACAGAAATTTTAATCCATAGAAATCTATACATTTATCAAATCTTAGCCTATGATCTCTTTAACAGCACAAAATAAAATGGTTTGGTGGGAAAACACCTTTAAGATTGTCCAATCCAACTGCCAGTCCCACCACTAAACCACATCCCCAGCCAACACCTCCCAGATGTCTCCAGAGATGGTGACTCCACCACCTCCCTGTTCCAGGGCTTGAGAATCCTTTCCATGAAGAGTTTTTTCCTACTGCCCCACCTAAAGCTCCCCTGGTGCAACTGCTGTCCCTGTCCCCTTGTCCCAGTGCTCACCACCCCACAGAGGCTCTTTGCAAACACGGCCAACTTTCTCCTGCCTCTACACTCCACATCCTGGATTTCACATCCTTGAAACCCAGTGCTCTAAAGTCAGTCCCCTCCTTTACAACCACTCTGTGTTTCTGAAGAGCACCAGTGTGGGAGTGCAGGATANATAAACAACCAGAAAAACTGAGAAGCTGCGAGTCCAATCTCTTTTATCTGGTACTGAGCTTTAATAATAATAAGAAATATTCAAACTCAGGAGCCTGGGCCATCTACACACCAGCTCCTTCCTCTTCCTCCTCAGACCACCAGAGAGCAAACAGGCAGCAAACCCTCAGCAGGGTATGGACCAGGCTGAGGAAAACCAGACCTTCCTGAGGGCCAGACACCACGAATCCTGTCTGATCATTCCAGTGAACCCACCTTTCTTCCCAGAGGTCAAGGAGATGAGATCAGCCAGGACAGACTGGTTCCTGATGGAACTAACACACCACGTGCTGTGATGCTGCCTGGCACAACAGCCCTCAGCTCCTCAACAAAACTCTGCTGTGCAGATCTCAAGGATGGAAGAGACTTTAGTTAACTACTATGTGATCTCATTCCTTTGGAAAAAAATAAAAAGGTACACACAACTCTTCTCTGTAATCAAAATTTTAAGAGTCACACTCCACAGTCAATGGCTCACCTCTTTCATTCTTTACAACTCGTGAATGAAGACCAGGTAACCACAAAGATTTGTTCCTGTGTTTTAGGGATAAATAAGATTGTTGTAATCCTTCAAGAGGAAGCAGATTATTATTTAAAAACAAAGAACTGGCATGTGTTTTGGTGACAAATGACATTGCTGTTGTATTAACTCTTTGACTTGAGAAGGATAATTCTTTCAAAGCAAAAGATTGTTTTTTGGGAGCCTCTAAACATTCCCACCTTTTCAGAGCTCCTCATAAAAAGTTCTCTTCCATTATCTCTTGGTTTCACAGACTCTCCACTTGCTTCCCATCCCTGATGTTTTGGGAGGGAAAAGTACTCCTTGAACATTTCAGACCTTGAGTCAGATGTCCCTCAACTCATTTTGGTCACCTTTACTGTTTTTTTTAAGCCTAAAAATTTGTTCTTTCCATTTTTCTCATTGAATAAACTTCCAGCTTTTGGGGTGTGTGTCCCTGTCCCACCCATCCCCATGTCTCATTATGTCAACTTCAGGTCATTCTGGGTCTCTAATAGTTCACAACTTTCCTCTTCTCCTCCAGTACAATGTCTTCTTAAACAGCCCCCAGACCCTCTCAAAGCATTTAACCCTTCTGATTTTATTAACTATTCTTAAACAAGTTTCTTCAATTTATAAGGTTTGTTTTCTGGCTCTTTTGTTGTTGGGTGGTGGGGTTTTTGCATGAACACTCAAGTGGGAGGGTCTTGGGGGCCTTTTTTAGTGCTCCTCAAAGAACAGCAAACCTGATTATGGTCAGTGCTGCAGAGTGACTTCTAAACACACATTTCTTGCAAACACTTCCTGCACTGCTCAGTCAGAAGTTACAGCCTTTCTCAGGAGCTCCCTGACTCACCAGAGCCTCTCCAAAGTGGTCATTTATGGCACTGAAAAATTCAGCCTCACACAGTCTTGTGACATACACATAATGAACTGTAAACTATATTCTATAATAAACTGAATTTTGGGGGTATGTTTGCAGCCTTCCAAGCACAATACTGCTCCCTGTGCCTGCAGGGAGTGCTCCACCTCCTCCTTGTCACCTTCTTAGCCCTCTGGCAGATAAGCAAGAGCTCTTGCTGGCATTCATTTTCCTTATTCTTACTGAGCCTGGAACCCTCTGTTCCACAGTTTTCCTTACCACATGGTGAGTTTTGCCATGGTTTTTTTTCAGTTACATGTGGGAGCAGTCAGGATCCCAGTCCACAGCTGGAAATGCATTTCAGGCCTCTGTTGTTTCAGAGAGCAGTGAAAAGTGTCACCTCTTCCAACTGTTCAAGCCTTAGGGAAGCTGTGATTCAAAGCACCAAACTGAATACAATATAAAAGCACCACCTAAGCCTGGTGCAAGTGCTCAGTCCTGGCACTGTACTGCAAAAGGTGGCAGCACCAAGGAAACCACTGGAAATTAGAGGAAATAACCTAATTGCCAAACTCAGATAAAATAGGTCAGCTCCCACTTCAGCTTATCCTGCTTAACTTCATTATTTTCTGTGCAGATTCATCCTCCCTCTTTTGTGTACAGCAGGAAATCCCACACACATAACCAAGGGCAAAACCCATAAATAGTATCTCTCCATTTTCAGACAACATAGCTTTAAATTAGGCTGGAAGGTTGTACTTTTATAAAAAGCAAGTACTACAACTTGACAAACTCTAAATTTAAGATTACACTTTAACTCAGATATACAGCACCATGGAAATGTGTCACTTACAACAGAGAAAGAAAGAATATGACCACAAACTTTGCTGGTTCAGTTTTTTGCTCTTCAACTTATGCTCCCATTTAAAGGTCAAAACAAACTTTAAAAATAAGACCATAATGGCTGTAGAACTGTACAGAGAATTTATACACAGCTTATATCCAGAACTTCAAACTGTCACAGACTTGGCTGCTGGTTATTGTTTTAGAAGGTGCTGCTTTGCTTTTCCCATCTCCTGTCAATTTACATGTCAGAAGTAATGGATAAATGAGTTGTGAGATCTACAAAGTCTCAGACTAAAAATCACTCTGTCCTCTTGAAAACTGAGAAAGAAAAAACCCCTCATTTTCAACTCTCCCACGCCCCAAAAAGCACCAGCTGCTTTCTGAACTTCTTGGTGCAGAACAACTTCTCACTTGCTCGATTTCAAATGCTCCAGACCAAGTCTGTGTATGCAACAATTAAAAATAGTTCAACAGTATTTATGGGCATCATCAAGAGCAAAAAAAAAAAAAAGCCTGTGTATTTTTTAAATGAATCAATTATGATATTCAATATAAATCTCTGTAGTCCCTGCCTGTATCACCCCTGCTTTTGGACCATAATGGTGTGGACAGATACACCCTGTGGTGTATCCATTAACTGGAGTCCCTTTTGGGGGAATTAAAGAGCCTCTTAAAAAAAGGATGCCCAGGGAAGTTAGCCCCCTCTTTCAAACAAGAAAAAAATCTCTTTTTAGGGTTTGGGTAATTATAATTTATGTCTATTATCCACCACAGGTAATGATGGATGCATATAAAGATACACACCAGAGGTGACCTCCTAAAACCATCTTCTCAGCAGTGAACACTGAACACTTGGAACTACCCCCCAAAACTGGATCAAAATGTTTCCAAAACGCTGCATCAGGAGATCAATTCCAAACAGAGCAGCCTGACAAAAATAAACTCAGACACATGCTGGTGATTCAACCACAACTGCCTTGTTCCCTCAGTTACCATAGCAAATTCTTGCAGACTTTTACAGCACCTCAGCCCTGCCCTGGCAATGCTGGTTGCTTTTGAAAAATGTGACTGAATGAGCCACATTTCACCAAGCACAACATCAGCTCTGCCTCTTTTATCCAGGCTCTCCTTGGCCACAGCAGAAGGATGAAGGACCTTGGTGGTAATTCCTCATGTTCAAAGGTTCTGGCTCCACACACAGAGGGAGAAATCCTGGCAGTCCAGCTAAGTTTTACACACCATGACTATGGTAAGATTAAGGTCAAAGAGATAAAGCTTTTTGGTTCCCAAATACTTCAGCAGCAAATACCAACACGTAGCTTCTCCAGGGCAGTGACACTCAAACAAGACAGTATTCACTTCAGTCTCCTAAGACAACTTGTGTGGTGGGTTCTGCAGTGTGGATGTTTTCAAGGTTGCATTTTAAATGTGTATATTTAAAAAAAATCACGTGTTTTTTTTGGTTCTGTCAATAAAAGACCTTCCCTGGAAAAGAGATGGAAAGCCAAAATGATGACAGCACTTCTAAATTAAATTTTAACTCTTCACTGACTCAGTCAGGAAGAATTCTATATTGTCACTGCACAGAAATTATCTGAAAAAAGTTATTTCAAAAGTTATTTCAAAAGTTTTTCTGAAAAAAGTTATGAGAAAAGTTATTTCACGAGAGTGGCAGTGTCTGACTGACACAAACTGAAACAAAGATCTCTCAAAGTCTGTTACAGTCATATGAGTAGAGGAGCCACTGATGGCTGAGTTTAGTTGGTCCCAGAAGGGGAATCCACCCATGTGAGAAGCAATTCTTTGAGTCAAAAGATGTTTCTCCAGAACAAACATGACACCAAAAAGTCAGTGTAAGGAAAGTGTTTTGCCTGGTCTAAAGCTACTCTGTGTGAGCAACCCACAAAACTCCTTGTGAACCCAGCAGAAAACCTTGAGGACAGACCTGCCCTTTGACAGCCAGGAGCTGATGCTGAAATTGCAGCATTTGCAGCTACTTGGCTTTTCCAGGGCAGGAGTGAAGGATTCACTGGGTGGGACAGAGGAGAACAGTGCACCAGAACTCCTGGATGCATGTCCTACACATTCTTTCAGAATGCCAAACATCTCCCTGGAAAGCTCCTGGCACTTGGGGGGAATTGCTACATGCAAAATAAAGGCAGGGCAGGAGGAGGGAGGAAGCAAGTTAGTCCATGGCCCTCACTGGGCAACAGGAGGTATTTCTTTACCCAAAAAGCTACATGACTTTTTTCCCCAATAAACTTATAGACAGTACTCATTAAAATGTTAATTCTGACAATTAGCAGGGCAGATTATTAAGGCTCTACCAGGAAAAGAACAATAGTTCCCTTGTATTCATTGCTTAACCTGTTGAAAGGTACCAGGTCAGGATGGTAAAATAATCCCTGCAAATCTCCCTCCAAGTGGCTGTGAGTTTTACCCAGATGGCAGACAAAATTCAAAATCTGAAAGTTGGGGACACAAAGGGGAAAAAATACATTGGTTTAGCAGAGGTTGGGCAATGGTCACAGGGCCAGAACTCTTCTTTCTTGAGCCAGGACCACTGTGGCACAGTACAGGTGGAAGGAGAGACTGCCAGGGGTGCCAACATGCACCAAGCACATGTAACTTCAAGAGTTAAAAACAGCTTAAATCATTTGTTTTGTAGGCCATGACTTGCAGTAAAGCAGTTGTTCCCTGCTCAGTTGTGAGCCAATGTTAACATGAACACATGGTGGAAATTCCTGGGATTGGCATTTTATTAGGTGGCTCAGTCATGGCAATCCATGAGCCACCAGTTAAACAAAGGATGCTCCACTCTCCCAAAGGTTTGTGGTTCAAAGGTTTCCTGTATCCTGCAATTTTTTCCTACACCTATCTGGTAGGAATCCTGTCCTCCCACTATCATGCATCCCACTGTTTCAACATCCAGTCTAAAATAAGAAAACTACATTATTAAGTTAGAGATGAGTAACAGACCCCACCACACTGGTGGCATTTTAGAGACTTTGAGAGTCTCTTGTGCAAAGCTCTGAACCATCATTCTTGCCTGAGGTAGGCCCTGACTTCATGCCAGGTTTAAAGAGTGGTGAGAAATGATAACCCTTATCAATTCCCCACTTGAAACCACATTGTCACAGTCCTGGTGGGGGAAGTGAAAAAACAAGTTATATCTGTTTCAAAAAATTACCTGTGGCACGTAAAATACTGGATTCCAACTGTCTCCAGTTCCTCAGTCTAACAACAAATACTTTGGAACTACTTTATAATGGAATATAATCTCTAGAGTGGAAGTAGTTCTGGTTTTATTCGTGGATATTGTTCTGTTCTGTGATGGGGCTTCAGAAATAGAACTGATGAGCCCCAGAAAGAATCCCAATTCCCCAGGCAGAGCTCAGTAAAGACAAATAATGAAAGGCTGAAAAGGAGATAAAGGCAAGAAAATACAAGTTTTAAGAGCTGAGTGAAAACAACTACAAGTATCCTGATGCACAGAGCCCACACCAGCACTCAGAGGCAGAGGCTGCAGAAGCTGAAGCCTGAGGAAGAGGAGAGTGAGCAGCACAAAACTGAGGCAGCAATGTGGTAACATAACATCTTCTCAGGGGGTTTGTAAGTAAATAGTGACAAAACTACAGAGGAAGAATGAAAATCTATTTTTGATAGTCCAAGGGATCAGGTTCCCAGCTCCCTTCCAATTTTAGGCTCACTGGTGTGTAGGTTACCAATGTATGTAGGAACACCAGAAAACAGGTTAGAGATGAAGGCCTGACCCAAGCACCATTTAAGAAAGAAAAGGCATAAAACCAGCACTAGAATCTTGTCCAGAATAACCAAGTGCTCCCTCTGCCACCCCAGGCACCACCACACCCAAGTCCCATCCAAAGCCCACAACACACTGTGGTCCAAACCAACTGTATCTGAAGCAAAGGTGTCCCACCAACCAGTTCTCCAACTTTTTTTGTCACTCCTGACAGATGATTTGATCTCTAAGTCAGCTCATTTCCACCAAAGTTCACCCAAACCATGGCAATGGCAAATGGGAACAGCACAAAGCATCACTGACTCTCATTCTCTGATTATTTCTCCTGGTTCCACCCAGCTGAATAAGGAGGATTTTTGTTCAGGTTGTCCTGTTGGATTAACAAATCTCACTTCCAAATGCACTGCTCAGAGTTGCTGAAAATATATTAGGGAATTTACACGGGTTTCCATGACTGAATGGACTTAGGATTGTTTGACTGCCAGTCTGAGCAACAGAATATTTTTCCTGCCATGAACAAAGCTCAGAAACAGTAAAGAAAGACACCAGAGTTACCACAAATATCTAACAGAAAGGCACCCAAAAGAGGACAAGTCATAGAAAGATGACAAGTTTCACTCTGGAGACTAATCTTGCTTTTCAGCTTCAAACAGCAGCTTTGAGCCTGTTTTCTCCACTTAAAACACATGAGGAACAATAGAAATGCAATACAGAAATCACAGAAAAACACTCCCCCACCAGGTAGGTGTCCCATCCTCACAGGCTAAATTTGCTCTGTTTTAAGCTGGAATTGTAACAATTCTTATGAAAGGAGGATTAACCTGCTGATCATTAATGAAATCACAGAAAGAAGCAGCTGCAATATTTACAAAATAGCCTTTTTTTTTTAATTATGTGGAAAACATATTAAAGAAAGAGTAACACACATAGTTTTGATAGATGTAGGGATGAAATAAGAATAGTTTCTCTTTAAACAGTGACAGAATCAGCCCTGCAGTGGCTGTGAAAGCAACACACACTGAACTCAGATCTTTACACTCTGACATCTCCACAAGGACCAAAGGCTGGATGTGGAGCAGAGCAGCAACACAACCAACTTGTCAACAAGCAGGAAGATTGTGGTGTGGAACAGAAGTCCAGTCTCACACCACAGGTACAATGGAAACCCATTCCTAGAAAAGCACTTTGGCAAATTAATCCAGCAGCAGATTAACAGAATTCAGCTTCAGGGGCAGAGCTGAGGAAAGTGAGTCAAAGCTTCACAGTGGATGATAAATTCTTTAGCAGTTCCTCATCCCAGAGCTTGTCAAGTGAAGGAAATAAGTTTCCCCTCTATAGAAGTTATCCAACTTATAAATTTAATTATTAAACTGAGAATTCTTTAGATCTACAAGCCTAGAACACATAAATAATTAGTTCCCATTATTCAATGATTTATTAATTGCAAACATATTCTGAAGAACTGAAGCACAGCAATGTTTTACATATATTCTAAAGATGTTGATTTTGCTAGAGGTTACTTTTGTCATATTCCTACCTTTTCTATAACAGACACTCAGAAAGAGCAGGGGGAGAGGGGAGGAAAAACAAAACCAGTACTGTGGTTTTGTAGCTGAAACAAAAAAACAACCACCACAAAAACAGCTATGACAGCCTGAAATCTAATCTCAGACTTCAAACATACTTAAATGCACCCAACTACAAGTGAAAAAGTCACACACTGCCATCACTACTTCCATTTCACTGCCTTATTTCACAAATTATTTTAATGATAAATTGATATTCTACCACTACAACAGATGGGTCCATGATATAAAATTAAATTTCCACTTCATTGATTAAAAAAAGAGGAATCAAAGAAGTTATCAACTGCTGACCAGACACTCCAATCTCAATCTCACAACTGCTTCACACTGAAAAGCTGCTCTCAATATTACTCTTATAAATAATAATACTTATTATTTTGCACGAGTTTAGCAGAACAATGACCAGAAACATAACAGCTTGTCTGAGATGTCATCACCTGAGGGGAAACCCCTGCACAAGAGGAGTCTGTGCACCCAGAGCACCACAGCACAGTCAGTTGTAGCTGAGGGAGCAGCAGGACCCACCTGCAAATGGGAACAGGGCAGGAACTGTGCATGGAATCTACCTGGGGGATTTAGTGATGTGTTGGGTTGGTTAAATTCAAACAAGCAGAGACACCTGCAAACAGAGCAACAACCCCCTCTCTGGGCTGGCTGGGGATTCTTGGAAACCTGGATGGAAAAAAAATAAAAAGGGGGAGGAAATCAATTATTTACAGACTTATCAGCAACAAATAAGGGATCATGGAGCACGTGAAGACACTAAAAATCCTCAATTTCCACAGAATAGCCCTCAGCCTTCCCTACAAGCATGACACTCCAAGGCAAACCATTCTAACCAGCCAATCCATGGACAAACATCTGGAAACCATTAGAGCACACAAGGAAAAGGCTTCTCACAGAGCAATCCCACTCTCCATAAGCTGGAGACAAATGGAAAGCTGGCAAGGAGAAATGTAAGCAGGGAAGAGGGGCAGGTTACTTGTTACTGATGTACAGAGTGAGAACCAACCAACACATCTCACTGCATTTTTTTTCTTTTTCAGTCAGAGAGAAACAAAGCTATTTTTAAGTCTGGGTTATGGTGAACTTGTCTATGAAAGCTAAAGGAAGATTTTAAATAAACTGTGCTATGGACTAAACTAGATTAGCTCTTGAGCCACCTTCCTCAAAGAACTCTTTCCTCTATCTCCCAAAAACTGCCTGTGACCTAAGCTAGTGCTCACCAACATCTCTGCACAACAGCTCCAGGCAACAGAGGAAACTGTTGGAAGAAGGATACCAACACTCCCTGGTTTTTTCCCCCAAAACTCCAGTTTTTTTCCCCCCACCCTCTCCTGTCCCTCTGGGTTTCCTCTTCCCCACCCAACTCCCAGAAATCACTGTACCAAGGGTGGGTCCAGCAAAAAACCTGAGCATGATGCAGCTCATTACCCTGGCACACAGAAAAACACCCTGGCAGAAAGGAAAGCCAGAGGGGTTCTTTCAGCAGCCTTTTCCTGGGGTGGCTCAAAGTCCTCCTGGGGCCACAGGCTGCCCTGGCACAGAGGGCTGGGCCACCTGGCACCTCAGCCCACGGGCCACACTCACTGTGTTTGCACAGAGTCACCCTGGTGCCACTGGAGAGGTCAGGCTGCAGGGTGCAGCCACACCAAAGCACCTGGGAGGAAGCAGCTACTCAAACCCAAACCATTCCCAAAACCAGACTGCTCTCAACAGCAAACTGCCATTGCAAAGGCAATGCACAGGCTGCCTGTCCAGGAGCAGCTCAGCAAGGGACAGGAGGCTGCAGGACAGGTGACTTTTGCTGGAATCCAGAACTCACACCCCACCAGGGCTGGTGATTTTTGCTGGAATCCAGAACTCACACCCCACCANAACGCCCGCCCCAACAGGGCTGGTGATTTTTGCTGGAATCCAGAACTCACACCCCACCAGGGCTGGAGATTTTTGCTGGAATCCAGAACTCAACCAGGGCTGGAGATTTTTGCTGGAATCCAGAACCCACACCCCACCAGGGCTGGTGATTTTTGCTGGAATCCAGAACTCACACCCCACCAGGGCTGGTGGCCTCTGGGATGTCCTCCCCAGTCACATTCCATGACAACCCAGCACGTGGCTGGGGAGGTAAAACCAGTCCAGAAGCTGAAGTGGTGGTCAGGAACAGGCAGTGTCACCCCCAGGCAGCTCACCTTGTCCCAGCATAATGAGCACAACAAAGATGACTTGTCCTTCTGAGTCACAACAGGCTCTAAGTTGGGGTTGGCTGCCCTGCCCTGCTGAGTCTCTCCCTGTTCCTGTTTACCAAGCACAGATCATCTCCTGGGGAAACAGGGGCCCTGAGATGTGCTGACAAATCACCACCACAGACACTACTGGACACAGAGAGGACAAGAGGTCAGTGCTTCAAACACAGCCAAGGCTGAACTGTTCCAACACCAACGTGACACAAGTGGGAGTTATTTGTGACAGCTCAGGGACAGAAGAGCCACAGACATTTGTGCTATCTGCTCATCTGAGGAATACTGGAAGCAAGCCATCCACAGAGTCATGGAGAGGTGTGGACTGGAAAGGACCCTGGGTCCATCCTCCTTCATCCTGCTGCCCAAAGCATAAATAACTCTGAAACTTCTGTCAGGCAGTCCAAGGGCTCTCCAAGGCAAATTTGAAGACAGATGCCAAAGCCTCTCCAGGCATCCTGTTCTGGTGCACAACCATTTATTTCCATGAGGAAAACTCTCATGTCCAGCTGGCATTTCCCTTGTGACCCATTGTCTCTTGTCCCTCTGTGCCAGCTGACAATCTCAGGAGACAAGCACACGATGGCTCAGGGACTAAGTACCCAGCAAGACCCAAGACAAAACTGTTAAACAACACTTTGAATGGAATGAAATGAGGGTTGCTGCAATCCAACCCTTTCCTCTCCCAGTTCAGCTCCTTATTCTTGCCTTCAACCAATGTCAGGGGGCAGAACCCTGAAAAGTAGTCCTCAATTTAAAGAGGGAGAAAACCCAGAGCAATTTCTGTCAGTGATGTCACTACATTAAATCATCATTAATTATTTTGATGTGGCCAGCTTTAAACCAGTTATGTCCTTGAACCAGCTCACCACAGGATGGGGTAGCACCCTGTCACCATGAGGGAAAGAGCAGAACCAGATGACAAATCCCACAGTGTTGATGTGTATCATCCCAAAGTGCTGGGAAACCACTCCCAGTGTGTTCAGCACAGACAAGGAGGTGAGAAGAGGGCTGGAACTGGAGACTGCAAACTAAATTCTCCTCTGCTCACTCAGGATAAGAACCATCTACCCCCTCGAAAAAAAAAGTAGCACTAAACCCAGAGCAATCTACTGGCAGATGTGATTTGTTATGTTACCTAGAAACCTTGCTGAGACAATTTTTCAGTGTTAGTTTGGCAGCCTCCCCTCCCCCAGAAAAAAACACAACAAAAAACCCCACAGTCAAAAGTCAAACCCAGTAAATAAACACGACCTCTTATCAATAAAGACTAAACACACCAGGGTGGGAAACAGCCACCATTCAGTGAAAAGTAAGTTTGAGTAATCATTCTTTCTCTCCAAAGACTGTGCTTCTACCTCAGTGCATGAGCAGTGGAAGATACAAAGCTCAGAAAAACTGATCAGACTTAAAAGTTTCTTAGTGCCCCAGATGGACTTTTTGGATGCTCCACTTGCTTTGAAATATCCACCAACAAATGATTTCACCAAAGTTGAGGCAGAAAAGTCCAAAGGAAGGGTTTTCACAAATCATTTTGATTGTTCCTTCAGCAAAAGCACCTCTGTGGGGCAGGTGCTTTAAAGGGCAGGGGAGACAGACAGTGCAAAAGAAGCAGCTTTTCTGCTACAGGTGCAGACTCAAGGCAGTGCACAGCAACCTGTGTCTGTGCTGCTGCAGTTCCTCCCTCCCTCCCCCTGCACAGGCCCTGGGGTTTGCAAACCCAGCACAGCAATCCTTGCTCTGGAAAAGGGAGCTGAGGGTGTGTGTTTTCACTGCTAGGATACAATGTGGTGGCAGGAAAGCAAGGAGAGAACCACAGCCCACTGCCTTCACATCCCCTCAGTCCCCTGCAAACCCAGGGAGAAGCCAAACCATGGGCCTGACCCCTCTGTCCCAGAGCTGGGGTTTCCCACCACGGTGACAGCACCACTCCAAAGCTGGCACTGCCTGGTGCCAGCCCAAGAACCCTCTGGCACAGCATGTCACAGCCAGGCAGCACCTCTTGCCAGGCTGCAGAAAGGCACAGTGTGAGCTCCAGGATTCTTACATCTCCATTACAAGAGCTTCCACCCCATTTCTTACCTGCAGCACAGTGTCTGTTCGTTATTAGGTGTCAGCACCTCAGCAGAGTGCAGAGCCCTAAACTAACAACTGAGCACAGAAACACAACAGCTTTGAGCAAACTCCAGCAGAACTCCTCAAACCACACTCCCTCAAACTCACCCCACCAAAGTATTTTTAAAGTATTTTTAACCTCACTTTTTGAAACACGATCACGTTAAAACACCACCACAAACTGCAGCAACAACAGGGAATCCCCTCACCTGGGCTTCACCTCACTCCACACAGCACAAAGCAAATACCCAGCTCCAGAGCAGAGGCTTTACATTTGAAATACCCATGCTGGAAATCAGATTCCTCTTCCTCTCCCTTTGCTGAAGGGCTCCCAGTGGAGTTCCTAGAGTCAGGCTTTGTCACTTACACCCCTTGAAAACTTCTTTTCATCCCCTCAATCCTTTCTTTAGATGTCTGGACTTTTACTCCTTTAAAGTGAAGCCCCTGTGGTGGAATAAACACGAGACAGCTTCCCAAGAAGAGATCTCTGCCACAGTCCAATACTACAATGCACCAAGCCTCCAGTGGGCACAATCCAAAGTATTAAAGGTGAGACACACAAAAGCACCTTCTCAAGTGACAGCCAGGCAGCAGCTACAATGGAAATTCACAGCCAGAAATCCCCAGCACCACTGTGTGCAAGGTGAGAGTTGGATCTGTCTCTACCAGCAAAATAAAAACCCACAAGGCACAGGAATGGCTGAGACATCAGAGGAGGCCTGACTTCAGATGTGAGCTGTCAGCAGCTCCTGTTTGCACTGCTGTGTGAACACACACGGTTCTGCCTCTTGGGAAGTATTCTGGAAAGTAATTGTAACTACAGACTACAATAAAAACAACAATGGGCCATTAATATAGAAAACTCTGATCTTGGGAGACAAGCAGAAAATTCCATTATCTCCCTTTAAGACTGATCTAGGCTGCAGTAAGGATTAAGTGCTGTTCAGTGACCTTTTGTAATGTGATTTCTTTGGAAAACTGTCTTGAAGTTCACTGCAAATTATTTCAATTTTAGCAGTTACATAAACTAATCAAGGGCAGGGTTTCAAAAGAGACAAGCAGTTAATCACCAAGTCAGTGAAGTGAAGGAATAAAGATGGCCTTTTCCCTGGATTTGTAAGGAATTCAGCCCAGCATCCACCTCTGCACATAACCTAGTAATTATGAGAGGTTAATGCAGCACAACTGGAGATCCTCTGCAAGTCCCTTCACAAATAGGCCACTTCTCAGTCCAACAATGACAGCAAAAACACTGAACAGTAACCAGCTGTCACCTCAATTTGGTTTTTAGTAGGAGTATTTGCTGCCCCTTCCCCACAACCCTTAAAGTGCCAGAGTTCAAATGTCATACTTGAAGGACTGGATTAATTAATTACACCCAATCCTTCCTCCTGTGTTGCTTTTTCCTTCCTGATACATCTACCACATTCATCCTTTAGCAATGAACAATGCCAGGGACATCCATGCAAAGCAAGCTTTAAGATACCTTTCCAATGAGTAAAAATTACACCCACACCTTGATAGAAATGCCTCCTTTTTGCTTTCTCCAGTGCTCCAGTACTGCTGTGACCACTCTTCACCATTCCAATGCCTTTCTAACAGTCCAAAACTAAGTTCAAGGTTCCTCCCTTCCGTTTTCCTTCACTTCTGAGGCATCACAGCTCCAGAAATCCAAGTGACCAGACCTTCACAGCAAAACTACTTGAATTCAAATTGCACTGGAGAGACCCACAGCCCACCTCAAGCAGCTCAGGGAGCAGCTGTGCAAGTGCCTCTGCTTCCAGTGCATTCCACATTGACATCTATTCACCAGGAGAACAAAACCTGCCCATGATGTACCTGCCTGGCTCACCCAGCAGCCACGAGGGCTCAAACCCTTCTGGAAAGGAAAGCAGAGCTGCCAGACACACCCCCAGCCACTGGGCTGGCACGAGGCACTTACCCATCTCTACCTTTACTGACGATCTTCACTTCAAAGTAATAAATGCCACAGGCTGCAGGGATGGGGTGGGTGGCCCTGACCGAGGCAGCATCTTTGTGGTTTTTACCATGACCTAAGAAAGAACAGAAATGTAAGTACTGATGGGCTCTGGGCTCTCACACACCCTGACCTAAACCCCTACTGCCTGAACCCAGCAGGGATGTGTTTCCACATGGAACCAGCCATTTAAAGCACACTTTTCAGAGAGCCAACACGTACAACCCTGCACTGCCACCAGGAACGACCCTTGCACTACGAGCTCTGTAGTTTCCCCTTTGTTTTCACTGTGAAGCTTCTAAGAAACACTCTCGGTGCTGCCTCTCCCCCTCCCCACAGACGTAATTTGAAGACCAGTGTACACAGACAGAAGACAGAAATGATTACACAAGAGGGGAATGACATCAGTGTTTACCAACCGAGCAGGAAAAGGAATAATCAGATCTCCAGTGGGTCGGCAGGGAGAACAGCCCCCACAGCGAGCGAGCAAAACATCCCACGACAAGTCTAGAACAGCTATTCGGTGTCACCCCGAGGAGCCAAAGCCCCAGTTACGCGGCGTATCGAGACCATCCGAGCCCCGGGCCGGGTTTTAAGCAGGATGACAGAGCGAACACACGGTCTGGCTACACCCGGGCCCGGGCGAGCGACACCGCACAGCGTTATATAAGGCCACACACTCGGCCGGGGAGAGCCCCGGCTCCCCATCGCCTCCGCTCCCGAGCCCGGGCAGCCTCGGGCCGAGCAGCGCGGCCGGGCCCC
>WEIV01003860.1:94316-109873 GCA_013390005.1 Calyptomena viridis
GAGACAAAAGTTAAAAAACCCCAAAGTCCTGCTGTGAAGCCACAGGCAATAGCAAGGAAAACAAGATTCTTGAGCTTTTGCTATGAGTTCATTCTTATGTATCTGACACACATAATTCCATGTCTCCATTCCTTTTCCATTTGTCTGTAGCAATAAACAGGCCCTTGTCACCATTCCAAAGCCATCACTGTTGGAGCAACTGGAGTTCAGGAAAGAGCTGCAGCCTCTTGTCTGACCAAAGAGCTCCCAGAAATGAGTTACAGGACTGATACAATGCTCTTCCCTTACCTGAGAGAATATTGGTATAGTTATACATTTAGACTTTATATTAATATTTATATATTGGACTAGATATATAATTAAATATATAAAATATATTCTCTATCTGTACAAGCTAAAGTTTGATGAGGAATGTACAGATTGCCAAACAGGCATCGACTGTCACAAACACATCCAGTGCAAGGAAAAGGCTCTGATGAGTAGAAGAATTAGGCAGAAATGCCAGGAATTAGGCAAACAACAGGAAATCTATTCATTTTTCTCAGAAATTAAAGAGCACCATGTGACACTTGAGGAATTACAGACTGACTGAATAAAAGGAAACCACATTAGTGGTTTCCTGAGGGGAAAAACTGAGTGACCTGGGGTTTTAGTCCAACACAGTAGTGTCAGACTGACTCCCCAGAAAGACACTGAAGATGAAAATCACACAAGAGAAAGCTCAACACCCATTTCCATCCCTCTGAAACTGGTACCTGTGACAGGCATCACTCTCTCCCAGTTTGTGAATTGTTTTACAGTCACAGTCCTTGGCCCCTGAAATCCTGTGCTGTGTCTGATCTCATCCTGAGCAGGGTCACTGTCAGCAGGGTGGCTTTGTGTCCCTGTGTGAGCAGCACAGCCCACACCAGCTCCTCCCTGCACCAACCACCTGCACAGGAGCACTGGGGCCCCCACGGGGAGAGGAGCAGCACAAACCACCCAGGTGAGTCAAACATGGGCACCAACACAGCTCAACACCTGCCAGCAGCACTCTGAACATTTGAGGAGCCTCTCACTTCACTGGCAAAAGCAGCTTTTGCAGAATACAAAGAACATTTTATTTGTCAGAGCTGTACAAGTACTCAAAGGTAACATAAAAAATTATGGGCAGTCAAATTGTGTGTAACAATTGTGTAACAAGTGGGGTGGTGTCAAGGCCACGGCACAACCCACCTCCAGCCAGGAGAAGGTTGAGCAGCGATTGCCCAACTGATTCCATGTGGAAAACTATCCCATGGAGCAGTGACAACTCCCAGCCAGCCCTGGGAGCAGCCACCTCCCCAGCCACAGGGGCCATGGCTGCACCTTCACTTCAGGGAAACACTTTATTCCCACTCATAGCAACTGGAATCAGGAGCTTCCGGTATTCCAGAGGGAGGTGGCGCTCGATCAGCACCTGCAATGGCATCTTGTCTGTCACCAGCCCTTGTCTTTGGCCAAGAAGAGAAGAGCAGAGAACAGAGTTGTTAGTGAAGAGCAGCACAGCAGCTCCCACAGAGCTCCCCCGTGTATGTTCATCTGCATGGATCTGTCCCAAAGCAGAAACTCGTTGCTTTTTAAATTCACAATCCACCTACTGTGGGATAAATTTCACCACTTGAAGACATGCACAGAATGATGTAACAGAAAGAAATAGCTCAGTACCCAGCAGATATTTTTAGTCACAGTTCAGGGGCACTTGGCATTTCCCAACTGTGGAGGGCAGGTGGTTTTCCAGTACACACCATTTAGCTGAAAAAAATCAGCATCTCCCAGTTTTGCAGAAAGAAAAAAGCTCAGCATTTATTCACACTTTGCTTGTGAAAGGAGGAGAAATACTGCTTTTATGCATGAACCAGCAACAATTCCAGATCCCTTCAGGAGGCAGTAAAAAGGCATAAAGACATCTAGAAAAAGGTGAAATAACAAGTGCACAGAGTCCTCAAGTCTGGCCAACCACCCCATTGTGCCTCTCAGACAGTTCACACCAGCTTCAGCACACACCTGCCAGGTGGGAAAGTTAAATCTCTGGATCAGGACAGCACCAGATTACTCTTTTTAAGCAGCAGCAGCCCCAGCTCTACCTCCTGAGGCCCACACAAAGCCCTACACAATCTCTCCAGTGACTTTACCATCACATCTGAAACTCTTCCAGTAGAGGCCAAGAATAACCACCTGGAGTAATGAGGAGTGATGGACTGGTTTAGGCCTCACAGTTTTACAGAAGGCTCCCATGCCAAAACCAAATCCCTTGTTTTGGTCAGAGGACAAAGTAAATTCAGGCAGGACATGGGGCAGTGGAGGGAGGCCATGGGAGATCCAGGTGCTGCCCAGGGAATGCTGCTGTTAGGAGAGGACAGCCCTGGCCACCCAGGCTGGAGGCTCCTTCTCCTGCTTGCAAAAGCAACTATCGGTTTGGATCCCAAGTATGAGCTTGTGGAGAACCACACAAGATGGGTATTGTGTTTGGAAGAGCAAGTCACCAAAGCCCAGAGCAGGGCATGTGAAAACAGTGTCAGCTGAAGTGCCTTTAGCAAAGAGATCACTCAGGATGCAACTGGTGCAGCCCAGCTTCACTCTGAGCATTTCTCATTGCCAGCCATTGCAGCTTCACCCTTGCACAACCCTCCTCCTCTTGCTAATTGTTGCTCAGATGCACTCCCAACACCTCACTACTTCCTCTTGTCCCTCTACCATCATCATCAAGTGTAAAACCCCAGTTCCAGGGATGCCCTCCTGGGACAGACATCCAAATGTCACCACACAGAGTAAATCACTTACTGTGCCAACACTTGCTGCTGGGACACACCCTGGGTGTTACCAGGCTGTCAAAGCACCACCAAAACTTAATAAACAACCCTCCCTTACCTTCTCAAGAGGACTTCCATGTCAGCCATCTCCACTGTCTTCCTCCCTGCATGGCTGGTGTAAGCTTCCAGATCATTGCTCAGCTGCTTGAAGTATTTCTCAGTGCTGAAGGAGCAATGAGAAGGAAAATCCCATCAAGCTGAGGAACATGGGAACACCAGGTGCTCACCCACTTCTGCAGGGCAAGTTGCATTAGAGCTGCTCGTTGTGCAGGTCACAGCCTGCCAGGGAAAACTGGGGGGGAGGAAACTCTCCAGCCCACAAACAAAGCTTGGCTCCTCAGCCCAGGCTCCCTGGAACTTCACAGCCAAGGCAGCTGTGAAAAAGCTGCACATCTGACAACCAGAACCTCTCCCAGACTTCCCACATGAGGGGACAGGAGTTGACACCAGCGAGAGAAATGAGCACTGAGGGTCAGTCTTGGCTCTTATGGTAACACTGTTCCAACAATCCACAGATTTTACTCATGAAGATAATATGGATCCAAACAGCTGAGAAACTTGGATTCCAATGGAACACTGCACAGCTGGGACACCTTCACTGTGCCCAGCACAATGACCACTGGCCAGAGCCACCCTGCTCATGGACAATGCTAATGACAACACTGGGACTGGGACAATTTGTTGTGACAAACCCCAGATGCTCCTGCAAGGCCACACTGACCACAGACACCCACACACCCCAAAGCACTTAGCACACATCTGCCCCTGTTTTCATCATGACCCTTCCCACTGAAGAGGGAGGGCTGTCACCCTGTCACCTGCAATCCTGACAGGCTTATTACTTCAGGTGAGAAAAGAAAGGGAAAAAACCAAACAAACCAAAACACTAACAGGAGTGGGAAGAGCAGTTTGTTGCTACTTACCATTTTTCAACAATTTTGAATGCGTCTCTGGCCACTGGCATTTTTACAAAGTGGCTAAAAATCTCCTTTATCAAACTCCTTGGTATTTGAGGCTCACGTGGTTTCCTCTGGGACATTCTCAATTTCTTTGGAACTGGCTTAGGCTGCAGCAGCTGCAGGGGAGACCTTGGAGGGGAATTGAAAATTCACACATGAGGTGAACAAGGCCAGAGAACACCAGGCTGAGTTTGGACAAACCTTACACTGAAGTGGAAGGGGTAAGAACCACCTCGAGCTCTCCATTCTTTCCCCCTCACAGCTCTTCCAAACCCTCGTGCCCACACAGGACAGTCTGCAAACAGTTCACGTGGCATCAGGACCTTGAGAGAGCAGCAATCCAGAGATTGCACCTTTGTGTACCAGGCTGTCAGCAAACCAGAGTGCTCTCCAACATGGGACTGCATTTCCCACTGCATCCCTGTCATATTCCCTTCCCCAGGAGTGCAGGAAGTTTGAGGTGTCCATGGGTCACCTCTATCTGCAGACAGGGGATGCTGCTCTGCAGGATACACTTCTACACTATTGTAAACTTTAGTGGGTTTTGGTTGGTTGGTTGGGTTTTCCCCCCCCTTAAACAAGACTGTAAAGTCCCAAAATTACAACTGTTTTCCTTTCTCAAAAAGAAAAACTGGAATATGAAAGATTTAAACAAAATTCATGGATTTACTCAGTAAACAA
Source organism: Calyptomena viridis (assembly GCA_013390005.1). Classification (NCBI taxonomy): domain Eukaryota; kingdom Metazoa; phylum Chordata; class Aves; order Passeriformes; family Eurylaimidae; genus Calyptomena; species Calyptomena viridis. Next base: position 98,788 of record WEIV01003860.1, read on the forward strand.
CAGGAAAACAACAAAAATACCTAGAACCTCAGGCTAACACATGGAAAACCCACAGGAGTGCATGGATCACTTGACTCTCTCCAGCTCCCTGTATGTGGGCACAAGAACTTGGTCTTATTGCTTATTGCTTTAATAAAAAAAGATCTAGAGAAAAGGGCTAGAAAATTCCTCCTGTTCACTAGGACCCACTGCTAGTTGTTCTGATGAAGCATACAGTTTCCCTGAATTTCTAGTTAAGTGTGTAAATGTTAATTAATTTGGAGTAAAGCAGAGGACAGGTTCACTTTCTGCCTCAAGGAGAGTTTTGTTTTATAGTCAGCACATGGCAACTGCACACAGCTCTAGGCTTCTGCAGTCAATACAAGTATTGTCTTCCCATGTGATCAACATCTTGTCATCTCCAATTCCCTTTCTTTAGCAAGGGCCTCTGCATCCCATCATGGAGTCTATGGCTTCAGAGTAGCTTGCCAGTTGAAAAACTCCTAGGAAAAGCTTTTGGCTTTCAGCATGAGAAAATATTATAAGAATGTTCATTGGAAAGACTTAAGGTATGAGATCTGGAATATTCACTCTTTACTCAGCTGCTGCAGCACTGAATGAACCAAAGCTGCCAGGGCTCCTCACTCTCTGTGGCAGCTGGCAAAGGCCAGAGCAGCTGGCAAGGGCAGGCTCTGCCCCCTGGACACCCCAGACACACTTCTGTCAGGCCACTGCCTCACACTTACTTGGCAGCAGCAGCTTTGGCACCACGTGGAGCTGTGAGCAGGGAGTTGAAGGCCGGGGCACGGACAAACATGGGAGTCTTCATGGAAACCTCTGGGGAAAAAAGGACTTGAGCAATTGAATTCTTTTCAGAGATCCTGCAGCAGCAGCCAAAAACCCAGCCAGCTGCCCACACCACGGGCTGGTGCCCTGCTGCCTGTGCTCTGGCTGTGGCCTCCTGGCACCCTGAGCCAGCACAGCTGCTGGGGGCTGCAGTGCCACCCCCACACCTCCTGCCACGGGCTGGTGGCTCCTCCCAGGCCCCCCAGTTCCCAGTTCCACAGGCTGCCTGGGTCCACTGAGGCTGCCAAGAAGCTGCAGCTTTTTTAAGCAGAGAGAACTTCAATGTCTGTAAGATCCCTCTTTGTCATCCTGCTAAAAACAGGGGCAAATTCTCCTGGACACAGGGGTAAGCTGAGCAATAAAATCACATTACAAGGGCCTCTCTGGGAACATCTCCCCTATTCACAGATTTCTGTAACTCCCTCCAGCCAAGGCTCATGTTACCAGCATCTCACCTCTCTTCTGCTGTGAACTACACATGGCAGTTTCCTTCAAGTCTAATCTGCACTGGTTAACTTCATGCTTGAACTTCTTCACTTCTTAGCAAGTGAGAGCAGGAAAGAAAACATGAACAGAACTGAAATACTGAGCAGCTTCCTGTCTAGAAGAGGAGTGGTCAATGCAGGGCTTCTTGTCTGACAGTTTCCCTTGCAAGGTGAGTGCAGCCCAACAATCCAGCCTACCCAGTAATGGTGACACCACTAATGGTGTCAGCTTCCCAAAGAGCCTTTAAGAGCTTGGACACCTGTCCTGTTACAGAAGCCAAGCCCAACTAAAGGCTTCAGGTACCCCTGAGAGTTGAACTCCCTATATGAAAGGGTTGGAAATCTCTCAGAGATAGAGCTGCATTATCTCCTTCTGAATAAANAAACTCCCTATATGGAAGGGTTGGAAATCTCTCAGGGATAGAGCTGGGGGAACCACCATGGTTCCCTCCCTGCATTATCTCCTTCTGAATAAACATTTCTGTGCCCTGGAGGGATGTAGGGAAAAGGTCTAGTTATGCTAAAATTTCTGAGGTAAGATTTAAGGGTACGTAATTTTTCCTCTTTTCTTCCTCTCTTTGTCCAATGAGACCTGAAAGGTGCTACTGTTCCACCCTGTCAGCAGAGATCTGCAGCCAGAGAATTTCCATCTCTTCACACAGCTGTGTAAAAGATACACATATTGACACACAGCTGTAGACACCCTAAGAACACTGACAGCTTTTCTTGTGGTAAAAGGGTATCAGTTCAACTTCTGTCTTTGTGCACACTGCACAAATACACACAGACACTGATATTCTCATTAGAGCTGAATATGCCTGAAATCCTAGCAGTGGGATTTTAGGATGTCCTCAGTTGAGTTTTTTATTTCAGGGTGTATTGTACCTCAAAAGACTTCAAGGCCAGTCCCAGAAGGCATCACTAAAGCACACTCTGGGCATTCTCCAATGGAGTCTTAATCAAAAAGAATTCTGTTGGTTTTGTTCTTCCACAAGGCATCAGCACTCTTGGAGCAGACTGATGCAGGGTCTGAAGTTCAGAAACAGACACTTCCTCTCAGCTTTCTCAGTGTGGAAAAACTTTTTGTTAACTGGAAAGGAAACCTGTAACTACACATTCAAAATATAGGGTTCTAAATTAGGTTTAAAGTCTGGAGTCACAAAAATGGCTGTGGAAACACCGGTCCAATAGTAAGACATTAAAAAGTTGGCATGGAATTAGGAGTCAGGAAGGAAAGAAGAACAGAATGGAGGCTATCCCTATGTCACTGTATAAACTCACTTTGCAGTCAGTTTCATCTGTTTTGTGCACTTCCATTACCTTCACCTCAAAAAATACAAGATGATCTTGGTCCCTGAAGCACCTGAAGAGACAGTAACAATGTGGCCCTAGACACAGCAACCATCAGCTTCCCCTGGACTCCAATGAACTGAAGAGTTAATAACATTATTAACCTCTGATCTTCCTCAATTTAGGCAGAGATAATAGGGACAAACTTCTCCAAATGCCTTCTGCTACTGCTGCAATAGTTCCTTACCTTGACTTGCAGGGTGTTCAGTGTCATCCTCCCCAGGCCCTTCCTCTGACTCATCCACCTCCAGCACCATAGCCTGGTCCTCTAGGACATCTGCTTCATCAGCTTCCTTTAATGGACTCAGCCCAGACTTTTTAGATGTGGAAAGAGCACCAGAATGCCTGCCCACACTTTGAGCTTCCACACCTCTGGCAATGTCACGGTCTAGATTTCCAAAACAGGAAAAACACAGCACTGAAACAAATACCAGAGCAAAAATTTCGGAGCACTCATTAAGGATGAAATCCAACTTTCCACTCCTGACAACAGTGCCACCTGTTACATTCCCATCTGCAAGGATTAGGGTTGGTACACAAAGCCAAATAAGCTAAAGCACTGATGAATCCTCCACATTTCCCTGTGCTACACCTCAGTGTGCAGAGGTCACACAAAAGAGCCCTTGGTCATGTGAAACCCATGAGATTTCTGTGAAATTTTTATCTGAGTTCCTTTTCAATTAAGTTTAATAAACACTTTTATCCCAAAAGGTCCTACTAAAGCCTTCATTGCAGTACAGTGACTACAGAAGATCCAGCAATGTAGGAAAAGTAACTTGGGAGATTCCAATTTGTCAACATACTCAGGTAGTCTCCAAATTTTTATCAATCTTTCCCTAATTCTGGAACTTCCACTAGTAAATTTTAATTCAAGATGCCTTCTGCAATTACCTACTTCTAAGCACTGTTTCCCTTTGAGCAAAATGCATCTTCCAGCTTCAAATGACAAAACTGGTTTGACATTTTCCCAGCATTTAGCCCAGGCTGCAGAATGCAAAGAAAGGTAAGTCTCATGTCAGCCATGCAGCCCAGGAGCTCTCTGGCATCAGGGATAACCACCAGCATTAGAGGCTGCTCTCACCAGCTCCAGGAGAGCTGTGGGGTCCAACACTGCCTTCTGCCAGTTCCTGTCCTGCTGAAGGTGCCATTTCTGCTTGGCCTCTGGTGTCCTGTGCTGCATTTATCTGCAGTTCTGCTTTTGCAGCCAGTTGCTTCTCCAAATGTTCAGAATACCCAGCACTTGCACTGTGTTCTGCAGCTAAAACAGAAATTCTATCATACATCTTACCTACAAAAAAAAAAAAACCATCAGCCACCAGCAGTTTAACAACCACTGAAATTTGTGCTAAGTAAACTCAGCCATAAACTATAAATAAGAGAAGCAGATGCAGTTCCCTTTACAGCTGAGAAATGCCCAAGCTCTCCTATGTTTGCTCTACAGCCACAATGAGGGTGCACATCAGAATGAATTTTACTCACAGCAAGCAGAGCTCCTCCAGATCTGCCATTTCTATGGCTATTCTCACTTTTGGGGATTGTGTGAAAGACCAATTTCTTTTCCTTTAAGTCTAACATTACCTGGAGTTTGTGCTCAGATTCTCCTCGTTTCCTCAGTTTTTCTGAATAAACAAGGCAGGTTGAAAAGAAATATATGGACACATGACTTGCATGTCTTTAAAAACATCAGCTACTGAAATACCAAATAATCCTTAATTACTTTTTTCTACATACTAAATCTACAGTCTGTTACCATGGAGCTCAATTCCAGCAGAAACTCACACTGGTCATTACATGGAGAAATCTGGGCACTCTCATGGTATTTGCTGAAGGGTTTGGAAATCTTGGCTGAGTCCACAACCAGAAGCTGTAAAAGTGGATTTTTACCATCCTCTCCACTCACTGGGAGTTTTCACACTCAAAATTACAAGTGTGTCAAGACCTTGGGAGCCCCAAGCCCAAGTGAAGGGGACAAGGAAATGGGGCCAAAGGTGGTGCAAATATCAGTTACACCAATGTCACTAACCAGATTATTGGGCTGCCCACAACAATGTAGGACCTAAAGTGAGGTGAACTTTTAACTGGCTTTGTGAGAAGATAAAAGCTCAACATGACCCTAAGCCTCCTAAGGCAGCAGAGTCCCCACACTACTGCATCACTCCTGGCACAACAGTGGAGCACCAGATGCCACTGAGAGTAAAAATGATGCTTGAATCTGATTTCTACACTTGTTGCTAGTAGTACTACCTCCTGTGAAAATGAAATCCAACAGGAAGCTGTGTCCACACCCACCCAAAGCTTCATGTACTGACTGGATCGTGGTTGCCACCCCCAGTCCCAGGGCAGTGTTTTTAACCTCTTATTCCAAGGCAAAGAGAAAACCAAAAATGTGCTTGTGAAAGTATGACCTGCTGTCTTCCAGGGACAGGAGGTATTAAGGCCCAAGCTACTGGTGACAACCTTTATTACTTATTTATTATTACCAAAGGAGGGCAGCCTTCAAGCCCTTGGCTTAAGGGAGGAAGATGCTGGTTAGTACTGGAGAAAGATAATGGCCAACATGGCTTAAATAAAGCACTAAAATGTATATAAACAAAACAAGGATTAGCCAGATGTATTCCTTGCCAAAAAGGAGCTCTTCATCATTCCTATGGGAAGGTGAGCAGTAACACAGACCTGCCAAAACACAGGAACCTTTATTCCACTTGCAGTTAACAGTGGACAAAGCAAATACTGGCAAGAAAGCACATGAGCAAGTCACAGCCTACTTGCATAAAACTTGTCTAGAAATGCCCACAGTGTCTCTGATATGACTTGAATTAAATTATCTCCTGCATCCACTGCACAATAAAGTCTTACTTTACTCTGCAAGTCACCTGAAAAACTGTTTAAATCAGATTATACTCCATTCCCTTGCAAACTGAAAGCCCTTCTTACCCTCTCTGCAAATCTTTTCCTGTTCCTCTCCATTCACTGTATTAATCATCTCTTCTTCTGTGTCACTTACTTCTAGATCTTCAATGATACAGGACACAACTTCTCTCAAAGACATGTGGGAAGGATTGAGAGTGACTGGGGATCCCAAATATTTGCTTGAACTTCTGGGTGGCAGAGAGGAGCTCCATCTATAAACAGCTAGAACAGCATTATGTCCATGGCAGCTTTTTCAACTTTCTTTTAGCTTTCCTGATAAGTGAAAAAACCAAGCAAGCAGGGAGAGGAAGGCACACAAGACAACACTCTACTTGAAGCAGTTTAGGGAGTTTGCATTATATTTTAGGAACCAGATGGAAAAATCCTTGCAACTGTTTCTCAGTTCACACTGAGGAGCTACACTGAGCACAGACTCCTTTGGTAAAACAGCAGAACCAGGTCACCACTAACTTCCACATTAATGCCTTACTCACTCTTTAAGGTACCCTCACCTCCCTCATCTTCCTCTCCTTTCAGCCAATCCCCTATTCCACAACCTCCACACTTTTCTCCCTATTATCTGTCTGTCCTAAAAATGCCTGACATTGGACTCCTCAGACCAACTAACCTTTTTCTGTTGATCCCTTCCCTCGTCCTCTCAAAACAACTTCTACCTGGTCCAAGCCACAGGAGGAAAACATGTTCTCATTTACACAGCCAGGACAAGGTATTTTCAGGGAACTGAATGCCAAAGAGACCAGGGAAAAACATTGGTACAGAGTGACCAGGGAGGCAACTGCCTCTCTCCAAGGGACTTTTAAGGCCCTGGAGACAATTAAGAGGTTGGCTGTAACAAATAAGTGACCATATCAAAGTTCTAGACTAGGAACTTTCCCAGATTTCTTCCAAGTCTGTCTACATGTCCTACATATTATGTACTTATTTCCTGTGACCAATTTACAGTCCCCACCCCTGGGCTCCCCAGTATGAGAGAGATGAACAGAGTGGAGAGTTCAGCAAAGGGCCACCAGTCCAGCTAAAGGACTGCAGCATCTCTGCTAGAAGGAAAGGCTGAGAGAGCTGGGACTGTTCAGCCTGGAGAGGAGAAGGCCCAGGGTAGGTCCCACCAATATATACCAGTGTCTGAAGGCAGGTGCAAGGCACACACAGCCAGGCTCTTTTCAGTGGTGCCCAGTGCCAGAAGAGGGAACTGCCACAGACTGGAACACAGGACAGTCCAACTCAATATTAAGGAAATGCTTTTTCAGTGTGAGGGTGACTGAGCACTGGAACAGGCTGCTCAAAGTTTGCAGTCTCCATCCCTGGAGACATTTAAAAGCCACCTGGAGATGGTCCTGGGCAACCTGCTCTATGTGGCCCTGCCTGAGCAGAAGGGTTGGAGAAGATAAACTTGGGGTCCCTTCCTACCTCAGCCATTCCAGGACTTCAGATAATACCTGCTAAGCCCGAGTCCTAACCCACAGTACTCACTGCCAACCACCTCCTCTTCACAAACAGAAACCTGTTCCATTGGGTTGCTCTGCTGGGAATGATCTTGCTGATCTTCCTGCTGATTTCCAGGTGTTTCTGGAGATACACGAGTCATTCTGTCAACGTGCTCACGATCCAGGCCTGAGCTCTCACAATGTGTTTGGGTCCTTCCCTCACTTGTTCCCACACTGGACACCAGGCCCTCTGCTCTCGCTCTCTCTTGAGCTGCTTCAGAAATCTTGCTCCTCTGGGCTGAAGTTTTAGAATCCGACAGCTGGGGTCCAAGAGCAGAGAGTTTATTTTGGTTCTGTTCCTCCAGCTGAGGCTGAACAAAGAGCTCAGTGTTGTTCAGCACGATCTCTGCATCACTTGTCATCATGGTTGTTCGAATCCCAGATGCGGAGTGTGAGTCCACGAGACAGTTCTCTGCTGGTTTAAAACAAGTTTGGTGTGAAAAACTGTTCAAGCTCATAAGTGACATACTTTATTATCAGGACTTGCATGATTCAAAATCTGTCATTCAACCAAATTTTACATATTCTCAACAGATCAAACACTGCAACTGTATGACCCCAATTTAGTGCCTTTGAGTTTTCCTACCAAACCTGTGCAAACCCCAGTACCCACAGAGGGAGATGATGCCAAATGATTCCTGTGGTTTAAATCACCAAACTGAGCAAAGCACAAACTTAAGTGCATAAAACCAAAGCAACTCCAGAGGCAGAGCCTCATTCTAATCCTGCTTCCCAGAACTGCAAATGCATTAGTAACCTTTAAACAACACTTCAGCAACTGCTTCTAAAAGCCTTATGGAAGGCCCTGCCTCCCACAGGACAAGTAACAAGACAACAGAAACCTTTGTTCCTCAGCATGTTCTGTTCCACTCCACCCTCAAAAGCTTCCATGTCAACAGCTTTGTGGGTCCTGGGCCTGCGGAGCAAACCCTTCTTCTCAACAGTGTCAGGGGCCAGCAGGGACCCCACAGACAGACGGAGGGATCTGGAACAAGAGGAGGCAACAAATAATTCACAAAACACTCTCCTTTTACAGATCACAGATTTACTCCCTCAGATTACAGACACGATGGCACTAACAGCCAGTTATTTCACTAGGAGCCAGGGAGAACTCCCCCCTAAAAAGCTTGAAGATTAAATGTCAGTCTCTAAACAAATAGTTTAATTTCATAGTATCACCCAGCACCAGGATATGTATCACAGACATCAGGAAACTGAGACACTTCAACAGTACAGCTGACAAAAGGGTCAGAAACTTAAAAAAATTTAAGTAATAAAAAAAGGAAAACAAATGTTTGAGAGTAAAGACATACTCTAAATGACAGCAAGGAGGTAGGAGGACTTCAGAACAAGTTTAAGAAGATGCTTAGTATCAACACTTGCAGCCAAGTACAGCTACCAACACACTGTGTTTTGAGAGAGGAGCTAAGAGAGCAACATGTAAAGCATGGGAAAAGATGTTTCTCCCTGTACATAACCTGTACCCTGGAGTCTGGCCATGCTCAGCTCCCTCCTGTGGCACCACAGCTGAGGGATGCAGGAAGGTGAAATAATGTGCTGACTCTGGCCAGGGTCATTACAAAGAACATGGGCAACACAACAAAACAAGTTCTTTGACCTGCTAAAAAAGCTTTCAAAGTCTAGAAAATACTGCATAGATCCAACAGATGTGATGAGACAATGAACAGGCAGGGATAATATTCCAAGGTATGCTGTGTACTGATTTACTGCTGGAAACATGAGAATGAAAGGAAAAAAGGAATGATCCTAACAAGTACAGAGAGAAGCAAGAGCAGCAATACAAGCTACTAATACAAGACCCAGTCAGACACACAGTGCAGAGCCACAATTTCTGAAAATCAGAAGTTGTGTGGTGTAATCCCATGAGCAGAGGGATGATGTGTCACTGCTAACACAGCTTTGTATCATGCACTCAAATATCTGCTGTTCCTCACGTGCTCAGGGAAGGCAGCAACACCCAGGACAGCCACAAATGAAGACATTTTAATTTAAACTCACCGAGTCAAAACTGTGCTGTCCAGCGTTGACTGAGCTAGAAAAAGTGGGTGACACATTAGTTGAGAAATGACCCTCTGCACACTGGGCTGCAGGAACATCCCAAAGGATCTTCCTCTTTCCAGAGCTAGTCATGCTACAGTCCTCAAAAGTCACACTTTGGTGCAAACAGAATGAGATGACAGGTTTGCTTCATTATTTCTTGTCTACGTTTCAGGACTGTGTATTAGAAAGTTAATAAGCAATTTCTGAAAGGGGAAGAAAACAGCTGTTTCAAAGAAAATTTAACATGGCAAATACTCTCATAGTCAATAATTTTAGTTTTACCAAATTAAGAACAAGATGTTGGGTAAATTTATGTTTAAAGAGAAAACTTAGTCCAATATAAAACATTACCTGTTTTATAAACCCCTGAGATTTTTTCTTCTCCAAAAAGAACCTTGTAACTTATTTGATATAATTGTAACAAAAGTAAGCAGCTGCTTGTGTCTTTAAGGTTCTGTAACTGAGAGGAAAACAGGGATTGCTTCCTTTGGAGACACTTCAAAACTCAAAAAGCACCAAATTACAAAAGGAGTTGGGGCAGAACCTGGAACTTGGGTCAAAAAAGCTTATTTTAAATTTGACAAGAGGGGCTTCTACCTTCTCCATTATTCCCTTTGCACGAGATTCTGCAATCTGGATTCCAAAACTACAACTGCCCAACTGAGCAGCTCCTAACAACTGAACTGGAGCAGGTGAAAACCAGGCAACAGAAAATGCAGCACTAAACAAGGTAATTTTTGACTGCAGCCTTACCTTGGTTCTGGAGAAGTCGTCTGTCTGCTGCTCTCTCAAATTCAGAAATGCTGAGTTTCTTTCTCTTCTTAGTCATATGGAACACAGTGATAGATGTGTCCTCAGGAGCAAGGTCTGGCAGTTGTAATTCCCCCCTATCAATATAAGCACAACTGGAGAGGCATTTCTGAAAACCCCACCTGACAGAAGGCAATTCTCATCACTGAAACACAAGTGAAGTCCTGCTCCCCAGTCCCACCACAGGAACTGCAGCTACACCTGGCAGTGGAATAAAGGTAAAAAATATAAAAGGAATTACTTACATGCTGGAAACCCTCTTAGATGGGAGTTCTGACCGAGCTTCCTCCGTGTTTTCATGGTTAGAGATCCAAGGTGCCAGAGGTGAAACTTGGGGTTCTGCCAACAGACCAAAACACACAGTGCTCTCACTGCTGTCCCACTTAACAGGCCAACAATAATAGGCTACCAAGGCACAGCCCCTGTTCTCAGCTCCACCAAAACACCGTCATTGTGTTCTCCGTCCTCCTGAACAAAACTACTTACGGGTCTGGATGACTCTCTTGAGTGTAACCCGCGGTGTGTCATTATCAACATCTGGGAACACAGTCAACCTCTGCTTTACCAAGGTGTTTCTGCCAGAATTCCTATTGCTTCCGGGATCTGATCCAGTCTAGACCGAAATCAGAGACAAGCAATTAAAAACTAGTATCTTCATCATTAAAAGTCCCAGCATCAAAAGCGTCCCCCATTCATCTTGTAGTAACAGCCTAAGCCAGCTAACGGGAACCGCTTTTAAATTCCCAAAGAAAAATCGCGCACGTTTTCTTTTTTGACAATGCTGGCGCCTCACGTCAATCAATCAATCAATCAATCAGACCCTCAGACAATCCCGGTCGAGGCACCATCGAGGTGGTTCCAACGCAGAACCCTCCGGGGGCCGAAATCCTGAGGGGCCCCGGGGCCCAGCCCCGACCCGCACCTGGTACGGCCTCGGCCACTCGGCGAGCGCGACATTCGGGGGGTTCGGCTCATTTTCCACAGCTAAAGGCGAACAAGGGCCTCGCCCTCCCCTCACACCGGGCACGACCGGGCGGGCGCGCCGGGCGAGCCCCGCGGAACGGCGGATCCCGACAGCGGCTCTCCTTTCCCCTCTCCCTCTCCTCTCCCTCCCGCATCCCCTGGGGCACCTGGGTCGCC
>WEIV01003860.1:115155-165105 GCA_013390005.1 Calyptomena viridis
GTCAGGATGGCCGAGCGGTCTAAGGCGCTGCGTTCAGGTCGCAGTCTCCCCTGGAGGCGTGGGTTCGAATCCCACTTCTGACAACTGGAAGCTTTTTCGCGCTGCGCTTTTTCACGGGCGAGTTTCTTTCGGTTGGCGGCGCTTTGTTTTTAATTCGGTTCCCGCCTCCAAAAGGCCAAACAAAGGCCGCAAAACGAGCTGTCAGAAGTGGGATTCGAACCCACGCCTCCAGGGGAGACTGCGACCTGAACGCAGCGCCTTAGACCGCTCGGCCATCCTGACCCGCCGCGGCTGCGCCTCCCGCAGCCGGACCCCATCGGCCCCCGGACACAGCGTTACCCGGGACACGGTGCCCGGTCACTGCCGGTGACCCGGGGGACAACACCCGGTCCGGTCCTGTGCAACGCCTCCATTAACGCCTCCATTAAGGACCAAACTGGGTGACAGTCCAGAGGGTCCTGCTGCCACCCAGAGGGACCTGGACACGCCGGAGAAATGGACTGACAGGAACCTCTTGGAGCTGAAGGCGGGGGGGCCCTGGCACAGGTTGCCCGGGAAAACTGTGGATGCTCCATCCCTGGAAGTGTTCAAGGCCAGCTGGGCGGGGTTTCCACCAACCTGGTCTAGTGGAAGGTGTCCTGCCCACTGCAGGGGGTTGAAACGAGGTGCTTTAAGGTCACTTCCAACCCAAACCGTTCCAGGACTCGACAAGGAACACGCGTGTCGCGCGACCCCCGCGCAGGAGCAACGCCAGGCACCGGGATGCGCTGGAGTCCCCGAAGTGTCCCCGGGGTGCTGACGGGCACCGAGCGGGACACGGGCTGCGCAGAAGGCTCCTGGTACCCGGGCTGCTCCAGGGTGCGGGGACAGCGCGGGGGACTGTCGCGGTGCCGGGACACGGGGACATCCCCGGGGAGGCGGAGCGGGGGAGCCGCGGGGCCCGGCCCGGACCCACCCGCNGCAACTTCTTGCGCTCGCCGCTCGGGGGTTTGATGGGAGTCCAGGCCGTGAGTACCGGGGATGGGACACGGGGAGCGGGGAGGGCATCGCCCACTTTGATGCTTTTCTTCACGGCTCTATCTGGAAGCGGCTCCCTTTGGCTGCCACCTCCGTGCCAACCCCGCTACCCAACCTTAGTTAATCCCTAACCCCGACACACCTCAGCCCCTTCTCCTCCCCTCTCTAACGAGGAAGATTCGGTTTCTTGTCCTCGCACCCTTTGCTGGCTGAACTCCACTCGACGCCTGGCAGTTCCCAGTGCCCGCCTGGGCGTTCCCGCAGGGCACAACCAGTGGGTCGGGGTGTGAGAAGGACGGTGACCCTAACTGAGGCGTGCTGGGGTCGCTCACGGGACTCTCAGGCCCCCCGGGCACTCCCAACCCTCCAGGTTGCCCTCCCAGGCTTTGGTGGCCGCTCTCAGACAAGCCCGAGGCAGCGAGCGGCAGCATCCCCTCCCCATCCCTTCAGCACCGGAGGCAACCACAGACTGAATTGCCGGGACCCCGGGTGTCACAGGGGCGCACACGGGTGGGCGCTCAGCTGCACAGGGGCCACGCGTGACCTCCCCGCTGCTGTTCGCTCGTCCTCTCTCTCGGGGAGCAGCAGTGAAATGTGCCCTGAAGGAGCCACTGCGAAACGCCTGGCACAGACCTGGCTCCAGACTCCAACCCCTGTGCGTGGCTTGACACGGGAAGAAAGGCTCAGGGAAGGGGCAGGGAAGGACGGTGCCGGGGGTGCCTTGCAGGAGCGTCAGGAAAGAGACATGGAAGCAGGACCAGCAGAAGGGACCCGTCACCCCTGCGGCTGCTCCCGCCTCTCCAGCCCCTTGCTGGGCTGTTCCACTAAACACTCATCCATCCACCGGGCTCCCCAAAACCTCTCTCCTAAGGGCTCCCGCTTCTCTCCCTCCAGAGCAAGGCAGCTCACATATGCCACTCCCGGAGGAGCCCCTCTGAGCATGTTTCTGCCCAACACATATTTTGTGATCACGAGTGTTAGAAATGGATGTGACAGACAAGGAGGCATTGTTGGGGCAGCCGAGCACCGGGGCGTTGTACGCGGGCAGGACAAAGGCTGTTGTGTTTCTTCCATGACAATAAGTGGTGCTGGTTTACGCAGGGGCAGAACTGCTTTCCAAAGAGCTCTGCTCTTCTCCATTGTGCCTCTGCCTTCTTGCGGCGAGGGGAACCCGACTGCCGGTGCTGCTGGTGATTCCAGGGGCGAAGTTCCGTGTTCCACCTGCAGGAACCAGCCCCTGAACACTCTCCCTGTTTCACCCCACAGGTGCTTGGCTTACTGGTGTGGTCTCTCATCGCTGCCACGACGTACCATCTCCACGCTGCGTACGGCTGGGTGATGTTTGTGTCCCTCTTCTGCTGGATACTAACCCTCCTTTTCTTCGTGATTTACCTCCTGCAGCTTCAGCTGAAGTTTTACATGGTCCCCTGGCCCCTCGTGGTGCGTAGCCGAGAGAGAGGGAGGGAGGGTCCCAAATGGAAACGACTTGGGGAGTTAAGTCTGGAAACACCAAGGCTCCAGGCTTTCCTGGGCTGATGGAACAAGGTCCCCTGCAGTTCACATAATGGCATTGTTTCATTGTGGCCCTCAGTTCCTTAGAAAACGTTCAAAAGCTTAGAAAACGTTCAATCCAGAAAGTCACAGACACCACATCATTGCTGCAGTCACGGTGTCAAACACAAACCTCTTAGCACAACCTGTTCAATGGAACATTAACCTTACATTCCCAGCGTGATGGGCCGGACTGTTTCCCCCTGGTTCTCCTGGGGAATAGGGAGGAATGCGAAACAGCCTTTTGCTCCTCTCATCCCATCGGGCACGAGCCCGAGCCCAGACCTCACCACCTCCTCTTTGCCTTCCCCAGCTGATGATCTACAACGCCGTGGCCACCGTCCTGTACATCACTGCCTTCGTGACGTGCGCGGCCGCCGTGCACCCGACGTCCTGGCGGCAGTGGGATTACAACCGCAGAGCCGCGGGATCCGTAAGTGCCGGGGGCAGGGGGGGCCGAGGGGCCGGGCCACCCCCGGGCTCCCACGGAGGGTGTGCTCCTCTCGCAGTTCTTCGCCTGTCTCACCACCATCACCTACGGCGTGAGCACCTTCTTCAGCTTCCGCGCCTGGAAAGGGCTCGGCAGCAACGCGGCCACCGGCCAAGTGAGTGACCACGTGTGAGGAGGGGACAGCAAAGCCACCCCGGGGCCACCCCGTGCCAGGCCCGGTGCCTCGGAGCCTCGTGTGCCACCAGGGCTCGTTGTGGGAGCAGCCTGTGCTGGCAGCAGTGGGCAGTGCTGGGTCTCGTGGATGCTGCTCTGTGGTTTCTGATGGTGCTTCCAGCTGACGTTCCCGCAGGACAAACCCGGAGGACACGGACTGGCTGGAAGCTGCATCCACTGCACCCTTGCTCATCCCTGCAGGTCATCCAGAGCCTCGCTGGAGCAGCTCCATGGAGGGGCTCAGCCAATTTGGCACATTCCAATACTAAAATCCACTAAACCAAGCCCAGGCTCCCCCCTCTGCTCATTCACAGCTACACTGTAATTGCAATTAACACGATGCAGGAAGTGTCAGAGCTGGAAGGTGGAAGTGAAGCAAAGGAAGGAGTCATGACTGGTCTTGTGTTGATTTCTAACAATTTGAATACAAGTTTTATGCTTTAAATAAAACCATTCCTAAATCGAGCACTGGAGTCTGTAATGAGAAAGTCTGTCTGGTGAGAAGGCAGCACACACAGCAGGGCAGGGACAGCAGAGGTGTCACTGCACAGGGGACACCCTGCCCACTCCACGTGGGACTTACACCCAGCTCTGGAAGGAACAGGGTTACCTTGCATTGCTTTATGTGCTCAGAGTGTGCATCCAATCACAAAAACACAGAGGAGCTGCCAAGGCTTTGATCCTCCTGCTCCCCCCTCAGAGTTCACCTCATTAACCAGAAAGTCAATTTTGCCTGTTGGCTCCGGGTGGTTTTCACAAATTAAACCCAAGTCTGCAAAAGCTCAGGGAGCACAGGCAGGATCAGCACCTTGGGGAGCACACAACCAGCTGCCCCCCTGTGCTGCAGATCACAAATTCACTTTTGGGTGGTTGTCAGAACTAGAAGTGATGCCCAGCCAGGCAGAGCAGCTTTGCCTTTCATGCTCTCCTTGTACAAGCTAATAAAAGTGGATTAGATGAGTTCAAAAGCTGGTGCACAGTGAGCTGTACTGCAAAACTTACTGCCTGCTCTGCATGGGACAAGTTTTACCACGTTGTCTGCAGAGACAGGCTCAGGAAATGGAACTGCACTGATGGAGGGTGAGAACTGGAAAGGAACCAGACACATGGCATTAGCCCCTGACAGATCTGCCTTTATTTGGTTGTCAGTGGGTAAATCAAGGGTTGTTTCCACAACTATGTATATATATAAATCAGGAACAGTAAGAAAATTAATAATAAAATTCATAAAAATGAACGTGGTAGATCACTACCAAATTCCACAGGACAGGCCTAAATAGAAAGTTTACTTATACACTGTTAAGACACCAGTCCCAGCTTTCCAAACCCTGACACATTCCAAGTTTAGACAGCATTTCTCCAGACTCAACTCCATCACCAGGCAACTGAGGCTGCAGAAGCTGCATCTCCCTGGGAAGGATGTGACCAAAACAATGATGTGCTGTTCTTACAAAGCTGAGCAGCAGGAATTCTGCCTTGGCATCTTGTAAACTACTTCCCTGCACACACTGACAGGATTCTCAGTTAAAACCATGGTCCTGAGAATTGAGCATCTTTTCTTGCCTAAGGCTGGGCTGGATGGGGCTCTGAGTAACCTGGTCTGGTGGAAGGTGTCCCTGCTCATGGCACAGGGCTGGAATGAGAAAATCTCCAGTTAAGCAATGCTGCTGCAGAAACAGAGGGAATGGACTGTTCTCCACTATCAGCAGGGACAGGACAAAGAACAAGAAGCTCTAACTGCAGCTCAGACACTTTATAAGAGACTGCAAAAGGCTCCCTGCAGCAGCCCCAGCTGGGCACTGCAGCAGAACCACACAAACCACGGAGGTTTCTAGGAATGTCCTGACAGACACATCAGGAGACCTTTGGGTAGAGCTGGGGAAGGCAAGGCTACCTCTCACTGTCTCTTCTACCTTGAAAAAGGGTACAAAAATACCCCAGAGCTTTGATTTTGCCCCCTCAGAGAGGGGCCCTCAGTCCCAGCCCCACACCCACCACCCTCACGGTGGAGCTGAGCCCCCTCCCCTGCAGCCCAGGGATCTCCTGGGAATCACTGCCTCCCTCTGGAATGAGAATAGACCTTGCTTAAAATACACCAGAACTCCCTTCAGAGTGGCTTGTTTAATGGTTTAATGAAGTCACCACTAACGCGCTGCTTAAATCCAGACTCCGACCTTCTTTTTCCTAGAAAGGAGGAAAAGGAAACCTGGACTCTGGGCTGGTTTGGAACAAGCAGTTCCAACAATGAAACATGCAATACATACTCTGTTTGTTGCAGCAAATCAACATGAAATGACAGGTTATTTGAGCATCTGTGATTGATGTGAACCCAGAGACTGTGCAGGAATCCCTGGGGCAATGGGGCTGCTGCTCTGCCAGTGTGTGTGTCCCTGTCACAGTGGAGTCCTGCTCACATCTGGGCAGGAATGCCAAGCCAGCTGTGCCCAAGGGACCAGGGATATCTGCCTCTCAGGAGACCCCTAAGCTGCAAACCCCAAGTGAAACTCCTCCTGCAGCTGAGACATGGGCTGACTCTTTCTCCTCAGCCACAAAACCCAGAGGGGAGAGGAGGGGGCAGAGGGGTGACCCCAGCTGTGACTCCTTTGCTCCTTGTCAAATGGCACTGACCCTACACTGGGGAGCACTGACATGTTTCATTTCCTTAGGGAAAATGTAATGCTGCCATTTGTTTCTCCAGCCTGCACAGAGAGGAGGAGAAAATAAATGAAACAGGCTGAAAAAGCTAGGAGTGAAGAAAGAAAAATAGCAAACCATATTATAGACTCAGAATGGAAGTCATCTGGTTCAAAGCCCAGGCTGAAGCCACTCAGGGCTGTGTCCAGAGAGCTCTGGAATATCTCCAGGGATGGAGACTCCACAACCTCTCCAGGAAAGTTGTGCCAGTGCTCAGAGACCTGCACTGTGAAGTGTTCCCTTCTGTTTAGCTGGAAATCAACGTTCACAGATGCAGAAAGTGGGTGTTTCTGAAGCACTGCTCCCCATCCCAGCTTCACTCATGTCTTCTAAAACTTATTAAATGTGCAGTTTGAGTTTAAAGAGCCACTCAGTGAAGTAATTTTCTTTTTGACCCTGGTACAGCCTTTGATTAAATGCTGTGACCTACTGTAGTAACTCTGCCTTTGGTAGTCCCAGGAGGAGCTACACAGAACCATTGTGCCAATGAAAATAAAAATGTGACATACTCACAGCTCTGAACTCCAAGAACATTTCTTTGAAAGCCAGGAAGTCTGTAAATGTGAGAAGCAGATCAAATATATCACCTGGCATTTCATCTTTGTGTTGTCTATAGAGAGAAGAAGATGAGAAAATTGTGTGAGAAAAATTTGTTATTCTAGAATGGTACAAGGTCAAAAAGGACAAGTAGAACAATATCAGTATTTAAATAAGAATATTATTACAGGTGTATCATAAAGCAAAGCCAAGTATTACCATGCAGTATTTCCAAGCCAAGTACATTATTACACTTATCTAAGGCCATGATCTCAGAGTATCACATCAGGCCCTGCAAACCAGACCTGTAAGTCAGCAGAACACTCAAGTAGCATTTCTCTATTTATCCTGAGCACTCAAACTGTCAGACAGTCCCTTGCAAGGTGAGAAAGTCTGGGGAGAGGCACAGATGCTCCTCCAAATCCCTTCAGAAGAGTCACTGACAATCCTTGGTAGAGGACTCAGGATGAAAACATTTGGAAGAAAAGCTCTGTCAGGAGATTTCAAAAACACTTTCTTAGCATTCAGGGGTTGGGTTTTTGTTTCTGGTTTGGGTTTGTGGGTTTTGTTTTGTTGTTGTTAGGGGGGTTCATTTGTTTGTTTTTCTGTTTTTGTTTCATTTGGTTTAATTATTTAATTCTTAACAAAAATTCTCCTTCCAAAGGAGCTTTACCTTAAACAGCCTGTCTTCTGTGTGTACTATGTGCATTCATAACTTCCCAATATCTTATTTAAGAAACATTAAAAATTAAATGGATTCATGTATTTTAAGATACTCTGCTCCCTGTTACACTTGATTTTCTTATTCAAGGGGGCAACCAGTGCTCTTTCAAACACAATCTCTTCATGAAGCTGGTTAAGCCAAAGTGACCCAATGCAAAAGCTGAACACAGACCAAACTCTTCCCTGAACACTCTGTACAAGAACTGCAAGAAAGGAATTTCATTACATGACTCTGAAACACCACCAGGCTATTGAAATGCCTGGAAGAGATAAAAAGACCCAAAGTTTTAAGAGTCTGGCTTTAAAGTGACAGGAAGTATGAAAACCTCCAGTGTTCTCATTCTGATTTCTCTTCCTACCCCTCAGAACCCAATATATTCCAGCAGGACAATTCAGGAATTCAGAGCAGCAGGATGCATTGGGAGCAAGAAGTGATCAGCCATTGCCTGCATCAACACTTATTTTTTTTTAAATTAAAGAAGAACTGCTGTGTAAAGGGAGAACAAAGCTAAGCTCTAACCCAAATAAAAAGAATTGAGAGGCACATAAACCACCCCCATGCAGAAGCAGAGCAGACTTACTGCAAGGACACTGTGAAAGCCACCATATCAAAGCCACGGATCCGATCCAGCAACTTCTCCTCGATGTATTTCTCTACTAAAGAGATCTGAAAAAACCCAGTAACACCATAACACATTTCAGCAGCAGATTTCAAAACCACATCCTTACACTGACACCTTTATTGACACCCTGCCTGATCCTCACTGGACACAACTGCACTGCTGGTTTTGTTCTCACACCATCCCTGAGCCACTGAGCTGAATGGGTTTTGCTGGGAATATTGTTGGTAACAAATATTATTTGTACCTGTAGCAAATGATTTTAAACTCATTTAATGGTATTGACTGGTGGACTGGTCTAGTTTCTTAATTATGTTTTGTGTGAAGAATGAGATTGAAGTGTCCAATATATGAAAAATACAACTGGGAAAGTCTGTTTGCACACATGCTAAAGACATTATTTACCACAGCAACAAGCTAAATTTCTATTCAAGAGTTATACAGCTTCCAAAATATCTCTATAAAATTTCAGGTGAAACAACAAGAAAGGAAGCTAAAGCTCCAGCAAACACCTTGTTGCTCACAGGTTATGGGTGTGCTGCTGCAGGACACAGCAGGCAGCACAGCAGGGACAATGCTGGATCTGCTCCAGGGAAGCCCAGTATTTCATAAAGTATTTCATAAATTTGCTAAATAAAACCAAAAAAGCAATACATATGAAAAGTAAGAAAAGGTGTCTTACATATTCATTAAAAATGTCAGTATAGATGAGCTTATTTTCTTCTGAGTCATCAAACTCCTGGTAGTGCTTCTCCAGAAAAGACCTCTGTATTATCTGGAAATCATCATCTGGGCCACAACAGAAATGCACCCTGCAGTTATGAGTTTAGTCATCCTTTGTGCAGCACAAACCCCACATTCACTGCTGTCCCCCCAGAGCCCTGCACACGTGCACAGTGTGTCACAGCAGCACCACTTGTCACCCCTCTGTGGCAGGACAGGGGCTGCTGGTGCAGTATTAGTCCTCCTGCTCTATATTTGTTAACAGTTATTCATTGTGAACCCCTTTGTTCTGGCTCTCAAGTCAGCAAAACATCTGTATTTTTTCATTAAGTGAATTACCTCTTCCTTACAAGAATTCAAAGTAAGTTGTTTTTTTCCCCTTGAATTTAAAAATGTTAGTGAAATTCCCAGATTTATTCTCAATTGATAAAGAATTTTTTTTCCAGCTGTGGAAGGGAACAAGAATAAAAATGGACATGGGAGGTTGTCACCAAATTCCACAGGACAGGCCTAAATAGAAAGTTTGCTTAATCACAGTGTTAAAAGACATCAGTCCCAGCTTTCCAAACCCTGACACATTCCAAGTTTAGACAGCATTTCTCCAGACTCCACTCCATCACCAGGCAACTGAGGCTGCAGAAGCTGCATCTCTCTGGGAAGGATGTGACCAAAACAATGATGTGCTGTTCTTACAAAGCTGAGCAGCAGGAATTCTGCCTTGGCATCTTGTAAACTACTTCCCTGCACACACTGACAGGATTCTCAGTTAAAACCATGGTCCTGAGAACTGATTTATTGCCTAAGGTCCCTTCCAACCCAAACCATGTTGTAACTCTATGCCCATCTTTGTGTTTTGAGGTTGGTTACAACATTTAGCACCCATCTTATTGTGTGTAACTCCTTGGCCCCTTACCCATGATGATATCCTCCAGATAGCCAACAACTGCATCAAACTCCTCATCAGAAGGGTTGGAGCTGAAAGCAAAGAAAGACAAGATGCATAAATATGTATTTCAACCACAGCAGAAATTACAGGTAAAATTAAAAAGTGTTAACAAAAGCCTAAGCACAAATAAACCCAGTAATTACAAGATAACTGAATAACCTCCTAGTTTCAACCTACAAAATAATCCATGACACTGGTGAGAAGACTGCTCCATGTGGATACTATAGTTCTTCCCAGTAAGGTGCCTAATTGAAAAAAAAGAATAAATGTTGTTTTACTGGCATTACTGTCAAGGTAATTCTAGTTCTGGTACAGAAGGATGTAAAGAGTGTAATTAGAACAGCAAATTAAGCCTTTTCCAACCCACAAATCCCAGCTGCTACCACAGTTTTCCTTCTGTTCTCTTCCTTGCATTAACTGTACATGGTGATCACAGAACTCTGGACACTCTAGAGAACATTTTGAAATACTTGGTCTTGTGGAACTACTTAAACTGAATGTACACACAGATATTATATAAATGAAGAAACTTAAATATTTTTCTTAGGCAAGAAACATCCTCACGTGTTCAAAATAAATGGGATAATGTCCTACACTTATTCTATTATGAGCAAATATTAAACACCATTATGGGTCTGAAGTCATCCAGGGAAGAAACATTTGGTGCCAGTTTTTCAGGAGTCTGGATCCCTCTGCTAAATCTATTATTGTGCAGTTTGTTCAAACACAGTAAATAATCCACAGGATCTGTCTGGCATTCATAGCTCATCTTTAGTGGGGGATGAACTCCTCCTATATCCTTCAGGAGTTGAAAGACAAGCTATTCCCACACAAGGGAAACGAGTCTCAAGGAAACAGGGACATTGTTCAGAAAAAAATTAGCTTCAATCAGTGAAAGCACCGTTTAAATTCAATTAAATGTCTCCTTCCCGTCTAAATTTCTCTTCAGTAAACAGAGCAGAACAGCCCTTCAGCCTAAGTTTTAAAAAGCTCATTATTTTGCTATTAGATAACCCTCCAGTGCAATTAATCCAACAGCAGTTTAACCAACGGTTTAACTACAATGAGCCATCGCTGGGACCAGGACAAATTAAGAGATGTTTAATTTAAAAAGGCGTCGATCACCAAGCGATGTCCCGGCAACATTCCCGATCCGGGAAGGCAAGGCAAGGCCTGGAACAGCCCGCGAGAGGGCGGCACAGGGCCGGGAACGGGGCTGGCCCAGCCCGGCCCGAGGGCACACACCTCACCTGGGCACCTCACCTGGGCACTGCACCCGGGCACCGCACCTGGGCACCGCACCTGGCACCGCACCTGGGCACCTCACCTGGGCACCGCGCCTGGGCACCGCACCTGGGCACCGCACCTGGGCACCTCACCCGGGCACCTCACCTGGGCACCGCACCTGGGCACCTCACCTGGGCACTGCACCCGGGCACCTCACCTGGGCACCGCATCTGGCACCTCACCTGGGCACCACGTCACTGCCCCAGTGCCGGGAGACCTCACCATGGAAAATTCCCACTATTTCCCCCCTCCAAATAAATGCTACTGCTAGTTTTGCAGCTTATCCTAACAGCAACAGGAAAAAGCATTAATTTACAGCCTGGTTGATGTCTGTAAGGCAAGTAATGGAATTGTAAGTGTTCCAAAAGGTACCAGTTCCATCTCTCTATACAACACATGTACATCCACAGGTTGTTAGTGGGAGTCTGAGGCTGAAAGAACTAAATTCATGAGCAAGAGCCAGAGGAACACGTCCTGTCACAGGCCTTAGGAGAAGACAACGTCAGACAATTGTTGGGTGAAGCAGCACCTCAGCATTTCCCAGTGTAAATTTGTTTGAGGACACCTGTGAAAGCCCCCAGACTTAGGAGCACACTCAAACACAGAGCAATGGTCTCTCCTCAGAATCCACAACACACACTCTTGAAAAGGAGAAATTCTGAATTTAAAATCAACACAAAAAATATAATTTCCAGCCTTACAGAGCTTGTTTGGATCCCCCAGCCAGGGCTACCTGGTGCTGTGATGATCACAGCAATATTTAGTTTGACTTCACCCAACTCTGCACTGATTTTATTCCCTCTTGGAGCTTTGCATTCTGCACCTTCATTCTCCTAAGAGGTAGAATCTGCTCACCAGTGTGGTGTAAATTCATCGGTGCAATTATATTCCTATTAGGATATTTTAATTCAATTAGCTTATTGAAAATCTGACACAGAATGTAGCATACTCACGTGGCTACACCCAAGCTTTCTCCATCAGAAGTCTCCATTGTTCCTGCCTAACCAGACTGGAAGAGACAATCTCTATGTTGCTGCTGTTAGTGGTTATTTCTTCTTTTTGGACAAAGTGCTAAGGAACAACATGTGACTTTGCATTAATACAAATTCAATTAAACTACCATATGTTTCCCAAACAGCAAATCAGGAGAGAATGTTTAATTCTTAAACATAGGAACTCCAACATTCACATTCTTCCAAATTTACTACTTCTTTTCTGTAATAACCCAAATTATCTAGGAGCTTTCTCTGCCTGCCCAGAGAACAGGCTCAGATCTGCACACACCTGCAGTCAGTCCCTGTAAATGAATTTAAGGCCACCTTTGTATCTTTTCTCCAGAAACATCTACGACTGACTATTATACAAATGAAGATGCCACACTGGGCTGGGAGTAGGAGCTGTCCCATCACACGGGACAGGGCACGTCGGGGCCACCGACAATGGGAACTCACCACCCTCTATGGGTTGTACCCACCATCCCAGCTGGGCTGTACCCATCACCCCGGATGGGCTGTACCCACCCCCCTGGATGGTTGTACCCACCACCCCAGATGAGCTGTACCCACCCCGGATGGTTGTACCCACCCCCCTGGATGGGCTGTACCCACCATCCCGTCTGGGCTGTACCCATCACCCTGGATGGGTTGTACCCACCCTGGACGGGTTGTACCCACCACCCTGGATTGGTTGTACCCACCCCCCCGGATGGTTGTACCCACCCCCCCGGATGGGTTGTACNGTACCCACCGCCCCAGCTGGGCTGTACCCATCCCCCTGGATGGGCTGTACCCACCACCCCGGATGATTGTACCCACCACCCTGGATGGGTTGTACCCACCGCGGCCCTCGGAGCAGCCCCAGAGCATCTCCCCGAGCACGGGAGGGATGAGCGCGTCCCTCGCTTCCCTGCCCTCCGTCCCGGCTCCTGGTGGGAGCGAAACCCCCCAGCCCTGTCCATCCCCAGCCAACCCGCCTCGCTCCCCTCCTCAAAGGGACCCGGACGAGCGGGATGTCACCCGCCCTGCCCGTGTCACCCCCCGCGCGTTCCCGGGACCACAGTCCCGCGTCGGCGCCCCTGCTCCCCTTGNGGAGCGAGCGCTGCGCCGAGTCCCGGCGGGCGAGGGGGAACTGGAGGGAAACGGAGAGAAAACAAACGCTGCCGTTAATGGCCCCGGTAAAGCGGGTTTACCCTCGTGGGGACAGGCCCCGGCCCGCCCCCCAGTGACGCGAGGCCTGACCTGAGCCCCCGCGGCCGTGTCCTTGTGCGCCCTCAGGGACAAGCTCCTGCATCGCCCGCCGCGCCGAAACGAGACAAGGAACTAAAGAACAAGCACCAACCTTCAAGATGTTTTTATTGTTGACAACTTTGCTACAATTCAGTTCCCCTTGTGAGGGCCTGTGGAGTCACCGCCTCCCCGTGCCCAGCGCCCGGGGGGCAAAGGGGAAAAAAGGGACAGTGCACCGGTCACGGACTATGGAGCTCGACCAAGATGCCCCCCCAGTGTGGATGGCGGCACAAAAGCCAGTCAAAGTGTACAGTCTTTCCCTTTGTGAAATGAACAGGACAGTTCTCTGCAACACAGCTCCCTCCTCGGCCGCCGTTGGCTTCCTCTGCCCAGCACCAGCTGCACGGAAGACGGTCTGGGGCAAAATTTTCAAAGCATGAACATCTTTTCGATAAACAGGCACTTAGTCCCGTGTCCACAAAGGCAGCGAGGCTCTAAGGCCACCTCCATGTCAAGGGGACACCAGATGCCTCGAAGCCGTTGTGGACCCGGGCCTTAAGAGCTTAATCTCGTACAGCAGTTGATACAAATTAGGAGTTCCAGGCACTTCTGAAAATTTTACCTCAGTTAATCCTGGCCAGGGAAACCAAAGCCCTGAAGTTACTAGAGTCTATTAAGGCAGAGTTCAAAATGGTTCTGTCCCACTTCTCCCCTAAAGTACAGTTTGTATCTTTGTACCTCAGGGATAAAACCCCATCGTTGCATTTGGAAGCGCTTAAAACTTCAAGTGATTCTGGAATTCTGACACCCTTGTGGCAGTGATGGTGATCACAATTACTCACTGAGCACCGAGCAGGGAGGGACTCAGCCCTGCCTGGACACCTGCAGTACAACAAAACACTGTAAATACAGTCAGGGAGGAAATGTTCCCGTGGCAGATTTGCCAGTCCGACTTCAATGAAACCAGGCATCCAAGGTGGAATTCACATTTTAGCAGAAACACTAACCAGCACTCCATTTCTGGATTCAGTCTATATTTGGACAAAAGTCAACAAGAAAACAATGGAGAGAACTTTCCTAATTCACACATTTCTGGATGAAGTTCAGCACCCTTGAGTTAGCAAAGGCAGAAGGTGAAAGGGATTGCTAGAGAGCTGGATTCTGTGAGCTGTGTGCAGAGCACTCAGGTCCTGCTGAGGTCAGTAGGAAGCCAGATTGCTCAGCAGGAAGAAGCAGCCTCAGCTCTGCTTGGTTAATATTTGATAGTATAATAAAAATAAATGATTTTTTAAAATAAGCTACATCGCAGCATGAGAATTCACTACAACAGCCTCTGCTGCTGAATCACTGCCAAAAACTGGGATGGTTTTGGTGTGACTTAAGTGTGAATTAGTAAAGTTCTACTATACAGACAGACAATTAAAAAAAAAAAAAACCTGTGCAAGTCTTGGAAGAGACTGAGTCATATTCTCAGTTGGTGCAAAATAAGTGGAATTCCACCAATTTTTGTGCTACTTCACTGACCTTAGCTGTGAACCCTGATTCCTTGTAGAAACCTAGTAAACCAGTCAAGAGCTGCCTGCTGAAATGCATCCTTAACATACAAACATCACAAAATTGTAATTAAAGTGGAGCAGAGTTTCCCACTGTATGATCCCTACCAAAAATAAGAAGTGTGGCCCCAAACCTGCTCAGAGCAGGACTGACATGTGGCAAGCAAGGTGCATTTTTAAGGAGTTACAGAACAAGACTGAAACTGCTATCCAAATAACCTCTTTTAAATAAACTGGCCCCAAATTATCCTCTAATATTTTAAGATATAATCACTTTGGAAAAATTGAGCTAACTTTCAAAAACAACGCTGATTAAAAAAGATGTTCAATGATACCTTAAAAAATACCCAGAATATCAAATTAATTCCAGTCCAGCATTATAATTAGTTAAGAATACCTCCTGAAAACTATAACCTCACAAAAAAATGTGGGTACTGAAGTTAAAAGCATCAGAAGCATTATGTACTTGAAAATACCACCGATCTTTTAACATTTAAAAACAAATCAGAACATTCTTTGGAATCACCAAGTTATTAAAACCTGTGAGTTTCTCTACAGTCTCCACACTGTCTTTTTATATCAGTCTGTGTACAGATTCAGTCTTTGAGCAGTTTAATATCCACTGTTGGAAAATACAGAGAGTCTCTGACCAGCAGGAGGCTACATTAAACAGGAAAACATTGGCATTCTCTTTTTAGTACTGACTTCTGCCAAAAATAGAGACTTTCGAGCACAAGACAGCACAGCCCTGTTTCAGGAGACACTTATTTTCTCTTCTTTTCTAAAATGCATTGTTTGTGAACTTCCAGTGCAAATTTTTTCAGCACTTGCGACAGGCGAGAAGGAAAGGGGGAAGAAGAGACACTTCCCTCTGCTCTTCAGAGGAACCAAGAGCCACAGCACACAGACCTACCAGCTCTCCTCACTGCTGCAAGCAGCTCCCATTGCTGGCAACTGGCAATAGCTTATTAAAGATCTCAGTTTTTAAGATAGATTACAGGTTAGCATGAAATCTGGCCGTGGCTATGGTTCTATGTGCATAAGGATTGGTTAGAGATGCTTTCCCCTTTCAGTATTGGCTGGAGTTCATTAAGAACAAGTCTGGTGTTTCTCCATGTGTCATGAGATGTGAGAGATCTGTCTGACCCGGGTTTGTATTTCCTGTCGACACAAAGGGCAGGTCTCCAGTTGCAAGGCACACTCCATGCACAGGTCACTGCAGAAGGGGAAAAAAAATCAGTTAATGCCTGTATTTACAGCACCAAAACTAAACAACAGAGTAATACAAGCAGTAAGCAGTTTAGTCAGCCTGCCAGACACACAGTTAAATCCTTCAGGGTGGAGATTAGGTTTTCCAAATCAGGTGTTGTGGATGTGACTGCAGGCTCTGAGAGGAGCTCCTGCTGCTCAGCATCTCCCAGACCTGCAGTGGGCAGGATCACACTTGTTCATTAATCTCAGCACTCACTCTGCTCTGGAGAGCAGCAGCCCCAGTGCCCTGCAGGAAAATTCTCCACTTACTGCTGACACACATCAGGTACATCTCTTTTTATCTTTCCAGCATCTGGACCCATGGCAAGACTCCTTCCACAACCCTAATTAATTTCCTGCTTAAAGGCAGGAAAGTGCTATTATGGTATAACTTGTACTGCTGTCCCATCTTAAGCTTTTAGAGGAATTTGAGACAATTCCTTTATTGAACACTCAATGACTATTTGAGTATAATATGAATTTTCTGCTCTCCTCACATGATCTGGATTTCACAGCTTCTGTACCAAGCACTAATCAGTAAAGCCTTTGATATCAGGGAATTAAGACTTGGATAGTGCACACACACTGTAGCCACAGTATTTCCTCAAACACCCCCACACAAACAGGGATTAAACCTGCTCAGGTCTAGGGTGAGTGGAAGAGTGGGAATACCAAGCTTAACTTCATCAAATCCTTAAAAGGAGGGGTGATTGACTCTCCAGCATAAAGGAAACAAAGATGAGCACAGACTGCACGTGGCCTCATCTAAACTGAATGTCACACACACATTTTCCTGTTTCTTTGGGTTTGGATTAAGGTTTTACCTGTGTCCACAAGGCCTGAGTTCTGTGTCTGCCACCTCATCACAGCAAAGGGTGCAGCAGTTGTCCCGGATACTCACTTGTTTCAGCAGAGCCAGGCGCCTGTGCCTGAGGGACACACAACCCACACAACACACGTTAATTTGCCTCAAAGCAACAGATTCCAAACTCTGAGTATTGCCCCGAGGCCAACACAACACCTGCCTGTGCTACACCACACTGCTGATAAGCATCGAGCACCACTTGCCACAGGAAACACCCAGAGATGTGCAAAAGGGTCTTTGATTCTCTATTCTGGTCTGTCAGAAAAGGACAAGGATAAGTAACAATTCTTCTAGTTACCACAGCTGAACATTTAAAACAAATTGTTCTTTAGGAGCTGGGTACTTCTAGGAATTAAGAAAAAAAAATCAAATAAACTTCACACCCTCATGTATGAACAAAATCCAGAAACTCTGTAATGCTCTAACACAGTTTAAAAGAATAAAAATCAAAATAAAATCAAGAGCCCAGTATGGCAATAGCCACAAGGGAGAGTAACAAGATAAAAACCCCCCATTTGACAAAATAAGACCTTTCCCATGTGGAACACACACACAGAGCACACCCAGACTGTTCAGTGGCAGGGGGATGTGTCTAAATTCAGCACAACTCTACATGAGCTTATGTTAAATCCTGGGATGGATAACCAGGGTCCAGTCAGACCTTTGCCTTATTTCTTATCACTTCTATGATTATCAAAGCCATTTCTCTGGGACTGGCTTATCATTTCCAAGCAGTTGAGGCTGCAGGGCAGGAATGATGTTGGTTCACACAAAGAACAAAGGGTTGAACATTCAGTGTCCAACCCTGACTGGGCCTTTCAGTGCTATTTTATATGAAATAGTCCAACACAGGAGGCCAAGTTTCACCAGTCAGGCACCAACAGGAAACCAGTTTGCCTCAGTTTGTCTCTCATCTTTTGGCAAAATCCTGTGACAGCTCTCACAGGCAATGCCTGAACATCATCAATAACATCTGACCAGAGAGAAACTGCAAATCCCTCCTCTACACTGGGACACTACTAAGAGAAAAGAACACTTGATTTGAAAAGAGGGGGGGTGTGATAAAATTGTACCTAATAGATCATTTTAAGGATTAAATCAGACTCAAGGCACCTGCAGCCACCAGCAGCAACTTATTCTGACCTTTATGTAAGCACAAAATGGTCTTGAAAGTTGCATTTGATCCCTGCACAAAAACAAGCCTCAAACTTTGCCAATGTGTGACTCCAATCCAGAAGTTTTTAAAAAGAAAACTAAAAAATACCTAACACACTTAAATACCTCAAGTACACTTGATCAAAGAGCTGGATAATTCAAAACCAGACTCTGAATTTTATTTCAGCCAGGGATACCCCCTGCAAACAACCTCACCTCCATTTAATTAGTTGCAACCTAAGATTATTTCAACCACATACATCAGCACCAGACTAAACTGGAAATCCAGGGTACAACACATCCCAGACTACACTGTTACTGTTTGTGTTCCAGTAAGTTATTTTATTACTATTAACTTAAACCAGACCAAAATCAGGAGCTATTATTAGTTTTCACTCCTGCCAGAAATTTGTTAAGTTAAAGAAAAATGTATCCAAATCTCTTTTTATCTGGCTTGATTTATCTTTAGCTGGGAAAACACTTCTAATTTAAATAACCTTTGTCAGTACTATCATTCACAAATGAAGTTTTCACAAGGATCAGAAAAGAAGGAAAATGTCAAGACTTACAATCATTCAGTACCTCCCTGCTGCCAAATTACAAATTAGGTCAATTTTAAATACAACATTTTTTTTTTTAATTAGGACTACACCTCCTCAACCAGCCTAATCATTATTAGATAGCAGGAGGTACTTTTACTAAAAACAGCTTACTGTGCAATAGTAGTCGATTTTAATTTGGCTTACTATTACAAAATATATTTTAATTCAATGGATTTTAATTGCCTGTGTCCTGCCCTACTCATGTAATTGCATTGGAGCCTATTATTTCCTCCTTTTCTAAAGGGCTCTCATGGAAGTATGACCCAATAAAAAATTAACTTTGTTGAGTACAACACGAGACTCTGCAAGTCAGAAGTGAAGCATTTTATTTCTCTGCATGCAAAACACAGACACTAGACAGGACCATTACCTGGGCAAAATGATTTTCTCTTCTGCTGTCAGAAAGGCATAATCATTGAAGGTACTGAACTTCATTGGTGGTGGGTACTTGAAGGGTTTTGCCCCAAAGTTGAACTCACATTGTTGATAGGACATGAAACTAGCTGCAGCAAAAAAGCCAGACCTGCAATATGATAAACAGGTATTTTAGAGTGACTTAAACAGCAGCAGAGCTCTCCAGACATTACTACTATTACCATACAAAAATATACCCTGAGACAAAGACAAGTTCCTTCTATACCAGTGTAAATGGGAGAACATCCAGTTTCAGACTTTTTTTTCAGTTCTCAACTCCTGAATTTACTATTGGGGTTTATGTGGATTTCCTACTGAGTGAGCCCATAAAGGCTGCCTATACAACCAGGATTAGTCACCCACTGGAGCAGATCCATCTGAATTCCTACAACCCAACCCTCCTGACACTCAGCAGCTCAGGGATCTCCTTCAGCACTGGGAAAAAAGGATTTTTCTTCCAAACCACTGCTGTTAGTACAGTTGTGAGGAGCAGTAAGAAGTGCAAGGGACACCTCCAAGTCCTCCACTCCTGGTTTATGTGAGCAGGCACAAAGCTGGGGAATGAGCAGCTCAGGTCTGAGTTCTCTCAGCACAACCCTCACCTGTGCAGGTTGATCTCAGGGCAGCTGCCTTTTCCTCCCAGACACTTCTGAAAGCACAACTTCCACCCCTTGCAAATTTATTTACTGCAAGGGCCCAATCTCAGTAATCCCCCAAGTTCTAACAAATATTGAGTATATAAATGACATACCCAAAGAACAGAGCACTGCAAGCTGAACAGACAAGATATCCTGCAACTCTTTAAACTGAACTACTCTTGGCATCTTGAACACAGCAGGATTTTCAAAGTACTGTAATGTTTAATTAAGCTACATAGGAAGCTGTTTTATCAAGTATTACACCAGCTTATGTTTTCAGAACTAAAGGGCTGAACTTCCCTATGAGAGTTGGAGGAGTTAATTTTTACAAGAGTTTGAAAAATAAACCCAACACTTTCCTGTAATGCTACACATCAAGATGTGTGATGAGCTGCCCCCAGGGAATGGCAGCCAGTTAACAAGAACTGCAGCATTTACAGGACTGAGGCTTTATTTCTGAAAGATGAAAAATTCCTCAAGCACCAGAAAATTGCTCATCTTTTGTTGCAGCCTCACTCTATTTTAATGCTGTGCTAATTTGACAGTAGAAAACATCCAGTTGAACCTACCTTTGGAAAGTCCAAAGTATTTATTTTGCACCCTGAAATCCACCTGTAAAATTATATCCTTCTTGCTGATTTCTAAGCAACTTTCAACTGGGAAACCTGCATAATGATGGCTTCAGGTAAGTAAATATGAATTTACATCTCAAATTGGAAACTCTTCATATAATTAAAACAATTATCCATAGAGGTCATGTCCTTCCAAATGAGCATGTACTTACACAGCAGATGAAAATACTTGCTTCTCAGCAGGAAGCTGGTTTCCATTTAAATAGAAGATCATTTGCTTTTCTTGCAAGTCTAGTAGAAATCCTATTGTGTCTCCTTACATGCAAAACAAAGATTATTCAAAGATTTCACTTCTGTTAAATGCCAACAGCCAAAACAGTTATTGTTTCAAGTATCACATGTTGCTATGAGTTGTCTCACTTAAAAGGAACTGTTTGCAAAAGCACAAAAGAAACATTGATACAGACAGTAATTAAAAAAACCCAAACAAGAAGAAAATAGTAAAAAAAAAAAAAGGTATTTTAGTCTGCCAGAGCATTAACACTGCACAGTTGTAGAAGTATTGCAGAGTATTTGCCAAAGCCAGAAGAAAGCTGCACTCTGTCACTCCTTGGCCATTTTACCCCTGTTGAACACAGACTTTAACAAGTGTGCATTCTAGGGATAAATTTCCAATATGCTTGTGCTATTTATTTTTAAGAGGTGTTTTAATTTAGCCATCCTTGGGAGAAAACTTTAATAGAAGGGAAGGTGGCACAGTTCACACAAGCACTGCATGCACAGGCTCCTACCAAGATTTCAAAGCTGAGATCAAGGATAGAACTTTGCTTTCCAAATAGTTATCCAAGAATTTAAAGCAAGCAAGACAGTGCAACTCCTCCTTAAAAAAAAAAAAAGTCTAATTCAGAGATCAAGGCTTTTTCCCTTCTCTACAATAACTCTTTGAGCCCAAAAGGGCTACAAACATCTGGAAAGAAAGTCTTATGATTAAATGTCCAGCAACATTAATTGGTGCTGTGCTTTGTACTCTGCCTTGTAAAGAAAAAGCATTTAAACAACAGGATTCTCTTTACCCAAACTGGAGGACAGGACTGTAGTGCCCACTTTGCACATCACAGACATAACCATGATGAAACCTGGGATTAGGCAGTGAACTGCTCTGAAGAGGACAAACTCCTGTGCAGAAATGCAGTAGGGAAAAGAGCAGAAGATGGGCTGAGTACCTTCTTTCCAGCAGGGGTGGCAGTGTGGTTTGCTCCTGGCGTTGTACCAGATCAGCTGCCGGCAGCCGTCGTAGGCACACGAGTACTCGTCGTCCCCAATGCCATAACCTTCCTTCAGAGAGAGCACAAGGGCTCAGCCTGCACCCTTCCCCATTCCTGTCAGTCCCCCAAACCACCCATCCTACAGCACCAAGGGTTTCTCTCACCCCCACGAGGGTAAATGTTTGTTCAGATTAATCTTAGGACCGTTTTCACGTCAAAACCGGGATTTATTGGGGTGAAGAAAAAGGGGATATTGTTTCCAAAGTATTCTTTGTGATTTCAAATCACCTGTCTGGTAAAATACTTAATACTTAACTTAGTACCCAAAGAGCTGGGTTAAACTTTCTGCATCTTACAAGGTCCCCATGGAATCATAACCACTCTCACCTTGAAGTCCCAGTACCAAACCTGTACGACCTTCCCCCACCAGGAATCCCTGTGCCACCAGAACCTACAGCACCCAGAAAGAACAGACCCAAAGCCCCTTCACCAAATTTGCTGCATATTGTGGCCTTTTCAGTGCCATCCTCCCTCAAAATTGTGACAACATTATCAACTGATGGTTCTAAAGTGAAAGGAAAACTAAGTTTCAGAGCGGGAGAAAAAGCAGAGCCCAAACATGAAACCCAAAATTATGGAAGGGAAGTAACTTCCTTGTGCTCAGCATGATTTGTCTGGAGTGCAAATACCAGACAGCATCTGATTACACAAGCCTCCCATGTCCCAAATTAAAGCTAAGCCTAGCTAATGGGTGTTTAATGTCATATTCAGGACTAGTCTTTTTGTTACACATGCTGTAAATAAAGAGCAAATGGTTTCTGAGGCCTGTGTTTGTGACATAATCCAGAACATAATATCCTTGTATTTCAGGCACACACCTGATGAACTTTAATAGCATTTAGCCACCAGCAAAACAGCTGCAGCAACAGAAAAATCATCCTGCTCAGAGATGCAACATCTCCTATTTTCATGGCTTGTGCAGGAATCACTCACAGAAAAATGCACATACACCAAGGTCCTTAACAGTAAGTGGGGAAAAAATCTTTTAAGCCTCTTAGCAGTCTAAAGGCAGACACATGGCCTTTTATTTCCAACAGTTTCTGTTACACTCAATGTCTACAAGGCCTGTGCTCAGCACAGGTCTGCATAATTGTTTGGTTAGGATCTTTTTTGTGTGGTTTACTTTTTTTTTTTAATTTAAATTTAAACCACACTTCAATTCCATGCTAGAAATGTGGGACTGGACTTTGGATGTGATGCAGAAACATGTGCATGTTATACACCAGCAGAGAACAATGCTGTTTACATGGATAATAAAAAAAGGAGCAAGACCTCTGAGCTTACAGCAATACTTCACTTAAATGGTGACAAAAGCTACTCTTTCATTCCTCTTGGGTTTCTCACAACTGGTGTTTGTTTAATCTCCCTTGATGTATTTCTTTTATACCCCCCACCACCAATATTTACTCACATGTGTGTATTTGGCCTATTTTCATATTAACTTCTGCATTTCACTCAGCTGCAGAATGACTTGTTCTATAATAACCAGCAGTGAGCAGCTAAAAGTGCTCATCTCTACATTACATGTATAATTCTTCTCCTAAATTAAACTCCAGGTAGGAATAGAAACCCATGCAACTACAACAATAAAGAAGTGCTACAGGTGCATTTCCTACTGAAGCTCAGCCAGTGCAAGTGTCAACTTAAAATCCCAGTGCTGGGTTCCATCCTCAGCAGGAGGAAAGGCCAAACATGCCTTTTGTCCTAGAATTTTGCCTTGCAGTTCAGTGAACTTTAATGGTCATTTGGAAGGCTGATAGTACAGAAAATTAACTCTGATGATTGACTATGTTTGGACTTTATGTGCACGTGGCACATTTTGCTTTAATGCCAGCAAGTACATAATCTTAAAAGTAAATAGTAGGAAGAAGACAACTTTATATTTTATTCTTAGTCCTAAATGATCTGGATGAGAAGGACAGCAAAACAAACTAAATTTTGGCAGCGTACTTGTTCTGTACTATCAGAACAGAGGCAAAGGGGTAGAGGGTTTCATCTTTTTGCAATCTTTATTTTTAATTAAAAAGCAGCTTTCACACACCCAAACCGTATCTATATTGCTGCTACCCACAGATCCAATGATACCATGGTACCCCAGAGTTATATAAATAAGTTATTTCCCTTGTGAAAATTAATGTAATGGGAAAGTATGTGAAAGAGGGTAATCAAAGGGCAGCTTGACCTGTGTAAAAGAGTGCATGATCAACTGCTGGTTCCTGCTGACTTAGTGTTTACTTCCAAAAACTGACAGTACCCACTGTTATCTAAAGAATTTCCAAGAAGAGACTAAGGCACAAGAAATAAGTTCCCTGCAGCTCCAGACAACAGCAAGCAGATAAGCTGTCACTGCTGGCAGCTCTGCATGGCTTGGGTGAAGTGTCTGTAGCAATGGCAATACACATTTCCCTTGTGCCACTGAACTCAGCAAAAACAGCCTCACAGGAGGGCAGGAAAACTGGAGGAAACAAGTGCTCAATCATCACACAATGACCAGAGTTTTCATAGATGTTGTGAAGTAGAAAAATACTGGTGTTGCATCAGCAGCTACATGACAGGTACTCACGTGGTTGAGAAATTTGCTGTCTTTGGTAGCCCATCCTATCTGCATCACTCCTGAGGTGATGACTGTCACTTCATAGTACCACACTCCAGAGTCCACACAGAATGTGCATCTGACACTTTCAAAGGATGAGGCATCACACCGAGCCTGCCAAAACCCAGCCAAAAATTCAGTTTCTACAAAACTCGTATGCAAACAAGCCCCTTTCTTCNGTCACACAAACTAGTGAGTGGGCAAGGCTCAAAACTGTTCAGTGGTTAAACCACAGGAAAAAACAAGTAGAAAGTTGACAAAGTCAGTTTAAAGATTTAAAGACTAAGACAACCAAGACAGGAAGACTTAAATCATTGGTTCTTAGCTGACTCCTGGTATAAAGGACAAGGAGGTATTGAATGTTAATTCATGGAAATTTATCTTTAAGTAGTCAAATGAGTTTTTAAAAGGAGTTACAGTTTGGGGAAAAAATCCTACTGGTATGAGCTTTTCAAGGCTAGACAGGACAAACAATATAATTACACTTTGTGAACAATTTTAGTCAAAATTAGTGGAAAGCCAGCTTCCTCTGGAAAGGAAATTAGCAGAAAGCATCTTCCTCACTTCCCTGAATTTTTGGGACACAAATACAGGCACAACTTCAGTGTAAGTATTTCTACCACTGAGATCAGTGGTGGTGTTACAATCCTGTGACAAGGCAAGTTTTCTGTAAAAGCTGGCAGAGAACTTGGATTTATTCTAAAAAAAAAATCATATGAGCAAGTAGCAAACAAAACCAGTTAAAACCTGCCTCCTTCAATGCTTTTTCAGGTTGAAAACATGAAATAATATCCCTCCTACCTCTAATCCATGTGGTGAGATCTTCAGGTATTCACTGACATCATTGCTGTTCAGCATAGCCCTGATGTTGGTCAGGTCAACCTTCTCATATGTAAACTGCCTGCCTTCTTTTAAAACTGCAAAATACAACTAGTGTTAGTCACTGCTACAGCAAAACTTGATTTGAAGCATTTCACAGAGGGACAATCAACCTCTCAGTGATCCAGACAGTATTTCATTCAGTTTTGCCTGCATGAAAACAGCTTCCAATACACTGAGTTAAATATTCTCTGAACATGAAAGCATGACCTGTACCTCTGACCACAGCTCAGGAAACCCACAAACAAATGGAAACATCCAAGTTCACACCAAGATGCATCATTTCAGGATTTACCATTGTAAATTGTATCAGTTTTTTGATGCATCACAGTGGATTTGGGGATGGTACGAAGGGGAAAACAAGGATTTAAAAAGTTTTTTACCCTCTCCTTTTCAAGAAGGTGATGAACTTGACCTGAGCCAAAGCAGCTCGCTCTCTCTCCCTGTTTCCCCATTCCACATGGAAGGATCACAAGGATTTATCCTCCCAGGTGTCAAATTGCTGACACACAGCTGATAATTGACAAGTCAAAGATTTTAACCTCAGGATCCTTCATACACTTGCTACAACACTTACATAGGCTGGCTAAAGCCCCATAAAGCCCAACACACCTTTTACCCAAATTTATTTAAAAGATATTAGAAACTACAAGGTCCTTAGAGTCACTGCACCCTTGAAATCACCATCAAAAAAGCAAATTTGGTGAGTGTTAGTTATCTAAAAGATAGCCCCAGCTAAGTGCTTTGGCAAATACTTTCCACTCCTGATCACAAGACCATATCTTTACTTTAAAAAGCCTTTAAGGAGTCTTTGAGCCTGTGCACTGCTGGGGTATGAGCACAGCAGTGACAGTCCCCAGGACATGTCACCAATCCAGCTGTGTGACAGGGCTGCACCACTGAGCCACTCAGCTGGAACGTGGGTTACAGGAAATTGGTGCAAAGAAGTTTCATTGCAGAGTACAAACCACTTCCTTTCAAAGACATTTTCCTTGCCAAAATTTCCTTTCCATGCAATTACACTGGATGTCTTTGGTTTGTTTTCTTTTTCAAAAAGGTATTACAAATGCAGTAAGTGCTTACACAACACAAACACAGAGCACAGGTTGAATAGTCAACACATTTAATATTAAATGAATGCATCCCTTTGTTATACCTACACAGATTGTCTAAACTCCACTGGGCACAGAACCCAACCTGGCGTTTTAGGTAGTCTGGATTATCTGTCCATTTCTCCAGCAGCATCAGTTGGTCACTAATGCACGACTCAGAAACTGTCATTTTATTTTCACCTGCAGATTAAGAGCAAAAAAAATAATTGCTGTAAGCCAGGGGTGAGTTTAGTTCAAAACAGCAACACTCTACAAATGCAGTAGAAACCCACACACACATTTCAACCTCAGCACTGCAAACAATATGAAAGTCTTTCCCCAAGCAGATGTGAAATTATCTTCACTCAGATTTACTTCTCAGCACGAGGCTGCACCAAGAGACAGATCACAGCTGTTCATCTCTCCAAAAGAGATTTATTTCTTTCCAAGTAACAAAGGTTTTATGTCATAAGTCATTATGTAGTAATTTCTAAGATGAGGACTGAGTTTCAGCAAATCTCTTAAGGGTGTGTGGGTGGGGTGTCATTAAAGCAATAAATAATTTTTCCTGCCTACAAACTCCCAATCCTAACTTTCCCCATCTCTAATACAGATTTATTTCAGTGACAAAGGTCTCGTGTCACAAGTTCTTCTACAGCAATTTCTATCAGGGAAAATAAGTTTCAGCAAATATCTCAAGGGTTTTTAAGGGTAGAGGGATGTCACTAAAGCAATAAATATATTTTTCTTGCCTGTAAGTGGACAAACATTTCTGAAATATTTGTTTTTCCACCAATCCAGTCTCGTGCTCACAAGTGTGATCAGATAAAGCAAGTGACAATCACACAGCAGGAGCCACAGGGTGCCTGTTAGGAGCAGTATCAGGCCAATACTTACTTGTCTGTGCAAACTTCTCCAGTGCTATTAGTGCAAAAAGCATCACTGTTGGGTGGGACTGGAAGTTCTAAACAGGGACAGTAAGAAAGTTATTTAATTAATACACAGCACAGATGGCCAGGAAGAGCTGCAAGTCTGTCTCAAAATGGTTTAGGTTCAAAGGAACCTCCAAAGTTGTTGTATTCCACCTTCCTGAGGAAGGTTTGAACAGATCAGGGCACCCTGAGCCTTGTCCCATTGACTTGTCATTATCTCCAAGGATGAACATCCCACAGACTCTGGAATTTCAGCTTCCACTGTTTACCAAACACGGCTCTAACTTTTCACAACAATAATAATAATAATAAAAAAAAGCATTATAATTGCTATGTATGGACACACACAAAGATCAAAGACACTTACCAAGCTCTGAAGTAAATATTCCAATATTCCTGGGCTGAGTAATCCTATGCTTGCAGGACCTGCAACAACATTGGGAATGAAATCCATCCATGGGAACCATCACGTGCTCATCATCACAAATCTTTTAAACACAAGGTAACAAATTAAAGAACATCCAAGAACTTTACAGCAAAGCAGAGCTGTAATACAGAACAATTATCATTGTTCCCAGTAAAATACTTGCTGCACATTTAATAATTACACAGTTACTGGCACATTTCAGTGCTATTCAGTTTACCTGGTGTAAGTGGGTACAGAGTTCTGGTCACACTTCTGAGAGTCTGAAGGTTCTGCCAACCCTCCACTTAGCATTTTACTGCTCATTACTTTCAAAAAGTGACACCCTTTTACTTCCAGAGTCAACATGTAAAGACCAGCTCCATTTATCAGTAGCCCAAGATAAGCAAAACTGAGCATCTGATATAACCAACTTGACAGGTAATTCTACAGTTTGCAGCAGCACCATAGCAGGCAGCCAATTTAAATAGAAAAGCTCTGAAATACTGTTTGAAATATTAATCAGGAGGGAACCAAATTCTGGCATCTACAAACTCTTAACAAATTGCAGTGGGTTCCAAAAGTGCATTAACAGATTTGTTGCCTGAGCTGATACAATGAGATCTGTGCCCACAAAGATGAAAGTAGATACAGGATTTCATTTTAACTTAGTATAATAGTGTAGAAGTATTATAGGACAAAAATTCTTCCAGCCCTTGTTCTTTTTTTTAAAAAGAAATCGTTTTTTAATAAGCATTAAGTGATACCAGACAACCATTTTTTCCTCTATTTCCTGTCCACTCTCAGAAAAGAAGCAAAAAAGCTAGATACAAAACAGACCATCAGCAAGAAGGAAACTTAAACATCAGTTTCCAACAGCATACTAGAAATGACAGAGAATAAAAATTCTATATGAAATAAAACAGAATCTCAGCAGTTTTCTTTCAAGCAACACAGAAGAATCTTTTCAGCTAACTACAATAGAACAAGACATGTCTATGGGAAAAACTCTTTTTTTGTTTCTATACAGCCTCCAAGACCACTAATTTGATACTTCTGCCCACTGGGTAAAGAATGTGCCCTCAGTAATTCCCAGCCAGAGCAGGTCTACAGAAGAGACTGATTACCAGTGCTAAGGCAATATGCCACAAACAAACACTGATCCTAAATCACTAAAACCACCCACCACAAGGATTTGTGAATGGCTCAGTCACACAAAAGCTGGGGAGAGTTCAACATTTAAATCAGGCAGATTGTCACACCCCTCAGCCCTCCATGCAGAGCATCACTCGGTTCCAAAAAATGCTCCTGACCTGCTCTGCACTGTGGCTGCTAAAGCAGAAGGTGCTGAACAAGCCAAAAACCAGCTGCCAGAAGAACCCCCTGGCTTTACCTGCCAACTTCTCTGCCAGGCAGCCAAGCACTGCAGTCGTGTTGCGGTGCTTGGCAGGGTGACACGAGTCCTGGCAAGCAGCAGCTCCACTTAGGTTGAGTATTTCTGTTAACTTCTGTAATGCATCCTAAAAGGAAAAATCAGACATCTCTTCAGTGTTACTGACACACACAGTTGGCCCCCAACTCAATGTTACAACAATTTTTATGCTGTTACTGAAGTCAGCGTTGTGTTTAAGTGTGGGATAAAAGAAGGGAAGTTTCTTATAAGATAAGGTGATAAAGAACAGATGGGGGGAAAAAGTTGAGAGTTGTGACTTTAAAATTACCAGCAGGTTGTTGGTCATTGCTGTGATCAGCTCAGGACACTTCTGGGCTCACCTAAGTGAGCTCCCTGCAGACACAGGCAGGCACAGATGGCATCATTGCCAACAAATCTGTGTCCAGTGTCCTAAAATTCACACCCTTTCCAAAGGAAAAGGACTGTTTCAGATTGTAGAATTCAGGACTAAAGAGACATGCCCTACAAAAAAAACAATATTCCTGTAATAAATTTAGGATGCTGTCAGCTTTGCAGGATGTCATAAAGGGTATTCTTGGGAGCTTAAGTGGCTTTCTGTAGTCACATAATNAAATTCTATATGAAATAAAACAGAATCTCAGCAGTTTTCTTTCAAGCAACACAGAAGAATCTTTTCAGCTAACTACAACAGAACAAGACATGTCTATGGGAAAAACTCTTTTTTTGTTTCTATACAGCCTCCAAGACCACTAATTTGATACTTCTGCCCACTGGGTAAAGAATGTGCCCCCAGTAATTCCCAGCCAGAGCAGGTCTACAGAAGAGACTGATTACCAGTGCTAAGGCAATATGCCACAAACAAACACTGATCCTAAATCACTAACCACCCACCACAAGGATTTGTGAATGGCTCAGTCACACAAAAGCTGGGGAGAGTTCAACATTTAAATCAGGCAGATTGTCACACCCCTCAGCCCTCCATGCAGAGCATCACTCGGTTCCAAAAAATGCTCCTGACCTGCTCTGCACTGTGGCTGCTAAAGCAGAAGGTGCTGAACAAGCCAAAAACCAGCTGCCAGAAGAACCCCCTGGCTTTACCTGCCAACTTCTCTGCCAGGCAGCCAAGCACTGCAGTCGTGTTGCGGTGCTTGGCAGGGTGACACGAGTCCTGGCAAGCAGCAGCTCCACTTAGGTTGAGTATTTCTGTTAACTTCTGTAATGCATCCTAAAAGGAAAAATCAGACATCTCTTCAGTGTTACTGACACACACAGTTGGCCCCCAACTCAATGTTACAACAATTTTTATGCTGTTACTGAAGTCAGCGTTGTGTTTAAGTGTGGGATAAAAGAAGGGAAGTTTCTTATAAGATAAGGTGATAAAGAACAGATGGGGGGAAAAAGTTGAGAGTTGTGACTTTAAAATTACCAGCAGGTTGTTGGTCATTGCTGTGATCAGCTCAGGACACTTCTGGGCTCACCTAAGTGAGCTCCCTGCAGACACAGGCAGGCACAGATGGCATCATTGCCAACAAATCTGTGTCCAGTGTCCTAAAATTCACACCCTTTCCAAAGGAAAAGGACTGTTTCAGATTGTAGAATTCAGGACTAAAGAGACATGCCCTACAAAAAAACCAATATTCCTGTAATAAATTTAGGATGCTGTCAGCTTTGCAGGATGTCATAAAGGGTATTCTTGGGAGCTTAAGTGGCTTTCTGTAGTCACATAAATTTAGGAAGTAACCAGGAAGGGTAGGAAATCTGAAATGCCACACTTTGACTGGCTTTGTTCAGGCAGTATGGCATGGATAAGATTCAAGATAGGTCTAGAGCACACCCTGCATTTTCAGGGTAGTTAGGGGTTAATCTGGAGGCAGAACAAGTCATTCCACAGGGGGAACCCCACCCCAAAAAGTTCCAAATCCTCCTCAACTTTCCAGACTTCATGAAAGTTTCAGCTGATTCAGATTGAAACTGCATAATCTCAGACAAGGATCTAATTAAAATAGAAGAACTCCTCATACTGAAGTCATCAGCAGCCATTTGGAGGAAAAATGAGCACTGTTGAATAGATGTGTTTTTTTGAACTGTGTTCTGAGCCACACTCCAATCAGTTTACTGTGCTAGTCTGAGGTCTGTGCAGAGATCACACTGAAAAGCAGTTATGTTCTTAAAAGGAAAGCCACAAAAACAGAACTGATCAACAGGACTGAGCTAAGTGGAAAGAACAGAGAAGAAAATGACTGAGCCACAGACTTGGGATGCAAAAGCCTCACTAAAATTAGACTCCTGACAAACTCTGATACTGCTTTTAGCCATTACTAGGACTGTCACAGACATCAACTATTTTGAGTTAAATAAAGACTTCACAGAATAAACAGTTTACTGCAGTGCCATTTTAACTTTAGGGACTTTATAGCCTGCCATAACAGAAAATGAAATACAGCCTGCTGCTGTTCTCCAGCTGCCAAGGAAGTGGGGCATTCACTTAAAAATCCTTAAGACCAAAACCTTAAAACTTATCCTGGATAGAAAGAAAATGAACAGCAGCACATACTTCACTGTGTGGTGACCAGCACACCCCTCAGCTGCAGCTCCTCAGGCTGCAAAGAGGCTACACAGGAAAAACCAGCACCTTATTCCCTTTGTCTTGATAAAATTTTAGAGCAAACTCCTTAAAGTTCCCAAATAAGAGTCATGTGGCTTTAAAAAAAAAAATTGGCCACTAAGTACCTTGTACAGCCACACAAAAAAATCCAAAATCACTCTTCATAAGGTGCATTCACAGTGGTCTCCATTTCTTGATTTTTGGCAAAGTTTTTAGTCATAGCTTTGTTTTCAAAATAATTTTGCAGTCTGACAGTCATAACACATTTCTCTTGTTCAGAAGTCTCAGATGACTTTAATCAATAGGCAAGAGGAAACAAACCCATTTCAGGTAGTTTGAGAGCTTGACTAGTTCTCCAGCCACTCATGCAACAAGTTTTTTATGTCCTTACCAACAGAAAACTAAAACTAGCAGCACCAGTAGCTTGAGAAATGAAAGCTGCAATGATGTGATCATCAGTTTTTGAAGAAATGAGATGACAAACATTTGAAGACAGACAGGTTCTCTGTACCATCAGTGTTTAACACCCTGAAGCCCTTGAGGCTCTAACACATGTGCACCAACACAGTACAAACACCTCGGGTCAGTTTTCCACCCAAAACCACATCAGTGGTCAGTAAAAAAAATAATAAAAATATTCCTATTAGCCAAAACTACATCTAGATATTTCATGGTTAAAGAATGTCTTTTGTTGAACTCCACACACCCACTTGTGCTGCATTCCTTATGTGCAGGGCAGGAACAAATTCAACAGTACCTTGTGAACGTGCAGCTTTCCAGCTGTGGGAACAAAAGTACAGAACCTGCACAGCTCTGGCAGCACCTGCACACCCTGTCTGTACCACATGGCACCAGAGGGCAGCAAGAAAAGCAGCCAAAGACCAGAGGCCTCTTGTTCTTTCCCATGGAAAGTTATCTTTTTTTGGGGGGATGCTTCTAGTGTTAATTAGCATTAGATACCAAGTTGAATGTTACCCCCATTCTGAACCAGCACCAGCTTTGTCTCACTGGTGAAACCCACCCAGAAGAGATGATGGGTGTGGAACCCCCAACAACTGATGTTCAGTCACAGATAAAAACCTTTGCAGTGGATAC
Organism: Calyptomena viridis; assembly: GCA_013390005.1. NCBI lineage: Eukaryota > Metazoa > Chordata > Aves > Passeriformes > Eurylaimidae > Calyptomena > Calyptomena viridis. Next base: position 147,530 of record WEIV01003860.1, read on the forward strand.
AGTGGACTCACTTTTGTTGGCAGTGGACACTCGTCGAGCAGGAGTGTTATCACAGCAGGGCCCAGGGGGTCTTCTAATGGAATAACTCTAATTAAGGACTGCACAACTTCCAACCAGCCTTCATCTGCCAACCACAAAGCACAAGTGATGCTCAGAATAACACTGAAGTGTTCAAAATACATCTCTAAATGTCAATTAAAAAAAATCCTCAAAATTACCCAGTGAGTTTGCAGCCACCAGGAAACAATTTACTTTTTACACCACTGTTTTAGTTTGCAGTAGCTTAGAATTTTGGGTAATAGTGAACACCTCTATTGTCTGGAGAACAGTTTTGCCCAAGCCAGAGCATCCTTTGGTTCCCACTGCTGTTAGGAAGGGCTGCTCATGGTGCTATGGATGTGCACTTTGTTCCAGACACTCAACTCTTGAGTGTTAAATGCTGCATCCGTTGTGACACTGAGGAAATACACCTTTTAACCACAGTCAGATCACTCTTCCCAGTTCCCTCAAGTAATGTGGGCCTCAGAGAAACCCCATGAGCTTGTCCCATGCCTGCTGGTCTAAAGAAAATCTGTTTTCCTAAGGAAAAAATTGTTTTCCTTGCTGTTGAATGTGTAGATAAGGGCTTTTACTTGCAAGCAAACAATCCACATATAAGATGTTAAACTACTCATAAAGAGAGTTGGATTTATAAGAAAGTAGTTCCCTTAGAAGTGAAAATAAAGAGTCTGTATCTGCACACATTGCTGCCTTCAACAATGACAAGCACACAGCAGTAACACATTGGGGTCTGAGTTTTGTTAGCACATTCCCCACAAAACATTTCACTGAATTGCTGTAATATCCAACCAGGTTAATTAATTTATTTTAATACAGAAATGTATTTCCCAAGACCAGTACCAACTCTATTAGTAGAGAGAAAAATTCATCCAAACCAGAAGTTTGGTGGAGGTCTTGAGCTGAGACCCAGCTACGAAGATAAAAGAGCCCTGGCATGAATTTTTCTCATCTTGCAGGAGCACTTAGGGACAAATACATCAATAGAGCAGAGGTCTAAGGCCAGCAAAACCCAAACCAAGCCCAGGAGGATGTGCTGTTTGCCCACAGTGAAGCACATGGGCTTAAACCAGGTCTACACACACATATAAGTTGTTCCTGCCTGAACTGCAAGCAGCCAATTCTTTGTGGCTTATGGTTTAGTGCCACTACAAGATGTTTGTGGCCATCCCTTGGCTGCCTCTGCAGAGTTCACATGGGAAGTTGAACAGTCAAAAACACTCAGGCACATGCAGTGAGCTCAGTGAAGCTTCTAAAGGGCAAAATTATTCTGGATCCCACATCCTCACAGCTACAGCAGGTTGTGCCACGTATTTTTCACATATTTTTCTTTGAAAAGCAAAGAGGGGTTTGTGGTTTTTCCCTCCCCCTTCAGGAGTCACAAGTGAAATTGCCCAACACAATGTCTTGGTACCTGTTTCTGCCATTTCATGCAATGTGATCATGGAGTAAGGAGGCTCCTGGTCACTGAAAGAGAGATTACACAGGTCAAAATTTATGCACAATCATCCACATATGCTGAATAAAATACTGCACACATAGAAGATTAATCCAGGAACTGTTTAACAAAAGGACATTACACAGGCTGCAGACTCCTAATGCTGTTTTCAGAGCTGAAACACAGATGGGATTTGAGCCTTTCTTTGGCTCAAAGTCAACATCTGCATATCTGCAACAGCTGCTGAGTGATATTGTGATCCACATCTGCATGGCTAAAAGCTGAACATAGTGCTTGGGCTTAGTGCTGTCCATTAACAGGGTTCCTGGGAGCACCTCAGGGGTCATGAATGGAATGGAGAATTGCACAAGGGGCATTGCTGCTTCTCTGCTAAATACATAAATGTTAAAAAGAACCCCACAAAGCCACCTAACAGCATCACAGCCTTCAAAAAAGAGCTATTAAAAGAAAATGGTAAGGCAGTTTAACACAAGATATTTAACCAACTCCCAACATGAAAAGCACAAGAAGTTCAACATTTCAGCTCCTCAGTCTGGTTTGCTGGAACAAGGACCCCAAGCTACAGCCAGGTCTGTGTATCTGAGTAGGCACAGCCACTGAAAGTACCCAAAGCAAGACCCCCAAATCCTGTCCAGCAAGCACCTCCAGGTCCAGAAAAACCTCATCCAGCAGCATGTCCTGAAATGCTTTTATTCAGTGCTCCTTAGGCACTGAACTAACCCCAGGCTTAGACTTTATGTTCCACACTCAATTTGTATCACACAGCTCTGAAATGAAATTGGAAATTAGACATACACAGGAATTTTAGAAAATTTCAGACATTAATTGCACAGATAATAAAACTACTTAGATAAGAAGGATTATCAAAGAAAAGTCTCAGTTTGGATGAAATATATATGATGTAAATATATAGCTTCCTTACAAAAAAAAAAAAAAGAACACATTCTTAAGTATTTCCACAAGAAAATGCTAAAGTGAAGTTTAACCCATTTTTATATCGCCACAATATTCACAACAAATAGTTGGGTTTTCTTTTTATCTCCAAGCATCTCCACCTTTCTTCTGAAAACTAATCTCCCCAGCAGGAAAAAGCAATGTAACACTGCAGGCAGAATTACCTGAAGAGAAAGGATGTAAAGACTCAAAGAAAGAGGGAAAAAAAAACAACAACTCTAAGTACAAGTAAAAGCTATGATTAAAAAGGATGAAATTTTTCTCTGCAGGATTTGGTTCTGCCATGGGTAGCAGGTTTTGGCAGTACTGGCACTGAGCACAGGACAGCCCTGTCCCACTGATTTGTCATTTTAACCACTTAAATTGCCAAACACACCCTCCCCACTCTGAAACAAAACAGCCATTTTGCTTATTTCTCAATTTGTAAAGCAGTTCTTCATATAAGCTCTATAATTTAGAGCTGATCCTTCCGAGTCTAGGAAATTAAACTCAGCTCCTTTCTAGAAGAAAAGGAGTTATTTCTTGGTATGAGAGGAAAAAAAATCCCACATTTGTCAGATATGTTTAGGTCAGAACTTTGAGATTTGATAAAACAAAAAAAATCCACCCCAAATAAACAGCAAACATGGAAACCAACTGTTCATTGCAGATGACAGTGAACTTAATTTACAATTCATCTCACACTGTTCCCATGTAATAACTTGCAGCAAAGGAAAAAAATTCCAGATAAAGAGTTTTGCCTTCTATTCTTTAGCAATCTTTCACTCTAAACCCCAGATTTACAATCTGCTGTTACTTATTATATTGTTTTGCTTAGTTTGACTTTATTCTTGCACGTTTTTTGACATGAAAAGGGATTTCCCCACTATTTCCTTCAGTTGTGGTACTTTGAAAAGTGAAAAATCAGGTTCTAGGAGTGATAATGGAACACACTTAATTCTTATAGTCTCTCACTTAAACTGAAAACCAAGACCTCCAGACACGAATTTTTCCCCCTCCAACTCCTATTATTAATCTAAAAAGGGCTATAATTAGCTGCAAGTCTGGCAGAAAGGCTTCTTAAGCTTGTTTTCAGACACATTTACCTAGTTTGCCTCATGAACAGACCCTTCCATTATTCACAGCCAGAGGTCCTGGTCTTATCTACAACAACTTACAGTATTGAACTGTGTCTTATCAACTGCCTCAGTATGAGCCAAAGGCAAGCAGTGTGTGAGCACAGCCCACTCTGGGGCTCAGAGGATAAAGCAGAAGGGAACAGATGCAGCAGAGCCTTCCAGGGGGGGTGAGGGCTGGAGAACACGACACACCAGCAGAAGCCAAGGGTCTGTTCACCCCTGAGGGGGCAGAGAGAAATCAGATTTCTGTCTGCAGCTTCATAAAGGCAAAGAGCAGAGAGGACAGAGCCAGGCTCTCCTCAGAAATGCAGAGCAACAGGACCAAAGGCAACAGGGATGTGTTGGAACATGGGAAAGTCTGACTTAAAAAATATTTTTTTCAACTATGGAAGTGGTCAAATACTGAAACAGGGACCAAAGAAGTGGAGAATCTCTTTATTCTGAGGATGTTCAAAACTTGACTGGATAAAACCCTGAGCTACCTTGCCCTGGCTACACTTTTTTATGGTTTTATGCAGAAGGCTGGAGTGGATGAACTTTAAGAGGTCCTTTCCAACTCTAAGTATTTTACTAGAGTCTGTATAAAAACCAAAAATACAGTAGCTTCAGGAGTTTGTCAGAAACAGGACTCCAGGGGCACTGAAATAACTATGCTTATTGTCCCTCAGTAGCATAGGAAAGCACTTACAAGATTACAAAACTGATTGCAAGACCCACAGGAGCAGGATCAAGTGTGCAAAAAAGTGTTGTGAAACAGCTGAAGGAGGTGAACTTGGGGAAAGGGGAAGGCATGAAGGATTAGGCAGGGTTTTTTTCACAAAACAGTTGCCATAATTTTAATTTAATGATTTGAAGACAGACCACAAAATAAAACCCATAAACAGACACCTTAGATTTAAAAGAAAAACATCAGTCCTGGTATTTCCACTTAAAGTGTTTTACAGCAGAAAGGCCAACTGCTCTGCAGGCACATTCCAGAGGTGATGCAGGTATATGAATCAAGGCTCACTTATTCTGAGCCTCACCCACCTTAAACTCCAGCTGTGAAAAGTGGTTTTCCTTCTGTTCTGGTCTCTCAAATTCCTAGCCTGCACCTAACTCCTAACACCTAACACAACCCATCATTTTTAAGGTCCTTTTAAAGCTTTGTAGAAAGCAACACAAAACCAAGAAAATAAGGATGAACCCATAAATATCCCACACCCTTAATGGATGCTCTGAGCATGCAAGGAATGCAATACTGGGACTGAGCTGGGCAGTCACAACATGTGATCTTTAAAAAGTAGTCAGACTTATAACTGCAAAGAAAACCTCAGTCTGTTTAGCCAGGCTAACAAAGATCAAAGCTCTCCATTTTCCTTAAGCATTTCCCAAGAAGTAAATACAGCCTGAAAACAGACAACTTGCACAACCACCAATTTTTTAGGACAGAAGTTCCCAAACTCTGGAGCGTCCATTGCTTCCTACACTGTGTGTCTGTGGCAGGGAAATAGTGAGCACACTCCTCACCCCACCTGGGTGTAGGGCCATCCAGGAACTGTGAGGAAGCTGCTCAGCTCCTCCAAGAGCCTCTACCTGGGCACTCAGGGCACTTCCATGACCTAGGAAAGGTGCTGCTCTCCCAAGGCTCCAGGTGGAAGCACAGAGCTGCTTTGGGGAGGGCCAGGTGGGGGTCAGTGAGAGGATGGAGCCCCAGTTTGAGAGAAGAACATTCTCATCCATGTGGAACTACCCCTGGAGGAGGTACTTACTTATCCACCAACGTCCGAATTACAGCCAGTGTGTCAAGCACCAGCCCATCCACATTCTGCTTTTTCCTCCTGGGTTCATGAGGCCCTCGGCCCCTCCTGGGTGGACGGACAGGGTCCCTTGGGTGGCTTCTTGCTTCAGGAATGTGAGCTCTGCTGGTGTCTGTCTGCCTGCCCTGAGGTTCCACACTGTCCTCTGCTCCGCTGTCATCGCGGCAAACGCACGAGTTTCCCATAGCTCCGGTCCCCGAGGCTCCCAGGAAATGGGGAATGTGGTGCTCTAGAGTCAACAGCAAACCTTGGAAAAGGCTTCTGCTGGCATAGAACACAACAAAAGCAACTACAATCATCTAGAAAGTTTTAAGGGAAGTGTTTGTGTGGTCCTGAATTGGGATCTTTGTGCATTATCAACGTTGCCACCAGCTGGAATGAATGGGAAGTTGGAGACTTAGTTGCTGATAAAATCACTTCAAACACACATTGGTGGTCCAGAGGGAGGTCTGAAAAAGCAAACCCAAAACAAGGGTCAGTGTTATTACTGCTAATGAATAGCAGAACAATTCCTATTTTAGGAAACAGGATCAGTTTTGGTGGACAAAGCACCCAGAAAACATAAGGCTTGTACCTGAAGCCTATTGTGGGGAGAGGGAAAGGAAGGAAAAGGAGGAGGAGGAAATTCCCATGCACCATTCCTTTCTACACTACCTATTATTTCCCAATTCCTTCATGGTTTCTGGATGCAGAGGAACAAGTTTGTCTTTAAATCTAGCATCCCTCTAAGTACTAAGGGCCAACAAACCAGTTTTATTTACCCTGTGTAGAAACACAGGCTTATCCCATCCCAATAAAGGCTGTACATTTAAGGTTCTCATTTCACATCAGAAACATTCCATAACATTTCCAGACTTTATAAAATAGACAAAATTGTAAAGAACTAATCTTGGTTATGGTCTCTCTCAACAAACAAGATTTACCAGAGAAATGTTTAATTCATCTGTTCATGAACACACCTTTTTGGAATGTGCCTACACCTACAATTCTCATCCAAAGAAGCACCAAGTACCAACCCCAAAAGAAAAAGGAATTATAGACAACATTTTAATGCCTAGAAATGTTACTGGGATTTTGAAAAGGGTGTTGTATGCCTGTTCAGTTCTACTGGCAAACAAAATTGTGTAAGATCCCAATTGGTTCAGATAACTTTTTTTTCCATTTTTTAAACAGAGTTAGTTGTGTTAAATGTAAAACACGTCTTCCTAGGGAAAAAATATGCATGTATTTATGAATCTAGATCATTTAAGGACATTTTAGCACAATAATATGAAGTGTAAAAATGTTACAGATTTAGATTCTGGATAAAGCTGTTCTGCAACTCAGGAAAACATCAACACAGTGAATGTAACTTGTCATCAAAACAAGTATGGAAAAGGGATTTAGGGATTAACAACGAGTAAGAACCTACCCAAAGAAACATAACCAGACAAATCAAGATTAAAACTGATTACTGAAACCTAGTTTTTTTCTGGTTGACACCAAGCATGATTAGAAACAAGTGATTCTGAAGAACTCACCTCTAAGTTTGCCTGGTTCAGGGACAGCTGGGGTTGCTCTGGAAGTGCTGTAACACAAGTGGACTGTTCTCCTTCAGGGCACAGTTGTGCCTGGGAAATCCACGGCTCTGAGCCCTTATGGTGGGCACTGAGCCATTACAGCTGACTCCTTGTCTAGGACCTGCACTGGAGAGACCCTGGAGAGATGGGAGAGCAAGAAGAATTCACTTGTTAACTGCACCTAAGGCAGATGTTCTCCACCTCCTCCCTACCCCTGCCAGCACATCAAGCCAGGCTCTTATTCCCAGCTATATTCAACCTTGACAGAGGGAATTCCCTCAAAGCTTCATACAGCATTTAGTGGCTTTAGGACAAGACATAAATACAATTAATTTTTAAAGTCTTGGTATTCCAGACACCACAGCACCAAGTGCAGAGCAGGGACCTATTCCTCCCCTCAAAGTACAGATTACAGGAAGAAGAGAAGGAATAATACCTTCTTCAGATCACTCAAGTAGCGAGAGCAGAAAATAAAAGTACACTGTAAAAGTTGGTTAGATAACGGGGAGAGACAAATGACAGGATAAACTCCCCTTATTTAGTAAAGAGCCAAGTTTGACAGCATTCACTTGGCTGTTGCTCACCATCACATACAAGGAGCTCATTGTCAAGCCTCAAACCAACTGAAAGACTAAATAATTAGGAACATAAGGTAGGAAAAAAGCTTGCTGCAGATCTGGCTCACAAACCAGCTGGTTTGGATAGAGTATGAATGAGCACAAAGGAAAAGCTTTTTAACAGTGAGGTACTAGACTGCATTTGAGCTGCCCTTGTTGTTCAGGACATACTTAAAACATTATAATAAATTGACTTTAGCATGAGGCTGCTGGTGGCCATCCCCTCTGCCTCACTCTGACTGCTGAAGAGGACACACATCAAACCCCAGTTCAGGTCAGCTGGAGAATGGAATGGGAGAGTTTGGACAGAAACAGGAGTTGATCACTGAGACAGAGAAAACTAAAAACATTTCACATATTATGAAAGAGATGTATTATTCCTTCAAAAAGGGGTAACAATCTCAGCATACAGAGATGGAAAGAAATTTTAAAATATAACTTTGAGCCTAACCTTCACAAAAACCTGCTCTCCAAAGCTGGGCCCCAAAAGTATTTTTAACTCTACTTGAACATTCTACTTGAAAATATTGTGAATAAGATAGAGCAGGGATTTTTCAAAGACTAAGTCCAAAAGGAGGAGTAAAACAAGAATAACCCAACAGCAGCATGCAGGCAGGCTGAGATAAGCCTCCTGTCCCTACGTGGCACAGATAATTTGAGCTGGGCACAACAGCAAGCACATGGTGACAGACCAACAGGCTCCTGCCTGAGAATCAATAGCTCAGTCTCCCAAGACAAAGGCTGCATGTTTGTTTTGCTGTTAAAACACAGCTGAGGAAAAGACTTAATCTCCATAATCCCTTTAAATTCTTTTTCAGCAGTTACACAGCTAAGGGTCTCTGCAACTGCTTTTAAAATTCAGCAGTCTTCAATTATAAAGCTCTCATCAACTGTTAAAAACGTATTAGTTTTCATAAAAATTATGCCATTGGAAGATTTGGTTTGTGACTTTTACCTTTTGTGTTTTAGCATCACATCTGTTTAACCCAAATATGTTGGGAGGCAGTAGCTAAAAGTCACCTAAGCAACAGCACAGGAATAAAGATAAGTTTCCATGGAAAGCTGCTGGAACAGAAACCTATTGCCTCCTGTCAGGGGTCCAATAATATCGTGCAAACACCATTTCCTTAAACAATTTGTGCAAGTCAAAGTAGAACTGCAAGTCCTCAGATGAAGTAGCTGTGTGTGAAAATACCAGTGAGAGCTCAGCTGTAAAACTGAAAGGAAACAGGCTCTCTATGTTAAAAGCTGTGATCCCTTTCCCCAAAATTAGATTTTGTGCCATTCACATGCATTACAGAGCTGGAAAGCCCCATCCCAGCAGTTATGCACTTGCCAGAGGAACATTCTTTGACAAACTTAGGAAGGCAACAAGACTTTGAAAGCTGATCACAAGAGCAGCCAGATTTATAGAAGTGACATTACTTTTATTTTACTTTGAAATGGTATTTTAATAAAAGCTTGGGCCCACATTTTTAAGTGCAAGAAACAGTCAGGGCAGCAGCCAGTACCTGCCTCTCAACAGGCAGGGCCATCCATGTGCTCTGCATCCCAACCATCAGGTGTTACTTTGGGATGCAGGACTACAAAGCTGTCAAACATAGAGAATAAAAACTTGGGTTTTGATCACGAGGTGTAGCTGGTACTGACACCTCTCCCCAAACTGATGCTGTGGGAACAACACACAAAGCCAGTGCCTGACACAGAGAGCACCTGTGGTTCACCACTGAACTGCCACCCTGGCACATCCTGCCCTCAACAAAGCACCAGGAGCAGATGCTGCTGGAGCTGGACACCTTCCCTGCATGGCAGAAAAGCAGCTGCAGCCTCCTGTGCCCCCACCCCCCCCCAGCAGCCCCAGGGACCAGTCCCAGCACAGGACTCTGTGATTATCTCAGAATAAAAGCAGCCGCTCCCCTGCCACACTCGATGATGCACCAAGGAGTTCCAGCCTCCTCACACTGACCAACCTGCCACAGCTCAACTCCAAGTGGGAAAAATGAACCCATTATCCATTGAAACAACTGCTGTGGAAGTGGATTTGCACCTGCCTGGCAGTGTGGATGCCCAGGCTCCTCTGGATCATCCCACTGAGCCTCCAGTGTTGGCTCCGAGTGGCATCAGGCTCATTTCTCTGCAATGCACAGCCCAGGAGTTGGTGATTCATCCCCTCAAATATTTGGTTACAGCCAAGCAGAATACTGCCTCATGATGGGAAATGCCTCTGCTTTCCATGAAATGGAAACAAAAACCCCTCGTGCACATAAACAAGGACAGGTTTCAGCTCCCAGAACCACTTTTCCAGTCCCTGCCACCACTACAAGAGTTAACCCCTCTCCAGTAGAGTAACACAGGTTTGCTCAGCCAGCAAAACCACACAGTAAAGTTGACAGCCTCTCAAATGGAAAACTGTGAGATTTTGGCCAACAGCTTCCTAGTAAGGAGATAAAGTAATTAGAAATATTTCCTGAGCATTTCTTTCCCAAAGGAATGATGCTCCCAAAAAGGAAGAGATGGAAATACTTGTGATGCCAGTTGGATGAAAAGTTCAAGCTAGAAGGAAACACAGCTATGAACTGCTGCAAGATAATCAACTGTCATACAGGAACAAGAGGGAGAAATGGCCCATTTGCAACTATAAGCTTTTATAACAAGGAGAATTATCAGCTTTGAAATGATTGAGGTAGGTGATGAAAACCAAGAATTTCCAGGAAATTACATACAATTACAATGTGAAATACTAGAACTGCTGCAAGATAATCAACTTTGATACAGGAATAAGAGGAAGAAATGGCCCATTTGCAACTATAAGCTTTTATAACAAGGAGAATTATCAGCTTTGAAATGATTGAGGTAGGTGATGAAAACCAAGAATTTCCAGGAAATTACATACAATTACAATGTGAAATGGAGACTTTCTCAGGAGATCACATTGATACAGATATCTATGTCTTACCTGTAAGATTTGTGCAACTGAAGAGAAGGAGCTACCTGGTGTCCAGCCTGGTACCACACAGTGAGTGAACCACAGGCTTCAGCAGGAGTGAGTAAATGCTGTGTTGGTTCTCTTGCACGTAGTAACCAACCTTCACATTGTGTAACCTGAAGCAAACCCCTAATTCAATCCAATTTTCTTTAAAAATACCCTGGAGGGTTAAGGCTGGTGTCAAAACTGGGTGGGAAGCAGCACTTAGTGGCACCCAGTGTGTCACAAAGCCATTGCCACACTGGTTTGCCTGGAGCTGACCTTGAGTTTCACAGTGAGGGAAGGAGACTGGTCAGGTCTCAAAGCTCTCCAGTTCTTCCCAAGTGCTTGTGTGTGAAAGCCCCCAGGTTTGCAAGGTTTATGCAAACAATGGGGCTTTAACCCTCTGTTTTCTAGAGGTAATTCAACTCACAAACACTGAGAAGGTGAAGGATCTGATCTCTTGTTTGTCTTCATGTGATAACAGCCAAAGGATAAGGAAAGAGCAGACACTACCTACTACCACAGTAGTTTCTTTTGGTGTAGATTCATTGTGAAAGTCTGATTTTATACTCACTTGCATATCGTACTACTTTGTCTTTTCACTTCCCTTAGAACTGTTTAAGCTGGTAAAGAAACACTAAAATTGCAACATGGATTTAAAGTGAACTTCACTTCCTCACTTAAACTAGTGTTCCAGAGTGGGCCTGGTAGAGATCCCTGCCCTGCAAGGGTTTGCCCTTATCTCTGGTACAGAGACACAAGTGTTCAGGACATGTCATGCCATAGGCTGTTGTGCTACAGCTCTTTCTGAAAGATAAACTGCAGCATTTACCACCTCCTGAGCTTCCCAATCATTTAGGTGGAACTGTTCTCTGTACTACAGTCTCCAGAAAGCCTCAGCTTTGCTTCATGTCCAACCCAACCCTGGTATCGATCGTGTTTCCTGGTTCCCAGCGACGCAAACCAGACACGGATCATTAAATTCCTTATCAGAGACAGAGCTAAAGTTATGCTTTGAGGCAGATGAAAACATTTCTGAGATAATCATCTTTTAAAGAGCCAGTGGTATCTGACAGCTCCACGAAGCTGAACAAGAGTTGCCTCCAGCAGGGTGACGTGGCAGAGCAGAGTATAAAGCACTGCTTCAGAAGGGGCAGGAAGATAAGGATAACGCCCTGCAAGGAACACTAATCCTACGAACTGCAGGGAGAAAAGCCCATGAAATAAAATTGATTAGCTATACCATGCTAAGTTTTGATGCAGACATTCATTTGGAGGCTTATAAATAAGTCTTTCAATTAATTCGAGTTAATCTTCCTTGCTGCCCAGGAAGTTACAGACTTTATCAACATAGAATTTTGAGAAAAGCATCCATGACATCAGAATTCAAAATTAAAACAAAAACAAGACATGCACGAATAGAAAACCTCTCCCCAAAAAACCCACAAAGAATTCCAGAACAGACAATTTCTTGGGAGGAAAGTGTCTCTTTAGATACCAAGCAGAGTAGAATCACAAAGAAACCACACAAAATCCAAAAAGCATCTTTTTTAAGCTTTATCTAGTAAATTTGATAACATCCATTTCAGAAAGGATAAGGCTTTACCTGTATCACTCTGCAGAAACCATTGAAAGAGTTCTCTTCAATCACATCCACATCAACTCCCTGTAAACTACACCCCAACCTGCTTAAAGCACCTTGTACAATAGCAAAATGTAAACCACAAATGCAAACCAAGAGACCCACAGCACAGTCCTGCCATGGGAACTGGATCTAGGGGAGCACAGGGGCAGCTGACTCATGACACTGGACTCCAGGAAGATGCTGCAAGGAAGGACTGCTGGAAGCAGGAGCAGATTCTGGTCAGCAAACCACTGCCTTCATGTAACTAAGCCAAAGCAGTGACAACCCAGAGCTTGGCTGTTTCTTGTCTGTAAACTCATCTTAGTGCTTTTGTTTCTCCCAAGTCAGAGCTGGGCTTATTCTCAGAGGAAGGCTGGGTGCACAAATACTCTGTAGAAGGCAGAGCAGACTCCTGCTCTAGACCAGAGAACCAAGCCCAGCAAGATGGCAAATGAAGCATCACACATCCAAACTCACACATCCAAAACTGTTTTCAGTGTAAAATTTGGATAACATTGCTGAAAAATTCAGCAATGCCTCAACTGGACACCTGCATTGCCAGCTGTCTGAACTGCCTCCTCAGAGCTGACAATGTCTACACCCTCCTGTTGCCATCCTGGCTAAACTGGTCACTTTTGACAATTTTGTCCACAGTCTGACACACTGGCTACCATCTCAAACACAAAAAACTACAGCAGCAGGGAGCAGGCTGAACAAAGTTCCATTTCTTGATAATTCCAGCAGCACAGGATGGCCTGATCTTTCAGTGGCTCCTTTGTGGCATTCCTTGCTGACCACAGAGAGCTGGGTAGGTCTTTGCAGAGCAGGAGATTCCCTTTCCTCCTGAAAGAGGACACAGTGACAGCTGCCCAAGGGACTGCTGTGAGTCCAACACAACATGCAGGTCACCAGGTGAGCACACCTGTCCCAGCAGCACCCATGGGAAGCACAATCCTGGGTCTATTTGATGCTCCCAGAGCTGAGGTTACACAACCTGATGCTCTGGCCAGGCCACTGGAACCCTTTATCTCACCTATTTCAAACAGCAAAAACCCCCCTAAAACCAAACCAACACCACAACAGAAGAACTCAGCTTCATTTCCCTCCACTTGTCAGGTTTTGCCTGGAGGAGCTTTTCTCCCTGCCCTGCTCCAAGTGTGCCAGGAGAGCAGGAGATCCTGATGTGGATTAACCAGCCACGTGGAACACAAGTGCTCCTGGCAGCAGCACAGCCCCTGCCTCCAGGTCTCACAGGTGTCCTGCTCCAGCTGCTGGGCTGGGGTATTTTCTTACCAGTGCTTTAAAGCCTCCACCAGTATGAAGAAACTCAGAGGAAGATGGTCAGTGGTGCTGTGGCCAAGAAGGGGAAGGGGAGTGACTGCCTGAGACACAGCCCAGCCAAGCACAGGTGGGTCAGGAAGGGGAAGGAAGACCAGTGTGCACAGTCTAAAAATGGTTTAAATGAGTGTGCACCCCACTTTAGTTAAAAAATAAGGCAGAAAGTTTAGACTGAAAAAACTGTAATAATAGCAGGAACACAAACTCACCATCACCTGGGACTTCTCCCAAATAACTCTGAAGAATTTCAAGAGAACTCAGATGTAATTATCAAAACAATTTAATTTAGACACTACTTCACTGAATGTCACAAAGGCTCTGAGAGAACAACTCATCCATTGTTCAATTTCATTTCTTTCAAGTCTTTCACTCCAGGACTGATATATCAACCAGAATTTGAGTGCAAACACACATAACACTCTTCTCTCACCATTAGGTGAACACTTTTAAAAGCAGGGAACAATTCCAAGCCTTCTCCATGCCACCAGACAGCTCTGCCTTTACAAAAGCATGAGCAGGTTGCTCTATTTTCTTTTTACAATATCACTTTCTAGCATGTCTTACTGTCTACAGGAAGGTATAAGACACACAACTGTGCAGCCTCCTGGCACACAGTTCACTGCCTGCCCTCCAACCCAGGATTCCAGCTATAATAGTACTGGTTTGTGCACATGTACTGGAGTAACAACCCAAAAACCCTGTGCCAACACTTCAGATCAAAGTGTCCTCGACTCTTGTCCTTCTCATGTCCAGCAAAACACCAAGATATTCAGATACTCAGAGCAAAAAGGGAAGCAAGGAAAAACCTTGGGAAGGGAGAAAAACAGCTGTAGTTGTTTCACACACTTAGAAACCACTGCATCTCCAAGGGGAGAGATTTATCAGGAAAAAGATGGATTTCTTGTCACTGATCCCCATTTAACAAACACCCCCCAAACCCCAAGGAGCAGCAGCTCACCCCAGACTTTGGGCTGCCAGGTGTCTCTCCTGCAGATCTAAACCCTCATCCTCACAAAGTTCCCATGGCAAAGTTGTGCTTCTAAAGCACAAGTGTGGCCACAGCAGAGGCAGATGAAGGGCAGAGAGTCAGGAGCACTGCTGAGGAGATTGTGATGTATTGGTCAGTCCTGCAACCTTATGAGTCATGGGAGAAAATCTGACTTTTATTAGACCTCGGCAACCTAATGAAGAATAGAAAAGGAAATAAAGATCATGCTGGCACAGCCACTGCCCTGCAATAGCAAATTTACAGTCACCACATGTAAACCAGGAAAACAAAGTATATTGTCAGGCCACAAGGACACAATTCTAATGAGATCCTTGAAAGACAAGGAATCCCAGCACAGCATCTCTGCCTACACTGCTTGAAAGCAAGGAATAAATTCAAAGGGAAAAGAATGACAAAGAACAGTTTAAAATGCTGAACACAACATATTGATAATGGAGCAAAGCAGGACAAAAAAAATTGAATGAAGAAACCTAAAGAGTTACAGTAAGTGTTCAATGACAAATTGCTGCCTTTATCATGAACTTACTGCTTATGCCACCAAGTTTCTTCCTTTTATTCCTTGATTTTAACAAACAAGCAAAAAGCCTCAGGAAAATGGACATTGATTCCACTTGATAAGCAAAGTATGGGAGATGTCTTACTTTACAGGAGGGAACCAAAGTCACAAGTCATCTATTTCAGGCTCACAGCAAAGGGAGCCAAGTATTTTCCTGTGTGAAAATACTGATAACACACTGAGGGAGAGCACTGCAGGGCTGTGCAGGAAATCATCACATCCCTCTAAGAGGAAAAGAAAAAGAGGTTTAAGAAAAGCACCAAACAAGGTAACAGTCAGAATTAAGGAGCCACTGAGTGATCACTGGATTATGGAGAGTAGGATACAAGAGTGGCTACCATGAAGTGCTGCAGTCAAACTCCAGGGAGAGGAGGCTGAAAGTAAATAAAAAGGAAAATTAGAGACCTCAAGGAAAGCAATAGCCCCAGCTACACACAAACACACTGGTATCACAGCTGAAGATAAGGGAGGTGTGTGGACCAGCTGAATTAGGTCTATCAGCAACCTAAGAGTGGGTAAATAACCAAGACTAAGCTAATAAACAATCAGCAAGAGTTGTGCACTAGAATATCCTGGAGGAGCTTCCTGCACAAGTGATGGACAGCAGATGCTGGAAACTCCCTGTCAGCAGGAACCTCAGAGTGTTTGGATGAAAAGGGGAGAGACAAGAAGTGATGGTTTAACTACACCTGTGCTTCACCCACCTGAGAGGGAACACCAGGAGAAATGCACAACCCATTCAAGCAGAACAATAAATGAGAACAAATAGCAGAGACTGGGGCACAAAGCAATAATAGCAATGTCCTAAAGGAAAGGACAGAGGAACAGATGCCAGGAGGAGAAATGTCTTGTGCTGAGTGGAATTCGGCAGAGAACAAAGACAGAAGTAAAAGCACTTACAGGAGAACAGATCAATTCTTTGCATTTGGGTAAATGCAAAACACAACCATATTTAACAGCACTGTAGGCTTTTAAAATAAATTTGACAAGTTTTGAGAATGCACAGTCCTCTGGAAATCCACAGCCAAATACAGGAGTCCTAGGGGAGACAAGATGCAAGGGACTATTTCAGACAGCTCAGAGGGGATGAGAACATTCACTGTTTAAAAATTTGCACAGTTTAACAGTAAAATAGCAAAAATTGTAATACTGAGAAGTAAACAAGAGAAAGTCACAGTACACAAATGTAAGAAGGTGTCCACATGCCAATAACCTCATAGCACTGATGGATGTACAGAAAATTAGGAGTAAAGCAGAACTGAACTGAACACCAGCATGAGAAAAGAACACCAAAACAAATACATGCATTCACTGCAAGACAAAGGACAGAAAAACTAAAATCCTGAGGCAAAACTAGTGCTAAGTGGAAAAAAAATCTCTTACACGGAAAGAAACAAACACTGACACAGATATAAAAGGAGAAAAAAAACAACACCAGACACAACAGCATTCAGAAAACAGAGCACTATCCACAAGGCTGAATAAATTTAGAGGAGAAAAGACAGCTCTTATGTCTATGCTTTTACATGGACCATCGTTCCATTGAACAAGAAAATTGATAAATTTAGGGTGAGCACCAAAATGAACTCTGGGTTCAGAAAAGAGATTCTGCAATAACAAAAGAGAAAGTGAAAAACAAGATGACTACAGTCACTCTCAGTGCCTCCATCAGGACTCTGCCCAGAAGGGACACTGCACCTATTGCAACATACTAGAGAAGAAACCGGAGTTCCTAAAAAAGAGGGTAAATGAAGATACGCGAGATAGAAACAGTGACCAGAAGGACAGAATCAAAGGACTTAAAAGAAAAACTCATGCTCGGTATGAGCACAATGCAAGCTGGGAAAAGAGCTGAGTTGTGAGCACCAGAGCCCTGGTGTTACCGCCCCGGTGGCAAAAGTGCTGCTGCTTCACCCACCGTCCGAGAAGGCAAACCGAGAGATCCAGGTAAACGAGTGCATTGCGTGCCTCATTCCACACCTTCTTGTCTTCTCCGTAAAACTTGCTCTGCACAAGTATTTTTACATTGAGAGCGACAAACGCTTTTCATGATCCTGACTCGTTACATTAACTGAACAATATTCAAGGGCTCCACAAAATCCTGGTGCTCCCGAGCTGCCCAGAGCTCCCAGAGCAGCATGGTTATTTTGGGATTCCGTGTCATTTCGCCCCTCGCACACCACAACCGCTGTAGCCAAGTCCTTGTTTTGCAAGTCATACGAGTACCCGGGAGCTCTCCCAGCACCCGGAGGCGCCGTTAGGAAGTTCCAGCCCCTCCCGGCCCCGAGCAGCGCCGGACTCGGGGCGCCCCAGCCCATCCAACCCCTCTTTCATTCATCTTTTGCCGCTTTCTTTAGCGGGCTCCGAACTCCACACGCCAGCCCAGCTCTGCCCGGCTCCGGGGCCTCCGGGACAGCCCGGCGAGGAGACCCGACCGCGGCTACCGCTTCTTCCCGACGGTCGCCGTCCCCGGGGGGATCCACCCCTGAGGGCACCTGCCCCGACAGGGACCGGCGGG
>WEIV01003860.1:165525-224697 GCA_013390005.1 Calyptomena viridis
GGCGAGGGGCTGAGGGAAGGAGGCGGGGAGAGGAGGTCGCAGGGAGGGCTCGGAACAGGCCCGGCCCGGCCGGGAGGGCTCCCTGCGCCGAGCTCCGCAGGCAGCGGGCCCCGGGGCGGCTCCGGGGTGGTTATTTGATGCGCTGCGGGATGCGGGGGGAGCTGCCCGGTTTGGTCAGTGGTGGGTTGGTTAAATACGGGGTCCGGATGTTTTGGAAGCTGCACGTTGGTGCCCCAGACGCGGTCGCTGCTTTAGGTCTGTTCCAGCCTGGGTGATGGCAAGGGCTGCGGAGGTGGGTGTTTTTTCTGATCTCGGGGATGTTACCATCTGCTGTTATCAAAAGGTGCAGTTTCCAGCCGTGACAGAAACTTCTGGCGTTTGCCGTGACAACACAGCCCAGGCAAAAACATAGATAAAGAGGGGAAAGTTGCCAAACGCATGGTTTTTGTCAGATCTGGGAGGTTTTTCTCTATGTTTGTTACATATATAAGTATACATTTTGGGAGTAGGCAAAAAATACAGCAGGATTAGCGAACTTTACAAGTGCAAGTGAACTTAAATATGATGCTGCTTGATGTTTATTTTTCCTCCACGTCTTTGTGCCCCAGGATGTGGTTGTCTGGAAAGTTGTTATTTGCTGAATCAGACACCAGTTGTCAGGATTGTAGTGAAAATACCATGGCTGCATTCGAAGTCATAATTAAACCTTAATCCACTTCATTAAAATATACCTTAAAATATATCTCCTAAAATACCTTAAAATATATTTCCTAAGTGAACTGGCTGATGCAGAAGGCAGGTGGTTTGCTGCTGAAGGCTTCAGTCCCCAGAGGATGCTGTGCTTTTGCACAGAGACTCTCTCTCCTTCAATTTGTTTTATGACTTTCTGTCACCATTCTATTGGACCCTTTTGTTTCCTCCCTAAATGGGTTGAGGTGAACAAGTGAAAAAACAAATTATTCATGCAGCACTTGATGGGAAAGGTGGCAGTGTGATCAGAACCTGTATTCAGGAGGGAGATTCAATTTTCATCTTCTCTGTAGGTTTCCAGCTGGAACCACCCTCAGAAATGACCCTCAAGGAGCAGGTGTTCCATGCTTTTTGGGAGGTGGATTTGCCTTGGAGTTATTTTGTTAGATAGTAAAAAAGGAACAGAAGAAGGAAAACGGGGGGAAAAAAGGAAAATCACCAGCCCTCAATTTGTCTTCCTTTCCCCAGCTCTTAAGAGAATCTTTAATCTTATCTTCTTTTCATAATTCCCACCTTAAGAATACATCCTGCTGTAACAGATATTTGTCCAGTGCTCTAACCTGGATTTCTCCTGAGACCTCAATTTTTTTCATTCGTGTTATGAACAATAACCCATAAAAGGATTGTTTTTTCTAAGGATTTCAAGGCTTTCTGCAGGAGTGATGCCTTGTGGTATGAAGGAACCAAATAATGGTTCCTTCCATTATTTGGGTTCCTGCATCCCTTCCTCCCAGGAAGAGTAAGTGTTTGGGGTTCTCTCCAGTGCTGAAATGCAAACAGGGAGAGATCCTAAATGAATAATACTTGGCAGAACCAGGGGCACCAATCTCTAGTCCTTGAGGCACTTGCTGCAGTTGTACCAAGGAAATAATAAGGTGGTAGGAAAAAAGTGAGGTTCTCATGTTTAAACAAACAGCTGTGTTTGGGTGGTACTTCTGTGCACAAGAAACAAAAATAGGCATTAATTAGGCTTCATTGTGTAGTGTGGAGCTGGGCAGAATAACCTGAAATGAGACACCTAAGACTTACAGAATCAGTTTGTTTCATCCTGGACTTAGAGGTTCCTTCTTAGGGTGACTCCTTGAAGCATCTCCATCCCACATGTAGTGTTGAAACCTTGAGGCAGAGGGTGGCTGTGCTTGTGGGAAGGGGCTGTGCCCCCTCACACTGCCCTGCTGAGCTTTGAGGCTGCAGAGATGAGTTGCTGTCGTGGTTTAACCCCAGCCAGCAACCAAGCAAGAGAGAGAGAGTCACAACACAGTCCCTGGTCCCCTGCTGCCCAGCCTGTGCCCAGGCAGTGCCCCCAGTTTGTACACTGGGCATGATATTCTGTGCTCATGTTTGTGTGGAATGTCCCTTTGGGAGAGCTCTCCTGACCCTGCTCCCTCCTGGCTGCCAGAGCATGACACACTGACAAGTTTTGGACTTAGAACAAGCAACAATGAAAACTTTGGTGTGTTAGCAACATCACTGTGGTACTAAACCCAAACCACAGGGCTGTACCAGATACTAAGAAGAAAATTAACTCTGTCCCAGCCAAAACCAGGACAATTCCTAATTTCTGAAATCTCACTGTAATCACTTATAAATACATGAATTCAATGACTGAAAACAGGCAAGCTTTCTTCAGTTTTCACTGGATGGTTGAAAAGAACTTAGGATTTGATGCTTTGCCCTCACTTTTTTTCTGCAGAACAGACAGGTGTAAGGATGTGATGTAGGTGGAAGCATTAATATTTTTATATATATTTGTTTAAGCAAGGTAAATACAAAGTGGAGTGGGGAAAAATCCATCAAGAGCAGGGAAGATATAAATGTGAAAAAAGAGTAAAGAAGGAGTAATAGGTGGTGCTGTTAATCTCAGGCAGTGAGTGGTGTCTCAATCAGTGCTTACTACACAGTGTAACTTCAGAGAACTGGAGTTATTGTGGGTCTCTTTGGGGTAATATTTCACCCACTGACAATACAATCAGCCCCCTGATGTCTTTCATTTTGTGTTTTCAGGATAGTGTATTCCACAATGGATGGGGGAGATGGTACTGCTGACCTGGTGATCAACAAGAGGTTTGTGTCTGAGGCAGAATTAGAGGAGAGACGCAAGAGAAGGCAAGAGGAATGGGAAAAGGTGCGGAAACCCGAGGATCCAAAAGGTATGGGATGGCTTTTAGTGCTTCAGGACAAAGATCTGAGATCATTTCACTTGTGTGGAAAATGGCAATAAAGGGTAATGGCTGAGATTCTATAATTCCAAAAGGTTTTTCTATGAAGGAACTGAGGACTGTCTCCCTGATTTGTTCCTTTCAGAATGCCCAGAGGAGGCATATGACCCACGGTCCTTGTATGAAAGACTCCAGGAACAGAGGGAAAAGAAGCAGCAGGAGTTTGAGGAGCAATTTAAATTCAGTAAGCACCAGCAGCAAGCTGAATGTGTTGTATGCAACAGCTGTACACACCTTCTGAGTAAGGGACCTGTCCATGTGTCTTTCTGCCTCTCTCAGAGGAAAACAGAGGCTTGGGAAGAGTTACTGAAATCATGGATTTTTCAAGGAATGTGTTGTTCTGGGCACAGAGGCAGCACTGCACACATGTGAAACTCTAAAGTTGTTTGCAGTTATGAAGCTGCATTCCTGTCAAGTGTGGAATACTATTATATTGCACATTAAATTAAAAAAAAACCCACAACCTGACAGCAATCCATAGAAAAGTGGAAAGGTAATGTAGTTTTGTGACTCTTGAACTCATGCTTTAACACGAGACCATTCTGCTTGAATCAATAGAAGGAATTCTGTTACAGCAGCTGTTACATTTGCAGGCTGTAAATATTTGACTCAAAAGTGATTTAAGACCTAAGATTATGATTTGGAAGAACTAAACTTCCAGGTGTTGATTCTTCAAAAAGCAGACATTTAATCTTCTAATGAAGTGGAGCCTAATTTCTACTGATATTTGACTTTCTGATTTTATAGAAAAATCCTTTGCATTGTATCATCTGTGCATGTGCTGCTGAGTGAAAAGATGTTAATGAGAACTAGAAAATTATTAGTCAGCCTTTTTGGAAAAAAGGGAGCTACTGGCTCTAAATAAAGAGAAGTGAGGATGATACTGTGGGACTCCATTTTAAGGTGGGTTCTGATTGGTTTTGGTTCTTTAGCTGGAAGCCTTCCCCTCAAGCTGTGTGTTCTTTAGGCTCTGCTTTGCCTCACTGAATTCTGCCTAGAATTTCTCTTGTATTTGTGATGAAACAAAACTTTGGCACAGTCTTTGAGTTCTTCTAGAACCTGCCCCTGCAGATGCTGCCAAATACATCACTGATTGCCATGGTTGCCATTTCTGTTTTGTAGTTGATGCTTTTAGGCTCATTCCTGTAGCCAAGGTAAGTGGGAGGAACTGACTAACTGTAGATCAGTGGAGCACTAGTTTATCCCATCAGGTTTCAGACCAATTTGGCCACTTGTGACAAGATTTGTCCCCTAATATGCTTGAATTTGTCTTAAAATGTTCATAAGTATTTTTTCTATCCATGGGAATTTTTGAGGAGTAGAAAATGAGTTTAGTGCACTGTCATTCTTATCAGTCAGAATTGGCGGTGGGACTTGGAAGAGGAACCTTAATGCTGAAGAATTGTGTTTGCATGAACACATGAACTTATTTGCTCTAAAATTTCTATGTAGCTAAAAATCTACAGACTAGCAGTTCTTTCTGCCAGGTTATTCAGCATTTCAAGAATGTCTTCCTTTTCAAAGTAAACTAATTTTGGTAGACTGTTTTAGCATTTGAAATGAGAAAATCATACAAATTGTTCTCCAAAATGGAACTTTTAAGGTTTTCTTTCTGAACAATTATGGTAGCCAAAAAAGGATAAGTGAGAGTTATTTCCTGTCTCTTAAGCTTCACTTGGATTTTTGGTGGTGAAAAGTTGAAAGTACAGATAACAGCATTAATGCATTAATGTCTCCAACTGGACCTACAGGATTCTTTCCAGCCTGGAGAGTTTCCAGTTTACTGGAGTAAACTTTTGATCCCAGTGCTCTTTGGTGATGTGACTAAGCCCAAGGAGCCACCCAAAAACTGACTGCTGTCAGCCTGCAAGGGATGGGCTTTTAAAAACTGTCTAAATTAATAGTTTCCCTTGTATGATGGCATTAGATCTGTAACATCTTCCCTTCAGTAAACCAAGTACTGGAATGGGAAGCAGCCCCTCCTCTTAGTGTGCAGATGAGGCAGGCACAAAATGAAATTAATTCATGTCATTTGCTTCAAAAAGTGTCCCAAATGTCACTGTGTTTGCTTTCTGGAGGGGCTCTCAGCAGTGAGGGCTACAAGTTACTGAGCAGAAATTTATGAATGAGCTCTGTGTGAGTTGGAGGGAATGGGGATCAGCCTTTATAAAGCAACTTCAAAAAATAATTGATTTCTGGAGCTTTTCTGTCAAAGACAGAAGCTTGTCAATTATCAGTGTAAATGGGTTTCTGACTTTGCCATTCAAGTGGTAAGGCTTGACTATGTGGGTGAAGATTAAAAAAAATATGATGGCCTCATGTAAAAGCCTAAAAATCCTCTTATGGAATTAAACTTTAATGAAGACTAAAGGTGATGTTTGGGCTCAGAGTTTTGGAGATGACTACAAACAGCAAGGCTTGGTCTTTCTAAAAAATATTTTTTATTACCATCTAACTAAGTAATTTGAGAGACATTGAACATTTGCAGAACAGGAAGTAAAAGACCTTCCTGCTGCACTAGCATAAACTTTCCTTAAGGTAGCCTGTTTAGAGATAATTTATTTTATTTTTATTTGGAAGTTAGGGGTTGTCTTCCTTCTGCTTCTTTTTTTTTTCTTTGAGCAGATGTTAATATCAATTAGTTACTAATTGTTTGCTTTAAGGAAATGTACTTCCTATTCTGAGGCAAGATTTATGTGAAGAAATAAGGTGTTTTTTCCCAGTTACTGGTTGGTTTAAGAACAGATTCTGAGGAGACAGGCTCAAACTCGATATCTGAAACCAACACAATAAATAAGATCATTGTTAAATGTAGTTATTCCTTGGTTGTGTAACCTGTTCCAAATGGTGTTCCAGAACTGCAGAAAGGCCTGAAAACTTTATCCATTTGCCTTAATTATATCAACAAGTCCAACAGCATTTCCCAGCTTCCTGTGAGTTGTCTTGCTTTTCTCTGTGGTGACAGTGCTGTGTCCAAACTGTGGGTTTGGAGTAGTTTGGACCTGAGTGTTTTGGCCTATTAGCATCCAGTGTGATTAACTGGGAAGTAATTTTACTCCTTAATTACAGAATCCAGCAGAGAGCTGGGAAGCTTTGTACACCCTTCCCTTGGCTGCTGGAGGCCTCAGGTGACTCAGCCAGGACTCTGCTCCCTTTATTCCACATTGTCCCACCTTGGCAGCATTGGGAATGTCCTGAGTGAGATCTCAACACTCACCTCCATTTGTGGGGCTGTTTGAAACCACTGGAAAACCTTCTGAGACACTGAGCAAGTAACACACAGTAATTGTCTGCTTCCCAAGTGGTTTTAGCTTATCAGTGTACATTCTTTTCTTTATTCAGAAAATATGGTAAGAGGCTTAGATGAAGATGAGACACATTTCCTTGATGAGGTTTCTCGGCAGCAAGAGCTACTAGAAAAGCAACGAAGAGAGGAAGAGCTGAAAGAACTAAATGAATACAGAATATCCTTTGCATTAAAATGGCTGGTGGTTACCTAGAGGAGGGTAAGAGCAGGTTGTGGTTTTATTCTGTCCTTCACATTCTTTTATAAAACTTGTTTTACAGGATATGTACAATGCCAGACTTGCAACGTTTAGTATTTCCATTGTTGCTTTGATAGACCACTGTAATGTTTGATATTCCTCCCTCAGCTCCCAGATGTCTTTGGGACTTTTCTTGCCTTCTGCCTCTCCCAGTTGTTTGGGGTTTTGATTGGATTTTGTCTGTTGTTGAGGGCGTGAAATACTATCACTAAAAAGAGAAAGAGAACACAAAGGAAATGCAGCCTATTCCTTCTCATCTTTTGCTGTCTTCTTGTTGGAAAGGAAATAATCTTACTCATTTTTTTAACTGCATATTGCTTGCTTTTAACATACCTGTTTGAAATAATGTTTGAATTGCTCTCTCTTGTTACTCTTCTTGAAATATTAGATACTTTCTCCCTTGCTGATACCTGCAGGATGAGAAATTAAATAAATCTGTGCTGGTGCACTGACTTTCTTCTGGGAAATCAGTGCCTGTGGAGACTCAGCTCCTTTGGGTATTACTTGCTTGCAGGCAGTACTGAAAGCAGGACAGTTTGGCTTTGCTGTTAAATGCCAAATATCTTTTAAGATGTGCTAGAAAATAATATAGGATGCTTTTTCTGTCTAATCAGTGCCAGTCAGAGAGGTTGGAATGATTTGAGGATTTCTGTGCTAAGCAAAAGCTTGCTGTACTTGTGCAGAACCTGGTGGTTTCTTTGTCTCCAAATGCTTTTAAATCATCAGGGAACAAAACACAAGCTCTCAAGGATGCTTTAGTATAAATGAAAGAGTTTGTGGACACAAGGAGGTGACCAAAACCAGTCAGCAGCTAAAACTGAGCAGTGCTGATGTTACAGAGATGGGCCTTACCTTGTATTAGTCAAAGCCTTACAATGTGCAGTTTGAATAATTAGCTCAGGAATGCATTTATAAAAAAGCAATACTGAAACATTTTTTTTCCCTTCAGAAAGAGGCTGCAGCTAGCTGATAGATTTAGAGTATTTTCTTGATTTGTTGGCTCTAATAATGGAATGTTCATGGGATATATTTAGTTTTGGTGATGTTGCTGATGCAGGGCTGTGCAGTGTAGGACTGTGCTGTGGGAGCAGCTGACAGCTCTTGTTATGTCACACACTTCTGGGGTGAACCACACCAGCCCCCAGGGAATCTGGAGTCCTCCTGGATTAGCCACACAACACATTGATCCTGAATTGACTGGGCAGGGCCTGATTAAGATGTACAGGCCATCCTACCTCAGTCTTTGCAGTCCTAGTAATATTGGTGGCTCTGAATCCAAAGTCTTGCTGTAAGTTCAACTGTAGAACTTATTGTTGATGGGGTGGAAGGAGGGAAAATGTTTTATAGTCACCTCATCTCATGGGAAACTGAGAAATGTTGCCCGTTCCATTTTATTTTTGTGATTTTTTTCATTTAACCATAGTATTTCAAGCAACCTCAGAGCAACTTGCAAAATGACTGGTCTGTGTTTGAAGTTTTTGGTGGTGTTCTTCTAAAAATGCAAAGGTGAGGTTTACATCTGCAGGCTGTTACTAATGTTTTACCACTACAGCAACAGAAACCAGTGAGTTGTAGGTAAATGTGCTGCATCCATGGGTGCTGTTCAAGTGCTCTTCCAAACTAATAAGAGCCATGTCAACCCAATGGGTTTGATTATTTGCTCTTTTTCCTGGTATAGCATCCAGTTTGAGCTACCCAGAGGCATTAATTTCATGGTAAAACCTACATCAATATTCAAGTGCAGAGATTTTTTTTTTCTTTTTTCTTAATTTTTAAATATAAACAATCATGAAATCATATCTTCAGGATAAACATACTTTGGAGTATTTTACTACACTCTTGAGCATAAGAAAATCATATGCATGGATAAATGGGAATTTTGCTGCCTCTTGCATGAACTAGGTTTGTTTGCTCCTTACTCCATCCAGACCCCACTGGTCTGACAGTGATTAAAGATTTACAGATATTTTTTAAAGCCAGTTCCAAGAAGTGTTGGAGAGCAACATCCTCTTGTCTTCACTCCTATTTTAGTGTAGGAACATTCCCTCTCCAAGAAGCAGGTTTTTACTGTAGGACAGCTTTTTTAAGGCAGTTGATATTTAAGATTGAAAGGTTTATTTCCAATGTTGTCTTCCTGAGAGGGAACACTTCTTGGCTGGGTATAGCATTACATTTGCTAATGGCATCAGTATGTATAAAATATCTACTGAAAACATGCTGTGCCTTTCGAGTTGAATTTTAGGGGAATGCCATGGAAGTGAAAAGCCTGTAATTTGGTGTCTTTTAAAGGCAAAAACCTTTGGGTTCCTCAGCCAGGCTTTTGTAGGGCAGCCTTAGAATATAACAGGGGAATGGACCTAAGTGTGGAGGTTGAACACTGAGTGTGGAAGGAATGGTGTGTTGCAACATCAAACCATGTTTGACACAAGAAGCCTTCAGATGGCTTTGGATAACCACAGGATGGCACTCCTGTGCCATCCTCAAAATGAGTAAAATTGAGCAGTGCTTTTGGCTGAGAAGGGTTGGGTGAGGAAAGGAGCAGTCTGGATTTCTGCTATATCCTTAGGAGAATCAAATAAGGAATGGCATCTCAGTGCTCCTGACTGTAAAGTGATTGCAGAATGAGTGTGTCACTTAAAGTGTAAGAGTTTTTGATTTGCAGATGTTCAGTGGGGAAAAAAAAGCTATGGCTTCAAATACACAGTCCATCAATTGTACAGTGAAATTCACTATATAATAATTGTCTGCAGTGACTGGGGCATCTGTGAAACTCCAGCTTGTGGAATTGTAGTCAAAAAACTGTTAGCAAGCTACATGTGAGTTTATAAATGGGCTTTTAAATTAGGTTCATCTGCCTTTGCTGTGTGCAGTTTTGCAGAAGCTCGTGTGACTCCCCTGGAAAGTCATGTACAAACACAGTCTCCTGCTTCATCAGATATGTGTGGATGTTGTGTTGTCAGGGCAGGAGTAGGTCCTGCCACAGGAGATGTGTGCCTTAATAACACATAGACCCAGCTCCTCCTTATCCTGTCTGAGAACCTGCCTAAGCCTCTCCACCTCATTACAGGTTTCAGCTGCATTCCACCTGGCTATAACACTGGTTTAAGCTGCTTAGTTTTCCAGTGCAGTGGCAGTCTTTTTGCCTGAATCCTGGATCACAAACACCCTTAATTAATCTGTCTCCTTCTTCTTGGGGCTGGTGCTCAGACCAGCAGTAAGAGCCCTGTGGTCCTTGCAGAGAGAGGAGCTGAAAAGACAGAGTGATAAATACCAAACCTGAAAATGGAACTGTTTTGCCTTGGTAGGATGAAATCTGCTGGGCTCAGCAAAAGGAGGGTTTAGGAGTGGAAGTGAGTGCATGTATTGCTACTTGGTTTTCTTGCTAAGGGTTAGAGTTTGGAGCAGCAAATTTGAATTACAAATGTGTTGACACCTATAGAAGAGGAAGTACTGCATTGCCTGTTTGGTGTGTTGGTCTTGGTCCAAAGCTGACCTTTTTGAGCTGTTTTTTAAGGCCTTTAGGAAAAGGCAGGAAAAATGAGTCTGTTTGTGGGTGCTGGGTGTCACATGTTGGACCTGTCTGGCTTCAGCACCTGGATTTCTTCCCAGGGAGGGCTGGTATTGATACCTGAGAGAGCTCCAACCCCAGAGGGTGAAGTCTCTTCTGTGTTGGCTGAGGGTACCAGCTCAATGTCATTACAAATGAGTTCATTTCGATAGAAGATGTGAATGAACTTTGGTCACTGCTGTCAGCAGAGCTAAATATATCAGAGAGGAAGTGTCTGTTCTCCCCGTTCCTTCCAAGCTGATCCTTAACCCTTCATTCACAGCACTCTCACCAAAGTGGGAGTCAGTATGGACCCAAAGAAGGAAACTGAGAAGAAATTGCCCATGAAGTCAGTGGAAAACAAGAACAAATTCTCTCAGGCAAAGCTGTTGGCAGGAGCTGTGAAACACAGAAGGTTAGTTTCACACCTCTATAAATTCATGAGGAACGGAACCCAGTTAGCACTGTAAAGGGAGGCAGGCCAAAACTGCCTCCAGAGAGAGAGGTGTAAACCTTAGCCCTACAGAAAAAAGGGGGAGGGTATAAGAAAAGACCAGCCTTGTTTCCATAGGCTCTCACAAACTGTGGGGAAAAACATGAAGCAATTCAAATAGATGAGCGTGTGTAAAGCAAGTGGGTAGACTCTTCATTGTAGAGTGCCAGGCTTGGGCAACCCCCCTTGGGGATCCAGAGGGAATCTATTTTACATTTCTATTTGTAGATGTCAGTGTCACTTCACCCATGTAATTTCATTCAGGTTTGCATAATTTATCAGCCAATTTTACCTGTGTTGAGAATGGATTGTTTTAATTGCTGCTGGGGGCAGCGTGGAGGAGACAAGGTTACAAGTAAAGAACTTTGTGCACCAGTTTGATCCCGAGGAGATCAGGCAAACTTCCCTTGTTCCTCAGTGATTTGCACTGATACATCAACACCCTTTCCATCCCTGAGAGATGGCAGCTGGGTTTGTGATTTTTGTGTTTGCTGTTCTGATCTTGGTCTGCAAATGCAGCCTCTGGGGTGCTAGAGGTTATGGAGAAACCAGGCATGTGGGACCAGACTTATTTCCCACAGATGAATCATCTAATACTTAAGATCATTATTGACATCTGAAGATTCAGTCAGTGTTCAGATCATCTCAGAGAATGCAGGGTTATTTTAGAAGTTTATCCTGTAGGGTGACGTTCAGTTCCCAGTACAGCAGTAATTGTGTGTCTGAAAACTGAAGTGAGCACTTCCACCACCTCATGTGTGGGGTTGGGTGGTAATTTGGGTTTTCAGAAGGCAGAGAAGAAAAACCTTGAACTGATAACAAGCAGCCAACAATGTTGTTTTTGTCTTGTAACTACTAATACTTAACCTAGTAGGATGTAGAAAAGGAGCTGGCATGTGCTTAATGGCACTTCTAAAAGTCTGCAGATGGCATCTGTTTGAAGAGAGCATCTTAACTGACATGTCAGTGCCATTGCAGACTTGCTTTGCAGTCTTCTATTTTTGCCATCTTATCTTTTATTGCAAAGTGGCCCAAAGCAAGTGTAGTGTGAGCTCAACATCTGCTCCCTGAGCTTTGTAATTTCCTGTAAAGGATATATTGCTATTAAAAGCTCCCTGCAGAGAGTAACCTTTTATCTGTACTGCCTGTTCTGACAGGGACAGAAAAGAGTTAATGCATAATAATGCTAATACTTCATCAGTTCATCACAGCTGTAGCTGGGAAGCATTTTTTTATTTGGAGGGCTTAAGATTGGGAACATGCAGGAGGAGGGAAAAATCCAAGCAGTGACAGGGCAGAGTTACAGCAGCTCTGAAGAGCCAGAAGCCCAAGTCATGCTCCATTCCCCCAGCACTACTTTGGACCTAAAAATGACTTTTTTAGACCCTGCAGCTGTGTGTGAATTGCTGCAAAACCTACTGGGCTTCTTACTGGGTGTAAGATTCCTAGATGTTTTAGAACAGGTTCTCCAGGTGCTTGAAGGAGGGGAAGGAAGCCCTGGAAAAGTCACAGATGTCACACCAGCAAGTGTGGTAACCACGTGTGCTGGTGTGAGGTGTGTGAAGCTCAGGCAGCCATTCCCAGCCTTCCGTGGGATCCATCCTGCTGAGCAGGCAGCTCTGGGTTGCTGTGCAAGAGGTTTGACTTGGACTCCCAGAGGCAAGTTCCTGTTTCCCAGATTAACTGGTGATACTTGGAGTGCAGGTGTTGATGCTTCCTTGGATCCTGCACGTTCCCCAAGGAGCAGCAGTTAAAGGACTCAGAAATGCTGATGGGCAGCAGGGGATCCTGCTGGCATTCTTGGCAAAGATGTAACAATTAGTTCACAGGTAATTAAGTGGTTGCCTATGAGGAACAAGACACTTTCTTTTTTTTTCCCCCACAGTTCAGATGGTGGTAACAGTGTGAAGAGGTTGAAACTAGATACTGATCATGATGATAAGAATCAAGGTATGGCCTGGCTTGTGCATGTGTGTCTGTCACTGAACAGCAACTGACTTGGGGTGAAATCTGATAAGAGTTTTTGCTTTTATGTTCCTTCATTGTGCAAGACAGCACAGACTCTCTTAAAGCAGTAGAAATGGTAACTAGGTGCTGACAGCCTTCATGGAAAATAAGGCTGCAGGGAACCTCTACAGCCCATCCCCTGCCTAAACCAGTCCTGACAGATGTTTGTCTAAGCTGCTCTTAAGTCTCCACAGACAGACTTGTGCACCCTCCTTGGAAAGTTTATTCTAATGCTTAACTTATTTTAATCTAAAAGAGTTTTACATGATAACTGCTGGTAGTCTCCTTAGGTGCATCTCAAGCCTAATGCTTATTCTGTCAGCAGGAGACATGGAGAACTGATCATGCCCTTCCTCTTCACAGCAGCATTGGGTGTATTTGTATATATCCACTTCAGCATTTCATGCTATGAAGTGATTCTGTCCATCTTGAGGCCAATTTGTTTCAGGAAATTGTGGGGAACTAGAAGAAAAATTAAGTTGTGTTTCAGCCTTGGCTGTCAGGGCTGCAATTGACTTGCTGTCAAGATACTCTGACACAAATCGGGTGAGTTGCAATTGTGTCATGACAACCCAAGGCACTTCCTGAATCTCCTTCTGTTCAGTAAACTCTCAGAACAGTGGAAATAATTAATTAGCCATGGAACATGGGAGATGTTGACTAGCAGAATGATGGAATAAAACTTTTCCTCAACTATGCTGTTGCATTGCAAAAAAATACTCAATTAGACAAAGCAGAGCTTTTTATTCCTATTTAGTGGGTTTGGTACTTGACAAGCATCAAACTGACAGCTTTAGAATAAGAAAATCTGTAATGCCAGCATAGAGCTGAGCTTAAACTAGTGATGAGAAAAAAAAAAAAAAATCCCCTGAGGTAGCAAGCCCTTCCTGTCAGAACAGCT
This sequence comes from Calyptomena viridis, assembly GCA_013390005.1. Taxonomy (NCBI): domain Eukaryota; kingdom Metazoa; phylum Chordata; class Aves; order Passeriformes; family Eurylaimidae; genus Calyptomena; species Calyptomena viridis. Next base: position 178,988 of record WEIV01003860.1, read on the forward strand.
TTATTGCAGCAAAAAGCTGCTTTATGCTTTCATTAAACCCTGCAATCACCCACCGCCGATGCAGCAGCAGCAGGTGAGTGACACGCAGCAGCTCCTGGGCTCATTGAAAGCCCTTCCCTGCACTCCTGTGTCTGACTGAGGTGTCTCTGTTGCAGAAAACCCCTCCTGTGTCCCCCTGGGGAGCAGCTCAGTGGGAGGCTCCACGGTGCACTGTCCCTCAGCAGCCGTGTGCATCGGGATCCTGCCTGGCCTGGGCGCCTACTCGGGGAGCAGCGATTCCGAGTCCAGCTCGGATAGTGAAGGCACTATTAATTCCACTGGAAAGATTGTCTCTTCTGTCTTTCGTGGCAACAGTTTCTTTGATGGTCCATAACCAAATCCCTCCATGTGTAATGTAGTGCTGAGTATCTTCCAAAGCCCCGGGGGATGCTTGTCGCATCCTTCTGCCCCAAATATAATCTTTCTAGCTAACCTCTCCACTTTAATACACTCAGATACTCCTAAAATAACTCATTATTATCTTCCCCCCCACTCCCAACTTTCCATTTCTGGGGTGCATACTGAGCCTTGAAGAAAAGCTGCCATCCTAAAGCAGAAGGCACACAATGTCACAAAGGTCTGAGGGTAAGGAGGAGAGAGCTTTATCTTTTACAATTCTTAACGATGGAATTATGTTGACTTAAGTTTATACAAGACTAACAAACAAAAATACTCACTTGAAGCAGTGAAGTCTTGTAGAAACAGCCATGTGTTCTGTTTTAAAATGTCATTTTTATTCTGTATTTGAGAAATGGGGGCAGAACCAAATTTGAGCAGATGGTGAAGTGTAGATTGCCATGACACTGTAAAGAAGTTTTAGTGTTACATGATTAAAGACATTCTGAATGCATTTTTTTTTATCTCTGCTTGTGCCATTCATAATTGTTCTCATTCCATTAAGCAATTTCTGCTCTACCCAACCAGCCCTTTCCTCAAACTGCCATCCAGGAGAGGTGCAAGGCAGCCTCCTACAAATGCAGAGGTGGTGATAGAAAACCTGCTGGTCTGAGTGAGTTCACAGGAGCTGCAGTTGGCTGTTCTGCTCAAAGACACACCAGTGACAAACAACTCAGCTTTTCAGCAGCAGTGCCCTGAAGGGCATGAATCCAGGGTGAGTGGGATTCCCCAGTTCAGCCAAACCTTTTTGTACAGGAGAATATCATCCTTGAAGTTGTATTGAGTTTAAGAAATCTTACCTGAGCACGTTTATGGGTGTGGTGGATCAGGAAGCCAGGCATGAGCAGGAAGCAGGGCTGAGGGCCCATCCTTTCCACCCACAGTGCTAATGGGAGGTGGGAAGGTTGTGACAGGCCCTCACATTCCTGCCCTACATCCCACACTTTGGGGAGAGCAGCTGGTAAGTGGGTACCAAAGGGCAGTTACCTGGATGTGATGCTGAACAACTTGTAAGAGAGCAGCTGGGCTAAAAGCAGTGAAAACTGAAGGCCTTTAATGGATTCATGCCTTAGCTTGAGTGTTGAACTTTCCCAAAGGAAACAGGGAGAATTATGCTCACAGTGAAGCTATCCTTAACCAAATACCCTTTCTGTTTGCACAGCCCTGTTCCACAATCATTCCTTACAAACACACTAATTCCTCCCCTGTGCTGGGCTGCCTGGCACCTCCTGTGTTTGCTCCAGAGTTTATCTTGTCTCTTCTCTAGCTGCTGTAATTATGGCACTTTCAGGTGCAAAATAGGTAGATTGCCAGCAGCCTCCCTCATGCTTTGTTTTTGATGACTTTCATTATACTGAGCTCTGGAGTGAAAGGGAAGTGGTACACAAAAAATGTATGTTTTTTGATGAAAGTTGGTGTGAAAACTGTCACTGTTCTTCCCGTGCATTAAGCTACATTAATAATCTCCCTGTAGAGTCAGGGCAGCCTGACCCAGCTGTGAGTAAGCTGGGGCCATTTTCCTGAGGGATATTTTACACAGCTGCAGTCAAAATGGCTGATTTGGACAGAAATTTAGAGTGGGAGTTGCCAGCCAGTTGTGGCAGATGTGCTGCTGGTGGTGGTGGTCCACAGGGGGTGCAGGTGAGATCTGGAGAGGGTGATGGTTATATTGGACCATGCAAGGCCAGGGGGAGACATAATCCAGGAAAATCTGATGTGAGAGCCCTCTGCCTTCCTCCTTTTCCTAGAAGAATGGAATGGGGCAGTTGGGGAATGCTTTTGAGTCAGAGGCAGCCCATGTAAACAACTGCAGAGCTGTCCCAGCTCCTCACTCCATCTGTTGGTCCCATTTACCTTTGAACATTTAGAATCCACCTGACATTAAAATACTCCAGAGCCCTGAGAAACATGCTGGGAAGGGAAGAGTGCACAGGATGGAGGATAACTCAGACCTGAAAAGCCCCCTGGGGTGACAAAGCTGGACAAAGGCTGGCTCTGGCTGGCTCCAGCAACTGTCATTCAGTGGTGGATTTACATTTTTTTTTTTGTTGTTATTTTTAAGAAAAAGTATGACTGCATAGTGTGTGCTTCATTCCCTCCCCAGGGACAACTCAATAAACCACTTGTTGTCTGTGCTAGTTGTTAAAGCTTCAGAGAGGTGCTAAAAAAAATTACAAACCCCCACAAACACTCTACTAGAAGAGCTTATGAGCTCCTGCAGCTGTGTGAGGTTCTCTTATGGAAATTTAAAAAAAAAAACCCAACAGTTTTTCCAAAGCCACAGACTGCGATCTGGAAGCCGAGCTGGATACAGCATTATTTTTAAACAAGCCACCCTTCAAAGTCTTCTCCCTTTGGAAAAGGGTGGTGGTGGTGGTTTATTTTCCTTTCCAGGGGGTTTTGCAAGGCAAGTGTTTCCCAAAGCAGTCCCACCTCTGGCAAGGGTGGGGTCTTGCCCAGCGCTGAGCTCAGAGCCCACTCGGGGCAGTGCTGGTGCCTGGTGGCAGCAGGGACAGGGACAGAGAGCACAGCCAGTAGCACATGTGTGTGCTTTACACAGGGACATCAACCTCCCACCTCAAGGGTTTCTGCTACTGGGGGAAAGGGAGGTCAAGTCTACTTGCGTTTGGAGCGTGGCTGGTGATCCCTGCCAGACATTCAACAGCATGTTCAGCTTCAAAAGACCTTAATCTAGTTAAGAGGAGCAGAAAAGCAGGCAATTAGCACTGAAGATAGCACGTTGCTGATGAGCAGCTCAAAGGAGCTGCTGGAGAGCTGGATTTCATTACCCAGCCCAGGCAGCAGGGAGCTTTTGTTAAAAAATTTCTAGAGATGAAGCAGCAGTGAACCATGAAACTCCCTTTGATGGTTTGTTGTGGGTTCACCAGTGTTTTGCCAAGCACCCATGTGCGTGCACACACCAGTCCCTGCCCTCGTGCTGTCCCTGGGACATTCACAGCCCTGTTCAGTAAATCCCCCTCTGACACACTGCAATCCCAGGGCACAACAAGCAGAGACATGGAGCATGGAGTGAGCAACTGAGGGACCAGGACAGGCAGTGTCAGGGTGTCTCCCAGGCACCCAGCACTCCTGGCCACTCTGCTCCCAGACCTTCCCATCTAGACTAAGACCCTTGTTTTAAATGTCCAAGTTTCTTTATTAACCTGAGTATAACAAATATAACATGTACACAGTATAAAAATGGACACAGAGCCTGACGGATGTACAACACAAATACATGAACTATACAATGACCAGTTCATTGAATGATAATAATATATTAAGCATTTCATTGCTTGGAAAAAGCAAGTTTTGATCATAAAAATTGTATCCTGTTCCACTGAAATTATACAAAGTACATTCAATACTGAAAAGTGACTCAACAGAGCAGGACCAAGGCAGGGCCTGGCTGCTTAGTGTTACCTCGGGCTGAGACTGTACAAAATGAATCCAGACGCTTTGCTGGGATGAGTTTTAAGAACTTAGCAATTAAATTAAGAAGTACAAAGTGTTTCAGGGAGGGTATTCTTCTCTTAAGAGCATGTGGAATGTGCTTTCGGTGGGACCAACGGGCTTCAGCAACATGCAGAGGGAGCAGCCTGGCACAGCTCTACGCAGGCTCCGAGTTGATGGGTGGCAGGTTTTGGTGCTTGAAGTACTGCACGACTTGTTGGGGCAGCTCTGCCAGCACAGCTTTGGCCAAGGTCTCCTTGGGGACCTGCAGGCCAGAGGGAACCAACACCAGTGTTACAACAGCCACAGGGGACCGACCGAGCAAACAGGGCTGGGCTGCCCCCAACTCCCACATTTCAGTTAATACCCCCAAGAGCCTACTGGCAGCCCACTTGGGATTGTTACAGCCTATCCTACCCCTTCCCTCCAGGAGATAGTGAACTATCAGGAGGAATAAAACATCCTGGGCAGGTTATTAAAAACAAGTATGATTAACAGGAGGTGAAAGAGAAAGACTGGGAGTTGCAAAAAGGGGGAAGATAAGCATAGGCTGGTTTTCAGCATCCCTGGGCAATCTTGTGCCAGCAACTGTCTGACCCAGGGCTGACTCCTGGCTGATCATGGCACTGCCCCTTCCTAGAGGCACCAGTAGGGACCAGGGGATGCAGTGCTCATCCCCAGGGCAATTCAGCATTAAGCCCTCAGTGCAGGGCACATCACAGGTGCTGGATGAGGCCGGGATGGGAGACACCAGCATGGGACCACGGAGAGGGACACGAACCCAGTGCTGCCCAGCTTGCTGTGGGAACCCAGACCCTGCTACGCTTCACTGGTTTTTGCTCCCACCTGCCTGATAATGACAGGGGGTGGAGAAACAGCAGGGCTGCTGTCATCCCTACCTGCCTCTGCCAGCAGAGCTGGTTTACACGGTCCATGACAACGCATCACTAAGGGATGTTAAGACAGGCAGGTACCCCTTGCCTCTGTCTGTCTCTACCAGGGTTTGCTTCGCTTCCAGCACTATTTCCAGCCCTGACATCCCATTTCTCCCCGTGCTCCCCCTTCCCACTGCTCGTACTCACGTTGCGGAAGTTGCGGAAGGGCACGAACTGGACGATGTCCCTCACGGCCTCCTCCCCCGTGTAGGAGTGCAGCACCCGGCTGTCCCCATCCAGGAACTCCATGGCAGCAAAGTCAGCATTGCCCACCCCCACGATGATGATGGACATGGGCAGCTTGGACGCCTGCACCACAGCGTGTCTCGTCTCGTCCATGTCGCTGATCACCCCGTCCGTGATGATGAGGAGGATGAAGTATTGCTGTGGAGGGGAGGGCACAGGGTCACACCCAGTGCACCCTCACACTGCAGCCAGAGCCTGCGAGGTGTGAGTGGCCAGCATGCTTCCCATATTGAGGGTCACTAGGTCCCCTGGGGATTTGGGACAGCTGGCAGCACCCCTTTAGCAGAACACAGACATTCAGTTGCTTCCTTGATCAAGTTCCCCTTGATTCCTGAAAGACCATAGAAAACAGCAAACCAGCTCCCACCCCAAAGTATTTTTCTCGTTTACTGTACTTAATGATGGGAAAAAACCCACCTCCAGCCTGTGCAGAGCTTCTGTGTCAGGGCCAGGAGGAATGTGGGGCCAGGACACGAGCCCAGCTGAGAGATGAAATCTCCCCGTGGCCGCACACAGCGAGTGTGTTTTGGGTGCTCCCCACTGACATGTCCCTGCACCAGTGGGGAGTTTCTCCTGTATCCCAGGGCTGTGGGGTGGGGGGACTGTCCCGTGCTCAGGGCTTGTCCATCTCCTGTGCAAAGCTGTGGGCACTGGGGGTGCAGATGGTACCAGCGAGATGGGGGATGACAGATCGGCAGCATTAGAACCTGCTCCTCTTCCCTTGGGAAAAGGAGAGCACAGGGACAGTCCTGCAGAGCTGGGGGAGGAGGGATAAGCAAACAGGCAGCCGGAAAATCCTGCTGGACTCAGCTCAGCAAATCTGGAGCATGTGGACCCCCAAAATCCCCATCTCCTCTATCTCCAGGGAAAGTAATGGCTCAATTTTGGCACATTACACATCTTGCGTGTGCCGGAGAAATGACGAAAACAAGCACTTAAGCACATTAAAGCCCTTTGTTCCTCTCCTCATTCTTTCCATTTCCTCTGAAAACCGCTAGCACAGCCATCCTGGAAAAGCAAAAGAGGGAGTGCTGCCCCAAGCCTGTTTTTTCAGCCTTCTTCCAGTCCACATCTCCTGAAACCTTCCCTAAGATCCGTTTTCTCTCTAGTGTTAAATTCCAAGTACAAACAAGGCTGGGTCGAGCTTCAACACAACCCGAGGATGTGGGTGAAGAGGTTTTCCCAAGCCAGGGCAGCAGCCACCCCCTTCTCCACCCCAGCCCCTTCTGACGTGTCAGCCCTGTCTGCAGAGCACTGTGCACGGTTTAGTTTTCCCCTAATCTGACACATAGGTCTGAAGAGCAGTACCCAAAAATCTGTATCTGGAGGACAAGACTAAACTTCAGGAGAGAACCTGCACTGATCATCAGTGTAAGCAGGACTGGGGCCTGACCCTGTCTGGGAACCAGCACGAGAGGAAGAGTAAAACCTTAATAATGAGAAAGACTTCAAGCTGTTCCTTCCCTTCCTCCCCTGGCCTCTGCACCAGAAACACAGGAAGAGCTATTTTCCTTTGTTCCCTTTTTTCTGGGAAATCCTTCACAGGATCAGAGAAACATGCTGGAAAGTATGCAGGAACAGGAGCAGGGGTGCACAGCTCATCAAATGTTTATCACAACGTATTTCAGAGGTCAAGTGAAGTCAGACCCGATGCTGGGGATCAGCCTCAAAGCCCAGGGACTGTGTTGGGGTGACAAACATCCCTACCAGTGAGGGAGCAGCGGGCACAGCAGGGGAGCTTTGGTGGGAGATTCCCCAAGGAGCAAGGACAATTTTGGTGGTGTCACTCAATGGCAGCAGGACAGGGGTGCTGGTGGCACCTCTGGGCTCCAGCTGCAGTCCCCAGAGCTGCTGGTGCACAGGCTGGGGGCTCCATCGGCAGCACCTTCCTCCTTTCTCCTCTTTCTGGCCGATCCCTGAATCCAGGAGGGCTCTGGGGATAATTCCTGATCGTTTGCTAACGATATCAGCAATTAGGCTCAGGCGGGTGAGCAGGACTTGAAGGGATTAGGCAGCACTAAACAGCAGGAGGTAAGAAAAGGGGCGGTTTTGATGCAAGGACCCTGCTGGAAAGGTTGTTTTAATTCCCCAAATCTTATTAATCCTTCCCCAAGAGTCAAATTGCCTAATTCCTCTGTCCCTCCCCCAGCCCCAATAGATTTTAATCTTCCATCCCTTAAGAGCCGAGGACTCTGGTGTTTGTGACTGTGTTGCCATGGAAAAACTACAAGGATTTTTGGTTTGACTTGAAATGTTGGGAGCAAGTAAGAGCAGGAGGAAGAGGAAGGCAGGCCCAGGCAGCCACCAAAGCCATCAGCACCAGGACTGGCTTTGATGCCACGAGTCAAAGATGGGATGGAAAAGAAGACCCTGGGGGAGTGAGATCCCTCATCAATAATGCTTTGTGCTGCCAAAAAAAAAAGCCCAAGCTAAGCCAGGCTTGCCTCTGACAGCACTATTAGTGCCCATTATTTAAAATCTCCGTTGATTAAACTATTAGTGCCAGCAGAGGGGTACAATTTGCATATGATTAGTGCCTCTGCTCAGTGCTGAGCCCGTGGGCTCTCCCTCCCCCACGGACAGCCAGAGAGAAAATGAAAAAATGTGGAGCAACCTGGATTTGTGCTGAATTAAACCAAATTCAGTATTTCCTTGTCCCTGGAGCTGGGAAGAGCAACAGCACTCACAGTAAGGCTAGGCAAGGTCCCCTTGAGGACGAGGTTCCAGGTGTGATCCTGCTTTGCTCCAGACAGGAATCAGAGAAGCTTTTACCCCAACATCTCCTGCCATGCACATGCTAATGCCCAGGCTGAGCTGTTCTGGCCACCAAACCCCAGAGGCCGGATCTGCCATCCTTCATGGGCAGCCTGCTGCCACAGGGACCCAAGTGAGCTCCACCTTGCAGACTTCAGATGCTCTTCACCCCCCTAAGAGGTCACCACAGGCAAGGCTGCAGCCCACAGCAAAGGGAAAGACACAAAATCCAGCTCAGGCATTGCATTCCCCTGCCCAAAGCCATCAGGATTTGCCATCCCATCATGGAATTTTACAGACTTACAGATGCAGTTTCCTGCTGAGTGGCTTGAGCTGCAAAGCGGGCGACGTGGTTGATGATGGGGGAGAAGTTGGTGGGGCCGTAGAAGCGGATGTGGGGCAGGCAGGCTGAGTAGGCTTGGACAATGCCCTCCACACCTTCAGGGAAAGCACAGAAGCCAAGCATTACAATGCAGCAAGTCCAATTAGGAATCATTATCTCATGCTGTAATGAACCTGAACTTTGATTTCATTCCTCCTTCCCCACCAAACCCCCACCCCCCCAGCTCATCCAGCTCCACTGTGGTCATTCTGTGGTGTGTTCTCAGACCTTCTGGGGTAGGGAAGCCCTTGTGGTGCCCACAGGCAATGAAGGCATTCCTTGGATTCTGAAAACTCAAGGTCAGCCAAAGAGGAGGAGCAAAAAGAAATGCAACTCCTGGTCTCTGAACATAACCAGAAAACTTACATAGAGAAAAAATCCCCCAAAACAGACATAAAAAAACCTAAAACAGCAGAGAGGAGCAAAACAACCCTAAAAACACCCTCTGAACTGCCAAACTTCTGCCATACCAGAACAGGGTAAATGCCTGGTCTCCCGAAAGGATGCATGGGGGTGTGACTCAAAAATTACCAATTCCACAATTAATCAGCTCATTATCAGCACTTTAGGAAAGACCTTTCACTGACAAGAGCTGCAGGATGGTGGTGTCTGCACCCCATAACACCTGCAATACATCAGCTCCAGTGAATGCTTTGCAGCTGCAGGAGAGGGACTGAATGAAGCAGAGGCAGCAGCAAAGCAGATGTTCATGAAGCAGTGAGTGAGGTTTGGAGGCCCCTCCTGCTGGGGTGAGATGACTTTTGGGGTCCGTGGTAGCCCTCAGCACTCGGGATTGGAGCAGTCCTTCAGCCCCCCCTGTGAGCAGCTCTCAGCTGCTCAGTGAAGTGTCAGGTGTGAATTCCCCATCTGCTGAAGAGGCCCTGTGTTTCTTGCAGCCTTGCAGGAGGAGCAGACGGCTGGTAGGACACACCAGACATCAGAGCGAAGGCGGATTTTACACCGTCTGAATCCAGTTGCATTTTACCCTGGGCCTTCCTACACACCCCCAAATTTTCTCTGCTTTCCCCTGAGTGTGCCATTAGTTTGTGCTCTGCTTCGCTGTTCCCGTCTGTCTCTGAACAGACCTTGAGAATTCCCCAAGATCACAGAATCATGGAATGGTTTGGGTTGGAAGAGACCTTAGAGATCATCTAGTTCCAAGCATCCTACATGGAGTAGTGATGCCACCCACTACATCAGGTTGCTCATGGCCCCTTCCAATCCAGCCTTGAACACTTCCAGAGATGAAAAAATGCAGAGGAAGGACAGAAGGCATTGACGGCATCTAAGGAGTCCTCAGGACCTGGGAGATACTTACCTGAACAGAATGGGTTCCTGGGATTGAAGTTAATGGCAAACTCATGGGATACCTGTGAAGAAGAAGAGACCCAAATTAACTTGGAGGGCCAGAGCAGCACAGGCTGTTCACTATCAGTTTAGCTGATGCTGCAGGGCTGGTTTAGGTTTGGGTCATTGACACTTCTCAGGCCTCTGCTCCCCAAACAGCAAACACAAACGTGGGCAGGGCTGAGTAACAACTGAGCATGAACAAGTTCCCCACTGCATCCACCACTGAGCCTCCTGAAATTATCACTTAACACGTTCTTCTGCAGTTATCAAAGCAGGTTTGTCCACACAACCTCCTGCTGGCTGCCCAGAGGGCACAAGGGCTGCTGTCAGCCAGCAGGGCCATCACTGGTCACAATGAGAAATGACTTCATCCCACTGCAGGTCATAAAGGGAGAAAACTCAACACCACAGGGAGCCCCAGTTCTGGCAGCATTTCCATTCCCCATCTCTCTCCACGTGGATGGTGCAGCAGGAAGAAGGCACAGAGCTGGGTGAAAGACCTGATCAGCTACAACCACAAACCAGCACATGATTAACTTCATCCTCTGGGTCACCAGGAGGGTGAAGGCAGCACGGGAAAGGTGACGGGATTGTTTGGGCACGATGGACAGCAAGTCCCAGCACAGTCTGGTCTGGTTTTCATTGAAACCATCCCTCCACCACACCACACACAAGACCCTTCAGGTTTTCCACCACCTCCTTTCAAGCTGAGAGAGTTGGTCTCACAAGAAGGTGACACTGGCAACAGCAGAAAGCCCTCACACCCTAATGCTTTGAACCTGTCTGTGCCAGCAAAGGCAGGGCAGCTCTGGGTGCAGGAAGGGGCCAGGACTCCTGGCCTCCAGGATGAACCTTTCCTGTGGTGTGGGTCAAGAGCCTGCTTGTGGAACAACCAGCAGGTCTGTGGGCTTAGGCACTCCTCACTGTGCTCCTGGCAGTTCAGCCCCCCTTGGAAGCACACAGACTCTCAGGAACACCAGGGATGTGCAACAGCCTCTTCCAACACCATTGAGGGTCGAAGGGGTGACTTGGGCTTTCAGGTCACCAGCTCGAGGGCTCTGAAACAAAAAGCTCCCACCCTGTTGGTGTCAGAGTTACAAAACAAGGATATTGTCTCCCTCTCGGAAGGGTGGAGGTTTGCTGAGCTGTTCAGCCTAGGAATTGCTTCGGGACACATGTATTCACAACACTGGCACAACAACTGTCCTCGGAAGCGCCGTCGGAAGCAAAAGTCCTCCCAAGGCTGCAAACACAACACACATCTGATTCAGACTTTCCAATTATGTCCATTGTGTCAAAAGCAGCAGAAACTATTTTTGCAAGAGGCTGTGGGGTGGGAAATAAAAACCAAACCAAAGTAAAGGCAACCAGAAGTCTTCCCCATGCTGCAGAGCTGAGGAGTGGCCGGAGCAGCAAGTGGCCACAGCCTGCTCAGGTCTCTCCATTCCTGTTGAGCAGGACCAGTAATGCCCACAGCCACCAGGTTAAAGCCAGTCTGAAAGGCATGACTGGNGCCTGTTGAGCAGGACCAGCAATGCCCACAGCCAGTCTGAAAGGCATGACTGGGTTTTGCATATGCCCTTTCTCACAGAAGCCTCGATTTTGGGTAATATACTCAAATTCGATTGATTTGCAGTTGTAGTAGGGTCGCTTTCTTTTTTTTTTAATAGAAAATGTTCAAAATTCTGCCACACAAGTATTTATAGACAAGGCAAGCAGAAATATTTCCATGTTTTGCACTGGAAAAGAGGGGTTTCTCTTTCTTTTAAGCAGCAACAAAATGGTTTGAAGCTGTATTAGTCACTGTCTAGAGAGCAGACCCACTATGTGCAGAAGTGTTGCAAAACCTCCTCTGGAGTTTCTATGGATTTTACATATATATATATTTATATCTGCTAAAAAAACTCAACGAGAGGGCTTCAAAATAACAAAAAAAAATTTTAAAAAAGGATGTCATTCCCTATTCAGCTCTTACTTTGGAAACAGTGTGGAAACAGTCACCCCAAGACACAGTGGAGTCTAGTTAAATGTACATGGAGCACCTACAGGTATCACATTCACCAATAACTCACAGGGGGAAACCCTTTCCAAACACTTCAAAGGGTAGGACCAACTCCACAGAGGGTTTTCTGCCACCTCCCCAAGGAATCCCAGCCTTGCTGTGACCCAGTTTCCCTACATATATAAGAAGAGGAAAAAGGATGGAAAGTCTTGGGGGTTGCACATCTTTGGCCAACCCCATCTCCCAAACCCAGGTGGCCAGAGGGGCTCCCAACACTAAGCATCCCCCTCTCCACTGCTGCCTTGCCTTTGCTCATCCCCCAGAAACTACAACCCATCTGCTTCCCTCTCCTGTTCCCTACTGGGAAAGCACTCGAGGCTCTCTCCAGAGCTGTTACATGGCAAGATGTTCTTTGACATTTCCAACGAGACTTTTGTGTGCAAAACATCTCGCTCCAATGGGTGCCTGAGGAGCTCTGGGGGAGCCATAGCAACAGGAGCACAGAGCACCACTTACACCACTCAGATCTCCTGACAATCTTCACTTGGGTCTCTGGGTCCTTGCCATCCAGCCACTGTCACACAGGGTGTGGGGTTTCATGGAGAACTGCTGCTTTGACTTTAAAATTACCCAAACTGATGGCCAAAAAGTCCTGAATGAGTGAGCTGAGCCAGTGATGCCCAGGGGCTGGGTGAGTCAGAGAGGGATGGAGGGGTGTGGGGTGATGCACCAGGGATGGCCTCTCTGTTAACAGAAGAAAACCCAGGGGTCACTCTGAATGTTGGAGTGGGTGACTTTTAGGCACAGGCCAAGTACCTGGGGAGACAGAAGCTGCTCCCCACTTGGGCTTATTTGGGCTTAGATATCATTCTCAGGGGAAAAAAAAGGTGTTTTTTTACAGAGCATCCCCAGAGCCGTGGGAGCTGCAGGGCCCCATCCTCATGGGTACTTCCCTCCTGCCTGGCTGGAAGGGCCCCTTCCAGCCCAGCAATGCCCTTCCCATGGTCACTAACCAGCACATGGACAGCAGAACAGGATGCCTGCCACACAATTCATCCCCTCCCCACCAGACAGAGCTGCTGTGCCCTTTCCATCCCCACTGCATTTTCTACTTCCATTCTTCTCCTCAAGTAGTAAATCCCTGGTGGCAGCTGGCTCTTAGACCTTGGAAGCTGCCTACCTAGATTTTCCTACCAAAAGTGGTGAAGTGACAGACCAGAGACATTTGCTGGCCAAGGAGGATGAATCACCTCCAAAGTGCACATGGAGGGATCTCCTCCTGTGGCTGGCAAACAGCGACAGCTCCCACTTGAGTCATATGAATTCTGGCTGCCAGGAGAGCAGAGAAAAGCACAAAGCCAGAGCAGGCAGGACATCCCCAGCCACAAGGACTGGCATGATGAGCTTCCCAGCCCAGTTCCCAGCTGCTCGTGACTTACGTGCCCGGCTGCACTGGGCCCAGAGCACAGCTCCCCTCCCAGAGAACACACAGGGTCACTGAGATTCCACCCCAGCCTCAAGCTGGGAATGCCTCAAACCCAGGGAGCAGAAAGAAAACACACAAGAAGGGCATGAGCCAAGAGCAGCCAAAAGACCCAGCCAGTACTTAACGATGTCCCAGCACATGGTCTCAGTTGTGAGATGTCCCCCACCCCACAGCCAGGCTGCAGGAGCAGCTCTATCCCCTGCCCTCTGGATGAGCAGAACGCTCAGCACAGCCCTTGCAGCACCAGGGTGCCCTTAACCAACCCCTACAGTGTCTAATCCCAACCAAAGACCAAGCTGGATTTTTGGGGAAGCTCCTGTGCTTCCGTCCTTGCAGGCTCTGCCTGTGTAACACCACATGGAGGCTCCCCAGCTCCCAGCCCCCTTCCAGACTTTGCTGCCGTCTGACACATTCATCCAGGGGCCTTTTCCCTTCCCCAGAATTGTTCTTGCCTCCTGCCAGGAAAATGAATCAATGCCTGGCTCTGCCTGTTAATGCCAGAGAGCTGCTGCTTTCATGCCAACATGGAATGAAGGAAGGGGCTGCTCACGCCCCATCCTTGCCTTGCTGCCCACCCACACCACCTCTCACTTCCCCACCTGCTGAGATCCCACATCCCCCCATTTCCCCTCTCTCCCACAGCATTTCCCCAACCAAGACCCAGCAGCTCCACTCCTGCACAGGGAATATAAAACCAAACCCATCTCAAACACACAGGTGGCCACAACACTTCACCTTCCAGTCCGGGGGGAGTTGGGCACCGAATCCCAGAGCAGGAAACATCTTGTCTCTAGAGAGAAGGAAAACATATGGGTGTATTGACACACGAAACAGGCTTGCACAGCTTCTCCCAAAACATACAGTGCCTTTAAAAATCATGGGAGCTGAACAGAGAGAATAAATATTCCCCCTTAGCTTTTGATCTTTAGAGAAAAAAAAGAGTCCAGCTTTGCTCTGTTTCCCACGGGGATCAGTAGCATCCTCTTGCCCAAACACCCAAGTCTCTTGCAGAGATGTAACCCTGGAGATTTAAAAAAATAAACTATCCATTTTGGTCACAAAAGCCATCACAGCGAGAGCAACAGATTTCTGTTTTGTTTTCTCTATTGATGTCTCAGAGGATATTTTTCTGATTTTCTTCGCCCCTCAGGGTGTCTGAGCAACGAGGCAGCCTGGGGTCACAGCTCTGATGATAAACACCAGTAAGCTGAGGGCACCTGCCAGCAGCCCCCAGTAGAGGATGCTCCACCTCTGCTAATGCTCCTTCCTCTCCACAGCAGTGAAGGGGGAGAGGAGAAAGACTGTCCCGAGCCTCCCCTGCACCCCAATGTATATTGTACATAATACAAGCATTACAGACGCCCTAAATCATTATTTAGCCCTGGCTTTGCAAACAGGAGATCAAGGCAGACACATCCCAGCAGCCCTTTGGAGAGCCAGGGCAACATCTGCAGAAGGGCTGGAGGCAGAAGGGCACAGTGCTTACGAGTCATAGTCCTGGATGATCTGGCCCACAGCCCAGATAGCTGACAAGTACTCGTTTGTCCCCAGGGGGTTGATGTAGTGCAAAGAGGAGGGTTCTTGTGGGTTCCCGTTGGAAGCTGTGAAGTCAATCCCGACCTGGGGGACAAGAGGGAAGCACAGAACCATTCTCTCTTAGTAGGCAACACCACAGATCTGGCCACTGAACCTCCACTGCCTTTGAGGCCCACACACAGTTCCACCAAAACCCAAACCTCAAACTTTTGAAAAAGTTTACAAAATCCATGTCTTCACCTTCCCCACAAAAAGCTGATTAAATACTACGTTAGGCAAAGCCAGTCACTCTTACACCTCTGTTTTTCATCAGTGAGCACCACATAAGGTGTCCTGAAGAAGCAGCCCCTGCTCCTGGAGCAAGTCACCACCTTGTCCAGCTCAGGACTCTCGTTGCCCATCTCCCAAGAGCACTGGGGCTGAGTAGCCCCATGGACACCAAGGCAGCCAGGGCCATCTGGGTATTTGGATCTCAAGGTCTTTGACCAGGGAATCACAGCCCTGAGCAGATCTTTCCCTGCAGCCAGAAAGATCTGCTCTCCACCAGGCTTCCCCAGGGACCAACACACGCTGAGTTCTCAGGGGACTCTGTCAGCAAGGCACTCGTTTTTCTTCCTCCTCAATTAGGCTTTCTATTTAAAGGCATTTGTAGAAATGTCTGTCTCAGACCCAGTTAAATCTGGTCAGGAGAGGAGAGATGCTGAGCCACCCGCTTTGCTGTGACTGGGAAGGAAGAGTTGGGCAGAGGAGAGTGGGCCTTGTTTGCTCAGCAAAGAGGCAAAACCCAAAATAACTCTGCTGGCTAAACTGAGCTCAGGGATTTCACAAGGGATTTTGCTCTGTATCCACAATGGGAGAGGACAAACTGCAGTTTGGCTGAGAAGGGACCTTGGCCTGTCTGGGGCAAGCAGACAACACAGCCCAGGATGTGCCACCATCCTGTGCCAGGGTGGCAGGACAGGCTTGGCAGGACAAGGGGACACGTTTTTAGACAGGAAGAGGGTGGGTTTGGGTTGGAGATAAGGGAGAGATTTACAGTGAGGGTGGTAACACACTGGCACAGGGTGCCCAGAGAAGCTGTTGCTGCCCCATCCCTGGAAGTGTCCAAGGGCAGCCTGGAGGGTCTGGAGCAACCTGGTGTAATGGAAGGTGTCTGTGCCCATGGCAGGGGGTTGGACCAATGGTCTTTGAAGATCCCTCCCAACACAAAACATCCTATGGTCCTGTGAAAACCCAACTCCTTCATCAAGCAATTGTATGGCCTCACCAACCTGCACTTTCCACCCCTGTAACACCCGTGTCCCCACACCCAGGTCCTGCTGAGCCACCACGGTCAGAGAGCAAGGGGGAAACTGAGGCTCAGTGGGGTCACACGGGGGGGGCCCTGCTGGTGCAAGCAGTGCCATGGAGAGCAGCACATCTGAGAGAGACACAGCTGCCCTGCCTCCAGCACAACACACCTCTTCTCTGGGGCTCCAGCCCTTTTCTTCCCACTGGGAGGACACCAGTGGCCTCTCCACATTGCAGGAGGGTGTGTGGCACCATCCTCCTCCCAGCTCAGGTGTCTCTGCAGTGTTGCACCCATTGGAAACACACCCAGGGTTTTGGACCAAAGATGCCTTGGGAGAAGGAGGAGCCCTCCAATAACTGGTGGATCTTTAGACAGGGGGAAGATTTCTGCATTCAAACCTAATTCATGCAAGAGCTCTGTGCTACCAATAAATTCACTGATTTTCTTTTGTATTCGCTCTTCAGCACTGAGACCAAAGCACACAGAGGCAGAACAGCACACAAAAAGCTCTCCCAATCATTCCTGTTCCTATGGCAACTCTTCCTCCTCCTCCTACTCTTCCCCCATCGTGTTTTCAGATAAAACAACAAAATACAAACTGAACTAACTGCGAGTGCCTGCAGGTCTCTGGATACTGCACCAGGAAAGTTTTCAGAAATTGAGAACCTCACTTCTGCATCGTGGTGGTTTCACTTGGGGTTGTCATGTCCTTGATTAGTTACTCAAGACAAGCTCTGGTCTGGCTTGAAAGAAGGTGGAAATGTCACTAAAAAGGCAGGAAACCATCTGTTTGACAGCCCAAAGCCTCTCAGCTGCCTTCAAAATGAGGAGACCCTCCATAAAAAAATGAGGGTGGTTAAAGTCTGAGATGGGAGAGAAGTTGGTGGCATTTTGTGAAGGGTCAGAAGGTCTTTGTAGGAGCCTGACCTGAAACCAAAGTGCAGACACCTCCTTCCTCTCCTGAGCATCACAGCAATGACCCCCAAAGCCACCAGACACAAGGTTTAACAGCAAAATGCAGCAGCTCCTCATTGCCATGAGAAGCCACCCCAAGGTGGTGCCAAGGGTCATGCAGAACCTCCCTCCCCAGTTCTGACCATTACATGCCTGCTACTTTTACTGGGCAAAGAAAAGCAAAAGTCCTTACTGTGAACATGAGCTGGCAGCCTCCCAGGATGTAGTCCAGGAAGGAGAAATCTCTGGTTATCTGATAAAAAACCCCAAAAAACAGCGTTTCAGCAGTTGTCATCATTGCAAAACACAAGAAATAAATGCACATGAAGTGCCCAAGCCTGCAGTCACTGAGAGTTTGGGCCTTTGGGGACTTTGGGACACATGGCAGAGCAATGAGAAGAATCACCTGGGTCTCCCACAGCAGTGTAGTGATGCTAAATAAGTCACGTGGGGCCAAAAAGGGCCATATGTTGGGCCAAAGGTGGGGTGGGAGGCCTGGACAGGGATCCTTGAGGCCTGGACATGTCCATTATGGTGAACTGAATCCTCCTCATGGCCAAAATAATCTCACAACACCTGCAGATCCAGTGTGGGAAGACCTGCATTGGAGCTTTCCCCACTGTGCTGCTGCCATTCCAAGGGAGGATTTCAGCACCTCAGCTCAGAACCAACCCCTACCCCCAAGGAGACACCAAGAAGTTGGAGAACATCCTCAGTTTGAGCTTCATGCAGCCCCTGCCCACACTGAACACCCCCTCCCTGGGTCTGTGGCCACCTGGGTGCAGGGTGGCACCAGCAACTCGGTACATCAGATGCTCCAAGTGGAGAGAAACACAAGTAGAAATGAAATCACACTTTAGTTCAGGCTCTGCAGGACCTGTTCTCAGAAGCCCAAGGGAGGCAGAGGCAGAAGGGTTGGGGGGAGCTCAGGAAGACCCAGGTTCAGTCAGGGGCTGAAGGAAACATCTCAACAACATACTCACTTTGCAGGACTTGACAATGATGATCCCGGAGTTCTTGTAATTCTTTTTCTTCTTTTGCTTTTTGGGGTTAATGCACTCTAGCTCGAGCTGCAACACACAAGACAGACCCTGCTGGGAGAGCAGTGCTGGGCTGTTCTGTGTGGCTGCAGATGCCAGAGGCCCTGTCCTGTGGGCACCCTCCCTCCAGTGCTGAAGAGGAAGATTTTATTGCCAGGCTGTAGGCAGCAAATCCAGAGGAAAAATGGGCCCAACACTTGCCTCTGGCAACATCAGCTTGCAGAGTCCTAGAGAGGGCACTTTCATGCCTTAATACCTCAGTTTCCCCAGACAGGACATTTAATGTACCACACGTGGTGTTTTACACACCCACACACCCCTTGTGCCAAATCTGCTCTTAGGCAGCCACAGAGCAACCCTAAATCACAGGTGCTGCTTCAGACATCTCAGCAGAGCCTGGTTTCCAGCCAAGTCTGCTCAGCTCTCTCTCTAGTTCAGGTGTTTTACTACAACCATGCCCTGGTCACTCCTGGTGTGGATGGAAGGAGAGAGGAGTTGGGATTTGGCTTCTTCTCAGCACAGGTTGAGGGTGCAAGTGCCAAAGTCCACTGCCAGCCCCAAAGAGCCCCTTCCTCATTCTTCCTCAGAGCTTGTCAGCACTTACTGGAGAGGCATCTTGGGCTTCACACAACCTGGCCACTGAGGTCTGAAACTCCCCAATGAAGTCGTGTCCCCCATCACTGTCGTAGTCGTAACACGTCACCTGGGGTGGAGAGAGCACAAACCAGCCTCAGCTGCAGTAACCATCTCCTGGGAGGACTCCTGCTGAAGTCCTCAACCTCTCCTGCTGGAGACCCCAAACAACATGATTTTTGTTGGTATTTGGGGCTGGTTCTCTTTGGTTTGTTGTTTTTTTTTTAGTAAGCCAACCATGGGGTTGTTTAATGGTCAACCCCAGAGCTGACCCCCACAAAACAAGCCAGAGGGCTCTGCATTACCTTTATCAGCTTCTCCACATCTCCATCACACAGTGACACCAAAGGCACAGTGAATGGCTTCCAGACAGGGTCCAGGGTGTACTTGATCACCTGTGGGGTGGGACCAGAGGGGATGCTGTGACAAGGGGACATCCATGGGTGGAGATCAGCACAAAGCAGGGACACGCCTCCAACAGTGATCCTGGACTAGATTCCCAGTGTGGCAGGCCAGGAAAGCTGCAGAAAGCCCTGTTCTGCCTCTGGAACTGAGACACAGCTCCCCCTCCTCGGGCTGCAGCACGTGTGAGTTACAACAGGATTGTTTCCTTTGCATGGGGGGATTTATCCACCTGGGGGGCAATTAAACAAAGCTGCCCAAAGGGAGAGCTGCAGGACACTGGGCAGCACGGGCACAGCCATGCCCAGAGCATGGGCACAGCCACTCACCCCACAACTTCAAGGCCAGCAGCTACTCTTTATGGCCTCTGCATCCCATTGCTTGCCCCCCACTCATTGCTTACTCCCCCTCCAGCCCCCCAGCACAGCCCACACCCATCTGGGCTCTGACCACTGAGGAGATGGAGCAGCAGGATGCTGCAACCAGCCCTGGAAAGCCAAACAACCCCGGGCACATTGAGCTCTCTTGTCTCATCTGTGTAACATCTGCTGCCTGAGCTGGAGAAATATTAATTGATGCTTTTTGACATTTCCTGAGAGAATGCAAGCGCTTGTTGGAAACATCAGCAAAGGCCAGTGGGCTCCAGGCACATGTTGTGTGCACTGGAGAGGTGGGCAGGGCAGGCAAAGACCCTCCTCCCCAAAGGTGTTCTGCTCAAAAAGAGAGATTCACATGACTATTAGGAGAGCTGGACACAGGCAGCACAGATTAACCTCTCCCTGTGCAAGGCAAACACAGGGGTATCTGGCATGGAGGACTTTGGATCTCTGCAGCTGGAACAGGAACAGCACAGACCAGTGAGGAAGAGATCTGTGGTGCTGCCACAGGCAAATGTGGGACCTGGAATGGGCATCTTGTTTGACAGACAAGGCTCTTCCGTGAGATGGGGGGAAATCCTGACACTAAACCCTGAGCACAGTTTAGTTTAGTTTGTGAACACCTCCTCCAGGAGCCTGGAAGAGCAGGGGGAGCCCACCCAGCCCAGGGTGCTGCCCACAGGCTGCCAGTCACTGGGTCCCTGGGATGGGTGGGGAAGGATCTGGTGTCTCCATCACTGGGTATTCACACTTGTGCTTAAATAACAGGCTGCAATGAACACACTAATCCTGCCCTGCCACTTCTGTTGTGGCAGGAAAAACACCAGCACCAGACTAAGGGCTGGTTGTATTCCTGCACCAAGAGCTGTAAGAATGGGGAATGTTATTTCCTTGTGTTCAGCCTCAAAACACAAAGGTGGTCATGGAATGACTGAATGGTTTGGGTAGGAAGGGACCTTAAAAATCTTCCAGTTCCAACCACCTGCCATGGCAGGGACACTTTCTACCAGACCAGGTTGCTCCAAGCCTCTGTAAATGCTCATCCACTGAAGTCCAGCAGCCTCAGTGGGACACCAGGAAGAGACCCTGAAATCCCTGGATCCCACCCTGCTTTGTAAGTGGTTGATGAGATAATGACATGAAGGACAAGAGGAGCTGATGTAAGAACAGGGTGTCTCTGCAGCTCGGGTTAGAGTTTTGCTCACCTCTGTCCTATGGACCAGCATCCACTTCCCATCATCACCCGGTTTATAAAACTCCAAAAAGGGGTCTGACTTCCCAAAAAGGTCCTGGGGAAAAAAAACCAAACAGGATGGGTTACACAGTGCTCTGCAAGGAGCAACAGCCAGACCAAGAGAGCTCCTTCCCTGGCAGTGCCAACCCTGCAGACACCCTCATGTCCTCATGGGACTGGCTCAAACACAGCAAACAGGCAGCACCCTGCTCACCTCCCTGTCCTGATCATGCAAATCCCCTTGATTTCCACACCACATTTCACCCCAATGTGGAGGTTGTGTTGGCACCCCAGTGCTTGTCTGTAGGATTTGCCAGAAAGTGCCCAGTACCCACCAAGCTCTCTGGATGCCACAGAAAACAACCCCAGCTGGGAGGGAGCTGCGTTTGGGCTTGGAAAAACATCCAAAGCTTCAAAGGAAAAACAGAATGAGGAAGTGCATGAGTGTCTTGGGGGGAAAAGTTTAAAAAATCCACCCTCCTGGACACAGCAGTAAAGGATAAGCAAAGGAAATCTTTCAGGAGCAAGTTGCCCTGGTGTTGACAGAGATCATGTAACACCCTCTGAGACAGAGAGCCCTGAGTCAGTGTGTGCTGCCTCTCCTGGCAGCATCAACTCACATCATCTCCTGTCAAAGGGCTGCTGCTTTATGAGAAATATGTACACACATGTGGGGTATCAGTACAGGGGCTGCCTTGGCACCCACAGCCCAAGTGGCACTGACAGGGAAACCAGCTTTTCTAAGCAGAACTTCATTCCCATTCAGAAAAACTAAGAAGCATCTCATAAGAAGCAAGCCCCAAATATTCGAGAGGATTTACTGAGAACTCAAGTAATTCCAGTTGTGTTTTCCTTCTAGAGGAAGGTGGGTGTCTGAGTCCTGCAAAGAGCTGGAGTAACTTCTTTTGAGTTTGAACAGGAGCTTTTTTGGCTGCTGTTGATGCCTGTTGATCACTCCTGTGATGCAGTGGGAAGCAGGGGGCTGTGCAGGGAGGAGGAGGAAGCCCAGACACCCCAGAATCCCCTGTCCACAGCCAAGGAGGTGATGTCTGGGATGGACATGGGCTCTAGTGATGCCCCAGCAGAAAATCTACACTTCTATCTAATCCTATTTCCAAAGCCAGCCAGAAAAGTAAATCACTGCAACATGTTTATAACCTGCTTCAGTCAAAATTCTTCTGCCAGGGAAGCAAACCAAAAAGACTCACAGGGTGAGATGAGGTTATTTTTCTCCTACCCTTTTTCACACGTTTGCAGGAGAGAAAACCAAGCCATTCCTTCTGGAGTGTTACGGTTATGGCTCAGCTCTGATCCTGCTCCACCACCTGCACTTGGCACATTCCAGCTTCACAGATGGATTAAAGAACCATTGGGAAGGACCTGGCTTAACCTCCAACCCGAGGCAGCTCCAGCAGCCCCAGCTCCAGCAGCAGTGAGGAGCTGTGAAGGAAATCTGCTGCCATCCCACGTGGAGCAGCCTGCTCTGCAAGTCTGGGGAGCCTTGTTCTGTTCAAAGCAAGGTGGGAGATGCCTCCAAGCCACAGGAGCGTGGCCTGCTATTTTAAAACATCAAAACCACAAACATCTCACCCCTGCAAACCTGGCAGGAGATTGGAACTGAGCAACCCAAGGAGCTCAGCAGACCACACCGACCTGCAAACCGGTCCAAGAATTTGAATCATCCAAACCAGTCCTTGCACAACGTGAACAAAGAGGGCTGAGGTGGCATTTGCAGCAGCCCCCAGAGCAGCACCAGTGCTGGTTCACATGCTGCAGCATCACTGCCCTCCTGCTGCCCCCACACTGCAGTGGCACAGACAGCTCTGGGGTTGGGTTCACAGGGCAGGTACCAGGTGGAAACACCTCCTCTTCTGCAAGACATTTTATCTCTCAGCATCTCTCCAAAGAGCTGATCTGACCTAAGGTGCAAGAGCCTCAGGCTGGATCTGACGTGTCTTTGGCATTGAAGGAAGGCAGTGAGCTGCAGGTGGAGAGGATGGATGTGTGACAGAGCAGGACCTGCCTGTGGCCTCAGAGAGGTCCCAGCCTCAGGGTGGCTGTGGCAGAAGGAGCTGCCTGCAGCCAAGCACAGCTGGAAATAGGGGATGCCCACAGCTTCAGCTTGGCATGTGCAGCAAGATGACCCCACCATGAAATCCTGTGAAATCCAATCCTTTCCTGTGATGTCCAAGCCTCCATCCATGCTTCCAGCTCCATGCTGGAAGTACAGGAGGTTCTAACCCCCCAGGCTGCAGCCTTACCCCCCCGGGGTTTTTTTGCTCATCCACTCCTCTGCTGTCTTTCCTAAGCCTAAAGGAGCTTTACCCAGCTCCCACTGTTGCATTTCACCCATGACCAATAATGACCCACAAATACTGGTTTTCATCCAACTTCCTTGTTCAAGGACCATTTTAATTTGCACGAAGTGACATGAGCATCCTTTGCCCACGAGCAGGACCTTGAGCACTGCAACACTGCACTGTGCCATGGGAACTGGCAAAGTAACCTGGTTAGTTCTTGGTGACAGCAGGTGGTCACTGAGGATGAACTTTCTGCTGACACCTATTGATAAACTGGAGGGAGACCCAGAAAGAACAGGATTATCCACAGTCCTTACCCCAGTGTAACCAATCAGATGCTGTATTTCTGCACCTTGACTGTGGGTGTGAAGGGCAGCAGACCCACAGTTATCATGTCCTAGTTGAAGAAAATCAAAAGATGTCACCTTTGCATAACCTGGTGAAGAAACTCGGTTGCAAACCAAGTTAGAAAGGCAACTCCTGCCCAAGGAGCAAGTGATGCCACCAATGCTGATACAACAAGGGGACATAAGCCTGAGGTCCTTGTCCCTGCTCTTCACAACAGCCACAGCTGCAAAGTAACCCTGAACTGGAAGGAAGGGCACCAAGCCTGCTGTGAAACCCCATTCCTTGCCTCACACAGGGAGCAGAGGCTTTTTCTTGGGGTGCTGGAAGAAAACCAGTGCATTAGGGATGTCTTTGCTGACACACATGGGGTTGACCCTTGGCCACATCTCAAGGAAACCACCAGCACATTTAGGAAATGGAGGGGATTCCATAACAGGGGCATTTAGCTCCTGTCATTAGGCAAGATAAGCAGGAGTGCAAGAAAACAGCCATTCCCAACATGTGGGAAAAACGCTTTGATAGACCAAATATCCATCCAGTTTGGACAATGACAAACCACAGCTCCTGCCTCAGCAAACACCCTTCTGCCTGGCTGCTTGCTTTACCATGTTTTCACACAAACTGAGGGCCATCCTGCCAATAACAAAAGCTCTGGAGAAACTAGGAAGAAGGAAAAAATAATATTCCCATTGATTGCTTAGCAACAGCACTGGTTCAAGAGGAGTATCTCTGGTTGCCTGGTAAATAAGGTCAGAAGATGCTGTTCAGAAAGGCTCACCATTTCCTGTGTGTCATATCCAAAGCAAGACTCATGCATTACCTGCCTCCACGAGATCAATATTTCTTCCTCAGAGAAGACATGCCCTACACAGGCAGATGTTCTCTCCCCTGGGGAAACTGAGGCACAGGTACCCAGGAGCCAGTGGCACCACCAGGAACCTGAACCCTCCCAGTCTCACCCTGGTACTTCCTCCAGTGGGATTATTTTCTTTCACTGATACACCCAAAGCAGAGGTTTCTTTAGATGCCAAGGGCAGAAGTTTAACATTGCATCCCCCAGACACAGCTCCACTCACCTTTTTATCCAGTTTTCTGCCAGCCATGCTCAGAGTAATCACTCTGTTATCTGAGAGCTCCTGGGCAGCTATCTGAAAGGCAAGGGAAGGCTGCATTCATTTTTAGCATAAAAAATTAAGCTTCTGGTAAAAAAACTCATCCCCTTCCTTGGGTATCATGCCAGAGCTGGTATGACGTGGTTTTTCTGCACCAGGACTCATTCAGGATGTGGGGAAAGCTCCAAGGACTGAGCCAAGAGGAAGCAGAAGCCACATAAACCCTTGACAACAAGATGTGGCACCTCATCCTCCATGTCCCAGGCTGGGCACAGCTGTCCCATCCCTTAGGGGAGATGCTGGTGGTACAAACATGTCAATTTGGTATCCAGGCTTTTAGGACTCACTGCAGGCCATGTGCAGACCAGCCAGGAATGTCCTTGTGCCACCCTGCCACAGGTGCTGGTGGCATCTCATGGATAAATCAACATCCCTACTGCTGCTTCCAGCAGAGGCATGAGGCAAAATCTTGGGATTGACTTGTACAAACACAGAGGCTTGCTTTGAGATCTTCCTCTCTTTTCACACCTAAAAACCCTCACACAATCCCATCCAGCCAAGGTTCTTCTGTCACATTCACCCCTGTGTCTCCTCAGTTAACAAAGTTGGGCAAAATTGAAGTGAATTGGGGTGAGGAGGCTCCAAACTCCATGTTCCATATGGGTGAGTCCAAAGCTGAAGGCTGTTCCTGCAGAGCTGTGCCAAGCAGCACAGAAAGGTGTCCACCACACACGACCCTGTGCCATCACTTCATCCAAACCAGGGCAAAACCAGACCAAAAAACCATAACAGTTGTACAAAATGAAGCAGATGTCTCTAGCCCTTGGGTGTTTAATGACACACCAGTGACAGATCTGGACTTTTCTTTCTTTTAAAGTGTGTAACCTCTGAACTTGACTGGAAACTTCCACGTGGTCCAGCTCTTCCCACTGAAGCACTGCAGGGGATGTTGAGCTATCGTTCCTTGGGGATGGCACAGCATCAGGCACCACTTCTGAGCTTCACTGTGGCTTTTCCTCAAGCCTTTAAAGACTAACTGCAGCAATTAAGAGATAAAAGCATCTCCTAGAGCAAACAGCAATGGAGATGCCCATGCAGCACCAGGTCTCTTAAAGCTTCCCAGTGCTTTTAAACGTGTGACAGAAGTTTAACTCCTTACTGGCCTTTGCTTCCACATATTTGCAGCCCAGCTGCACATCTCACAAAACCTGTCACACAGCAGAGAGCCAAAAACCATGGGAGCTGTGGTGGAAGGGAAACACACCTAAATTTAGTCTTTTCTTTTTCAAAAAAAACTATCACTGAAGACTTCCACAGCGGGAAGGGCACTGCCCGAAGGGGTCTGCATCAGAATCAGCAGCTGTTGCCATGAGAGTTGTTGCCATGGCACAGTTCCATCCTCATCCTACAAATAAAATCACCCATCCCTGGAAAAGGAATGAGCCCTCTTACCTCTTGCTGCACCAGAGAGGTCTGAGCAGGCACCAGATAACAAACAACAGCAGCACAGATTTACTTTGTATTTCTGCAGGCTGAGGTTTTTCTTACACCTAAGACTGAGGTAGAGGTTGAAGACTCACAGCACTGGGCACCAGACAAACACTGGGTGAGATGGTCCCTGTCCCAAATAAATCATGCTCTGAACAGATCAAAGTGGCCAGGAAAGTGGGAGGGAAATGGAAAAATATTCACAAGATACACCCCTGGATGCCAGGTGAGTGTCCCTCATCCACCTTTCCCACTCAGCAGGGAACACAAAGGAGTAACTGTACCGTTATCATCCCTTTCCCAGCTGGCTTCCCATTCCCCAGGAGGAGAGCTCTTGTTATTTTCTTGCTGGAGACAATCTAGAGAAACCAAAGACAAAAAATAAATCACGACTGCACAAGTGATCAAAAGCAGACTCATAAGCAACTGATCATTGCTCACGTTATTTAATTCACATTAAGCATTCGCAACAATACAAAAAAAAAAGGCATCACATCCAGGGTGGCTGTGGGAGTGGGAACATCAGCACTGACACCCCAGGCCATGGGGTGCAGGGCAGGAGCTGCACAGGGCAGAGCAGGGATGGCCTGGGAGGCTGAAGCACCACTGAACCCAGGGCAATCCCTCAGCATCATCCCGGACCCCTGGGGGTCAGCACCCCCAAACACATTTGCCCCTCCACTTCTGGTTTGTAGGAGGCCAGACAGGATGATCTGGGAGATGAATTAAAGAGATTTTTCCCAGATCTGTGAGTTTCGGTCACCTTGAGCTCTGGGGAACATGTAATTTTTCCTCAGGAGGTGCAGACCTGCACATGGGGATCCAGCAACCTGGGAACTCCCTGTGCTCTGCTCCTGTATCCAGTGCCTCCCCTTCAGGAGCAGTTATGCTTCAAAGGGCCCTTCCAACCCAAAATACTCTGTGATCCTATGATTTTTGCCATTTCAAAGCAAAAACCCTGTTCTGTTTTGGTGAGCCAGCCACGTCCCGGTGCTGTTGATCCACAAAAATCACCAGCCAGTGTAACCAGATGTTTGTGCCACACTGTGCCCAGGCAGGAGAAACCTCCTCCCACCCCTGCCTGGCAGAAACTGCACTTTGAGCCTTGCTACACTTCCTTTGGCCACAGAAGTCATCACAGGCCTGTGAATGATCCAACCCTCCTTTTAAATCCCACCACAGACCTCAGTAGCTGCTAAGCAACCTGGCTAATCTGCCAGAGCTCTGATGGAAACTCAGAACTGAAAAGCAAGATGCTCCTGCACGGTGGTTGTTGCTGTCCACAGCTCCTCTCTGCTTCTGAGACCTTATGGAAACATCTCAGACAAATTCCAGCCACCAGAAAACCCAGGGCTGAACCCCCAAGCCCCCATTTGCTCTGGTTCCCCCCTTCTCCTCACCCCTGCCCAGGTGCTGCCCCTCCAGTCCACCTCTGCTGTGCTGAAAGCCCACCCTGGCCACAGGGAAAGGAGGAAAACGGGATTTCAGGGAAAAAAGGGAAATAAGATGCCTCCATTCCAAGCCAGTGTCTTGTTGAGGACTAAATGTCACCAAGGACAACATGGGAATTGCTGCAAAAACTGGGTGAACACACGAGTCAAACACTCTTGTGCAGAGTGGAACTGCTGGTGTGAGGTGACAGAAGTTCTGAGCTCTTTCTGTCCAGGCTCGTGCTCTGACCTTCCCAGAAGTGTTGGGCTCTTCTGGGAGACCCAACCAGCAGCAGGGGATGGGGCAGACACCTCCACCCTCCTCTCCAGTGCATGTGGACAATATTCCTCTCTGGGAAGAGCCTGCAGAGCCTGGGCTGCTGCAGAGCCACATTTAGGAACTGTGAGGTTTCAGCTCTGTTTCCTTATGTCCATAAACTCTCTGCTTGCATCTTCCACCAAGACCTTCACAGGCTGAGCTGCCCCACACCAGAGCTGGCTGTGTTTCAGCAATAGTAGAACTAATGGTAAAGGTGGGTTTGGGCCAGGGCTGTTGCCTGCACTGTCTCTTAACTTCTGCAGGAGCAGAATTAGGTCATCACAGAGCATTTCCAGAATTCCAGGCTTTAAATTTCAAGCTCTGTAAATGTCAGTGCTCTTCCAACACGTCAAGCTCTTGAGCTGGCAGTGGTAAATTCCCACCTGGCACATGCAGTGCCACCCTGCAGTCTATGTATGATCCAGTGATCACCTTCATGAGCCTCCCTGAGCCCCCTGGGCTGGCTCTGCACACTGACCCACCTATTACAGTACCCCCTTCCTCCCCATTCCCAGCACTGTGCACAACAGGAACAGTTTTTCCCAGCCTCTGTGCTTGTGCCAGGTGCCACAACAGCCCTGAGCTACCAGAGAGTGGAAAAAATCCCCTTCACTCCCTGCTTCTCTTCTTTATTTGGAGAATGTGGCTTCCAGCTTCTGACAGGGTCTGGGCTCGTGAAAGAAAAGACCTTCCAAAAGCTTATAAATTGTATTTTGTCCTGAAAGCTTTTCCACATGAAGAGCAGAGGACACATTCAGGGACCAACATACCCAAGTAGGAGAGATGATTTGCTACACAATGGCAATGGACAAAGCTTTTAGAAAGAGAAAAAAATAAGATAGAAGGGTAGACCACAATGCATCCTCACTTTAAACATCTGGAAGTTTCCCAAGCCCAAATCCAACTCATCAGCAGGGCTCTTCCTGTAACCCATGGTGAGATACAGGTATCTCCAGAAACTTCCAGCTGATGCCTCTTTGCCAGCACCAGCAGAAACCCACACTAGGACTAGTTTAGACTTGAGCAAGTAGACAATGGAAGTAGACAAGTAGACATGGGGTGGTTCAATCTCAACAGCTGAAGTGTGATAAGCAAATTGAGTTAGTTTTGCCAGGGCTGTTACACTGCCTGTCTCTCTGCAGCTGTAATGCCACCACATCCCCGTGGCTGATGTGATTTGGGGGCCCTTTGCTGCAGGGACCTCAGACACTCACCATGCCCAGAGTGCAGGAGAACTCGCCCAGGAAGTCGTGCTCATACAGCTGTGTGCTCGACTTGTCCTGGTCAAACAGGGCAAACTTGAGCTTCTGCACTTCCTCAAAGTGGTAGTCAATGATGAACTTCTTGGCAAAAGCTGGGTTGAGGTTGTTCACAGCTGTCTCTGTCCTGTCGAGCTGCAAACAAAAAAAAAGAGGCATTTAGGCAAGCACATCTTGGGTCTTTATCACTGGAACTGACTTCACCCAGAGGCACCCAGAAACCCTGCAGTGACCAGCAGAGTGAGCACACCAGAGCTGTCCCTCAACTCAGGCTGTGACACCCAGGTACACAAGGTGGGATCATCTGAAAATGTAATGGCACGTCCTGGGCTGGACACCCACCCAGCCAACAGCCAGGACAGAGCCCACCCAGCCAAGGCTCAGCATGGACTCGAGGCTCACTGAAGCCAGAATTCTTTCATTTGCTTCTAAACCCTGTTCTCCCAGGAGCTGAGGCTCTCAGACACCTCTGATCCTCAGTGAGACCCTCCCAGCTGTAATGCCAAACTTGTTTCTTTCCAGGCTGTGCAGCCAGCAACAAAGACAAGGAAAAAAAGAAGTGTCATAAGCCAAAACAGCAACTCTCTGGCATTTCCCTCTAGACCTTAAACCAAAACATCCATGTGGTTTCTTCTTTCTTGGCCTTTCATGGAAATAAAAGAGAAAAAAAAAAAAAAATCACCGCATGTCATTCTTCACAGATTTCATCAAAAATGAGGAGAAACAAGAGGCTGGAAGGACCCAGAAGACAAGACTTCTATAGACATTGTCACCCTGAGCTACTGTGAGCAGGCTGGAAGGAATTCTGTCTCTGATGGAAGGGCAAGCACACAGAGAATGATGGAAACTGGAAGGCATGTGGGGAACCCGCTGTCGGAGGGGAAGCACCACACTGGTCTGCAGCATCTCCCAGCCAAGAGCAGTGATAAGAGCAGAGGAAACTTGGCAGGCAGCTGGTGGCACTGTGGGTTTCCACACAGCATGGCACAGGTGCACAGAAAGCCTGGTGTGAGCCAAAAAAAATATGGGGGTGGTCACGGTGGAGATTCCAGAGCGCTGCCCTCCAGCAATGGAATTCTGGTCCCAGATACCACAACTCACTACCCAGGAGGGCTGGGAGGATGCAGCACCAGCTGGGAGACCAACACAGAGACAAAACCCCACAGTATTAGAAAAAAATCTGTTAAAAAAAAAGTGTTAGAAACTGGGCAAACTGGGAAACTGAGGTTGAGAAAGTCTGGTATATTTACTTTTGGAATTCAGCAGCCAAGAAGGGTCTGAACTCTAATGTCAGGAGCCATCACCCCCACCCAGGCACCCTGAAAAGGGCAAGTTTGGAGCCCAACATGCAACATTCCCTTATGAAGCTAAAAGGGGTGGGAAGAACATGGGCAGCACAGCCTGAGAGCTGAACATGAAACCTCTACCCACAGCCAGGGGGTAAAACCCTGCAGCACTCAACCCAAGGCAGAGTTTTGCCAGGAGAGCAGCTGTTGGTATCATGTGTATCATTGTGCAGCCTGGACCAGAGAAAGCTCCAGGGTGACCTTAGAGCTCCTTCTAGTATTGATAGGGGATACAAGGGAGCTGGAGATGGATTTTGGACAAAGCCATGGAGGGACAGGACAAAGGGGGAATAGCTTCAAACTGGCAGAGGGCAGGATTAGATTAGATATGAGAAGGAAGTTCTTCCCTGTGAGGGTGGGGAGGCCCTGGCACAGATTGCCCCACGAGAAGCTGTGGGTCCCCCATCCCTGGGAGTGTTCAAGGCCAGGGATGGGGCTCTGAGCAACCTGGTCTAGTGGATGGTGCCACATCATCCCTTTATCCCAGGACATGGTAACACGGGCTACTAAAACAGAAGAAAAGGCAGGTGATCCCCAGTGTTATTTCACCAAAAGCTGTCTGGAATCACCATCCCATCTGCCTGTGGGACAGCAAAAAGCCTCTGGCCATGGGTGGCCCTGGCCAGCATTTCACCTTGTCTTGCAGCCAGGACGCCCAGCTGTGGGCAAGGCTGAGCTGCCTGGGCATCCCTGAGCAGAAAGCAGCCCCTGGCTTGGCATCCCCAGGCAGGGCTGGGCTGTGGGTCAGTGGGATGTCTGCCAGAGCTGTGGAGCCAAGAATAAGCAGAGCAGAAAAAAGCCTATTAAAAAAAAAAAAAAAAGGAAAAAAAAGCAAACACATACCTTAGTCCCAAAGAAACTCATTCAGAACAGGAGGCAGGTTTTGGAGGGGCTGAGTGGAAATGTGGTGAGTTTGCTATATATAGAGACCCAACGATGGCAGTGTTTTCTGGAGTTGCTTGCTTAGTCTGTCTTAATTGCCAAGAAAAGCCTAAAGCAAATGCTGTGTTCCCAGAATAAGCACCTGCTGCACTCTGGGGAACCAAATCCATTGACACCAGTGGGCTGTAAGCTGGCCAGGGCCACCCAACTTCACACAGATCCTTCCCTCTCTGCTGCCACCCCACAGCAAAGGAGCCAAGCATCTGCTCAGAGATGCAGTGGACCAGGAGCAGAAGGAATCCACAGCTCTGCCTCATTTCAGCAGCACAACAAACACAAATGCCCTTTCAAGCCCAGGAGATAAGACTGTGCAGGCAACAGAGGTGGATTTTAGCTCTTTGTTGATGAGATGGTGTTAGGTAATAGGTTGGACTTGATGATCTCAAAGGTCTTTTTCAACTATCTAGTTATAATTCTGTGATTCCTTCCATGTTATTTGAACTGCTTGGAAGCCAGGGACCAAACCAGTCCTTTCAGCCCCAAAGGAGATAACTTGAGGTTCCATCTCCAGCTCTGTCCTGAAAGAACTGGCCCAGGGAAGGAGAGGCAAACCCCAGGCAACTTGAGACAACCCTCAGGAGTGATGACACTTCCTTCAACACCCAGATCAAACTGCTTGATCTCCTGCCTCGTGTCACCATGAAGAACAACAATATCTCAAGGCCCAGCTGACAACTGCAACAAGGTTTGGTCTTTAGTTTGCTGAGCACAAATTACCTTGATCATCACACATGAGGCCTCTTCACACACCATCACCTGCCATCAGCTCCTGCCATCCCCTTCTCCCCAGAGCTTACAGGTCTGCAGGTCCTGGAAAGAGCAGAGGTGACTTTGCCACCAAAGAGCAGAAAGGAACAAGGGTTTTTAAGATGCAGCCAGGCTAATTAAAGATATCTGTTTAAACAGGAGTCGCAAAGGGCCACGGAGATGATCAGAGGAATGGAGCATCTTTACCACAAGGAAAGGCTGAGAGAATTGGGATTGTTTAGCTGAGAGAAGAGAAGGCTCCAGGGAGACCTTAGAGCACTTTCTGGTATCTAAAAGGGCTCCAAGAGAGCTGGAGAGGTACTTTGGACAATGGCATGGAGTGACAGGATAGGGGGGAATAGCTTCCAGGTGACAGAGGGCAGAGGGAGATCAGATATGAGAAAGAAATTCTTCCCTTTAAGGGTGGCAAGGCAGAG
Organism: Calyptomena viridis; assembly: GCA_013390005.1. Classification (NCBI taxonomy): domain Eukaryota; kingdom Metazoa; phylum Chordata; class Aves; order Passeriformes; family Eurylaimidae; genus Calyptomena; species Calyptomena viridis. Next base: position 211,226 of record WEIV01003860.1, read on the forward strand.
AAGCTGTGGCTGCCCCATCCCTGGAAGTGTTCAAGACCAGGTTGGAGAGGGCTTTGAACAAGGGTTATGGCAGGGGAGTTGGAATGAGCTGATCTTTAAGGTCCCTTCCAACCCAAACCATTCCACGAATCTGTGATTCTGCAAATCAAGCATGAAAACAGGAAACCACCTCCAGCAACAGCCCTGGTGTTCCATGTGCACAGCTGGAGAGTCTTCCAGTGTCTGAAGGGAGCTTGGCTGGAAAACCTCAAGCATCCCCAGCACCCAGAGGTGCTTCATGCTCCAACACTGGGAGATGCTCTCCCAAGTGCCAAGGGAAGTTCATGCTGAAGGTGTGGGACTGCCCAGGTGACTCAGAGTGGCACAGGCAGCTGCATGGCTGAGTCATGGGTCTGTCCCTGCTCCTGGCACCAAAGGCCAGGCCTTTCATGGCTCCTGTGAGATGATCTCACTGGGCAGAACATTTAAACATTACCCCTCTTCATGTCACTTCCCAGCCTGTGGTTCATTGTCCTTCCCTCCCTCCCCCAGCCATCCAAGGCTGATTCACAAAGATTTTTAAATTCCTATTAAGCTCAGTGAGACAAAATAATTGTATTTGGGAACAAATGTGACAGCTAGAAAGAACAGCGAGCAGAAATCTTCCTGCTGGCATCAGCTGGTGCCACAGCTCTGCTGCCCAGCTCCAACACTGGCACTGCTGTGGCCAGGGCTGGTCCTGAAGGAGGAGACCCACCACCCAAACCAGATCCAAGGCTTGGGATGTGTCCCTAATCCAGTGTGGAGGACAAAGAGGTAGTGTGGTGGGATGGGTTCATGCCAGTGAGCTTATTCTGTCCCCATCTCTCCCCAACATTCCAGCTGTTATTAAGGCCACCACTTTCACACAGGAAAGAGGTTCATCGTGGGGCAAGGGGCACATCTGTGTGGCCAAAATCCCTGCAGCACAATGCAGGCACCCCCAGGGAGCTCTGAACCACATGGCATGAGTGCCAAGGGTCCCATCCAACAAAGCTCTCACAGGCAACCCCACCTCTCCTGACCCTCCCCTGCCCCTGCAGGGGCACATCCCAAACCCACACATCACTCCTGCCACTGCAGATTCTTGATCCTGGCTGTGCCACTGTCATGCCAGCTGACTGGAGCCAGCTCAGTGGCACACCACAACACGTGCCAGCCCATTGCAGCTCTACTGACACCACAGCAGCAGAGTGCTGAGCAAGCTGCTGCTCAAGGCTGACGTCCAGTGCCTGTCGTGCCAATTAAAAAGAAGCTAAAAATAGCAGAGGAAAAGAAACAGAAATAAAAGCGCCACACATTTGGATTCTAAAGGAATTTCTGGATTCAAAACTGCTGGACTGAGACATTACTGACGTTACTGGAAATACAATCAGGTCAAAGATGACACCTGTCAAGGCTGGAAAGCTTAGTTGTCTCATCCAGGCAGCTGAGAAAAGTGAATTGTGGGCCATGGTGAGGTGAGGTTTGCCCCTACACCCTCCCTCCTGAACATGAGAAGATCAGCTACTGGACACCTGAGCTGGTGCCCATTGATTCACCTGCACCTTCACCAAGCACTCAAAGGCTGCCCAACTCTGAAAAAAATGAGACCACCTAATTTCCCAGGAATTGGGACAATTCTTGTTTGGTTTATATGATTTAATGTCCTTTGGCTACTTATTTTCTGCTCCATCCAATACTGGTGCCTGTATTTATCACACCTCCATCCTCTGCTTTCTTATTTCCTCCCAGATCGACTGTCTACAGCTGCAGGTATAAAATGGAATCATCATTTTTTCCTGCAGATATTTTAGCACAGAGTCTTTCCCCTTGCAGCCAAAAGGATTTTTATTAGGCACAGAGCTAAACACTCTTGTGCAGACTCTGGAGTTTGGACTCACATCACCAGTTTTATCACAGGCAGCACCTCACCCAACTCTGCTGCTGCAGGAGAAAACGACCAGAGCTTCTCCACGTGGGACACTGGACAGTCAACAAAGCACCACAAAAACCTCCCTCAGGAGTTCCCAGCCCACTGTGTGTGCAAAACCAGCCTGAGCTGTGCATCTCCCTGGGTCACCCACCCACGTGAGGCCTCTGCTGGTGATGACCAAGGTCATGCTGCTCCAAGGCAATCTGGGCACCTCTGGCTGAAGTCCCCCTTGTGGCACAACCCTGTGCCCCCTCCCTGCAGGGGGAAGGTTTTCAAAGGAATATACCTACAGCTGGTGGGAAGAAAGCTTTTGGAATCCAGCCAAGGTTTTTGCTTATGCTACAGAAGAATTCAGACAGCTGCTGAGGGTCCCTTCCCTCCCGCCCCAGTAGGATGGTGGGGAGGGCTGGGAACAACACACAAGGGCTCCTTGTGCACTCTGCATCTTGGAGAGGACACATTTATCCTGTGTTCACCCACCACCAGGGGTGGCACAACCATGGAAAGTCCTCCTGTCCTTAAACAACCTTTTATCTGCAGGGTCCTGCCCTTGGCCTTTGTGAGATTTGCACAGTCCCACTGGCTGCCATCCCTTCCCTCTGGGGAGTTTTCTTGGCTTTTGAAACCAAGAAAACAACAAGATCATCTGCAGTTTCTTCTCAGGGCTTCCCACTACCAGGTACAGTGGTTGAAGCACATATTTATGAGATTTCTGGTAAAGAGGAGAGACCAAGGTCTGCAAGGAGCTCATCTGGGATTTGCCAGCCAGACTTGCTCTTTCCACTTGAACTGGTCCAAGCCCCCGTCCACTGATCTCCCAACAGTCTCTTTTCCCATCCTGTGGTCCTGCCCTCTCTGAAACCAGTCCATGGAATGCCCAGCTCAAGCACTGTTGACCTCAATACACCTCTTGAAGGAGGTCACAGCACAAGCTGCCCTGGGCAGCGTTTTTCCACGGGACTGACCTGCCCAAAAAAGTACCAATGGGAAAAGGACTGATTGCAAAACAGAGTAACTACACCAGCACCACAAGCACAGCCTTGAGAGGACCAGAAGAGCTTCCAGTTCAGCCCGGGGAGGAACAAGGCCCAGCTTTGTAGCAGAGCAGAGAGGGAGGGACACAGAGCAAACCACAGGAACTGTAAATCCACACAACATCAGGACTTACCTCCACCCACTTCCCATTGACTTCCATGAAGAGGACGCAGAAAGGGTCGGATTTGGAAGTGACATCCCTGTCCAGAAGGTTCTGGCCACAGATGGACAACTCAACTTTGCAGACACAGTAGTGGGAGCCAACGGGCCCCGCCGGTGTGGGAGTCATGGTGTAAGCCATGGACTCCAGGGCAGCAGCTCCAGGCAGTCTGTGGGACACAGGACAGAGACAAACCTCAGTGCTGGAAGGCAGCAAACATTCTGTCAGCACTGCTGAGCTGGGCACACACAGAGCCTCATCCTCTGAAGGTCTAAGTCATGAGGCTTTCCTTCCTCCAAAGCACCTGTCCTGCCAAGTCACCATCTCCCTGGGGCCACCACCCCAGGCAGATGCCCTGAGCCCAGCACAGCACCTACAACTGCCTTGGGTTTGCTCTGTGAATAAGAGATTTTCAAGGAAAGGTAACATCATCTGCTTACCCTCCCAAGGGAGTGAGGGGGTACCCAACCTCTTCTCTCAGCATGCTGGGCTTTTTTTTTGTGGGGAGAAACTACATTTCCACCACCTTTCAGCACAAAAACTGTTTGTTGTCTGGCTGTCCTCAAGCAATGGACCACAGAGCTAAGCTACAAGGCCCAAACTTGAGCTCTGCTCACCAAATTGTCATAGAGAAAGGGATGAGACTATAAGGATGACAGGGGAGGGCAACTCCAGCCCTAGTTCAGCCCTATCTCCCCATCTCCCCAGGCCAGCAGAAGGCAGGGGCTCTGGCAGCAGTCAAAAAGTGGCAATACTTCAGAGAAGAGCAAGGCAAACGTGACAACCACTGCATGATCTGGAGCATGTGATGATTTACAGGGCCCTGACCAAAAATGCATTTAAGATCTTACAAAAAGTCTACTACCAAAGTCATTTTGCAGATAGAAATGTGTTTTATACCATTATTAGTGCAAAACCCCATCCCACATGACATTCTCACTGTTGGATGTGCAGATTACTTGTCAAAAACCACCAAAGGTCTTCAGCTGAGAAGAAAGGGCAGGGGGAAAAGATAAGAAAAAGCATTCTCAGATTAATTTATAGTAACAAACCTTTGTGGCTGGGGTTCCTAGAGGAGAGCAAGCTCTTCTCAGCAACTGCTTCGATCCCTTTTGTCTTCTTTTTTCAAGAGTGGCTCCTGGCTCACTCACTTTATCTGAAACCCCAAAACACTGTCTTGCTCCACCTCGATAAACCATCTGCTTCTGTTTGGCATTGAAACTCCAGTTAATATTATCTGTTTGTTTTGCCTGGGCATGAGTATTTACAAGCCCTTGTGCTGCTGGGCATTGGGCTGCTGCCCTCTTCCCTTGCAGCTCAGCCTCCAAGCTGGGATGAGGCAGGGAGAGATACAGGGTGATCCCAGCTCCAGGCTCACTGCTGGCTGCCCTGAGTGCTCAGCCCTGCTGCAATGAACATTGAGCAGAAAACAGCTCCATCCTCCAAGGCTCAGAGCCATGTGCTCCTACCTGTCAATATTTCTGCTCCACATTAAGTCACCAGAAACAAGCCTGGTTTGAACCCCCCCACCAGTAAACACAAACTCTCCACCCCAGCCTGCTGCTCAGGGAAAGAGTGGTGCAACCATTCCACCTTCCTAGGAACCCAGAAACTTCCCCAGAAGAAGAAAAGCCCCATCCTTGGCTGCACTCACATCACCAAAACAGCAGCCACGCTGCTTCCTTGAGTATCCTTGCCTAGACCAAGCCTGTGTCACTCCATCCCTCCCTGTCCACAGCATCCCAACACCAAAACTCTCGTGGTGTGACACCAAAACAGTGCTTCATATGGGCAACTATCCATTTAGCACAGCTCCAAGGAGAAACACATGCAGAAGCAAAAGTCCTCATTGCTCATCCACCACAGCACTGGTTCCAGACAGCCCGTGCTGCCTCTGCACCTCCCAAGCCCCTGTTATCAGTTCCAGCTAAAGCAAAGATCTTATTTAATTTTGCCTTAATGCACAGATCATGTAATCGATGTCTTAAAATAGCCAGGCCTGTTCTATTTATGCTGCTGTCTGTCTGCCACTCCCCCCAAAAAGCAAACACGAGGCAGCTGTGCTGGCATGGCCGTGGTCCTGCCAGAGCAGGGAGATGTGGGCTCACTTTTTCCATCTCCCCTTCCCCCAAATCTCAGTGCTGCCTCACAAAAATCAGAGGCAGCAAGTGACTCAGTGGAAAAACCTTTTTTCCCAGGGCTGGCAGGCACCAAAACATCCTCCTGGTGCACTGCACATAACCCGAGCTGCAGCCCCAGAGCTCAGTCTGTCCCACTCCCCAGGGACCACACGGTCAAGACACTGGGATGAGGACACTGGTGCCAGCTGGGGCAGAGACTGGAAAGCCACCTCTCCCCCCACTGTGCTGCCATGGATCCAGCACCTTCCTCTTGCTTCACTGGGATGGATCCAGCACCTTCTGCATGGCCAGCTGGGGGTTCAGCCCCTGACACCTTGGCAGCAGCCACAGGTCCATCCAGCTCAGAGGCTTCACCTCTGAGGCATCCCCAGGCTTCAGTGAGCTGGTGGCATCCTAATATCCCAGCAAATGCTTTAAATTCAGGTGGTATTTGAGCTGGCTCTGACAGAGTTGGCTCCCCATCATCTGTATTCCACTCTATCCTCCTGGTTTTGTTCTCCTCTCTGTACATTTGCTGCCCTGACCACAGTCCTATGAACTTTGGCATCTGCAGCCAAATCTTCTCCCCGGGCACGATCATTTTCGTGGTCATTTTCAAGCTGCTCCACGTCCACAACATCCCACAGAGAAGGGTTTTGCTGGCTGGGGACACTCACAAGCCCTGGGGCCACCCAGAATATCCAAGATGAACATTTGGGAGTCTGAGAGCACTGCACACAGATGTTCTCATCCTGCCCACCTGATATCTACAGCAGATCCTCAGAGCACGTGCAGAAGGGCTGGCAGGAAAACCTCTATTTCCTCTATTATTTGAAGGAGGAGGAGGGGAAGGAGATATTTGTTTTGCAAAGTAACTTGTGTCTGCAGAGGTTCCCCTTTGCTCTGCAGAAGAGCAGCCTTAGGAGCAGCAGTTGCTCAGGCCATGCTAAAGCCCTGATTTAAGGGCTTTAACAACAAAAAAAAATAAAGCTGTGCTTTAATTGAAACATTTGGGGGGCTTTTTCAATCTTAATAGTGCCATAAATTCAATGATCCCTTCTCCTTAAAGAAATCAAGATTTATTTTCACACCCAGTATCAGACATAGTTGAAACAGCCCCAGAAGCACCAACATCCACCAGTGATACCAAGCAAAGTCCCTGTATCCCATGGATGACCAGGATTTATGTAACAGCCCACACAAGTCACCTGTGATTCAGTTTATCCACTCAGCCTGTCCCACTACTTCCAATTGTGGAAGCAAATTTTCTTTCAGGAAGGGGAAAATGAGAGAGAGGAGCATCAAACAGGTAAATTGGGATCCTATAAAAGACATATCTGAGCTTACAGGCAGTGGAGACAGAGAGGGAGAGCAGCAACACCCAAGGGATGATTAAGAGCAGGTGAAAACACCTTGTCAGAAGATTGGAGCAAAGGAGAGGAGTGTGAGGACACAGAAACTGTTTGCAAAGCTGAAATGCAGCACACAAGGAGCTGGAGACACCAGGAAAAGCAGGGATGTGCTGTGTGGATGCCCAGCACAGCTCCCCACACTGTCAGAACCCACAGTGGCCACTTTGCTCTCTCCTGTCAACAACAGAGTCATCTCCAGAATTCTTTTGCAAAGCAAAAATATTTGCCTCTCATTCTCTCCTGGGCAACACAGTGGATTCACCAGCCTGCCCCTGGCCCTTGTAACAGCCTCATTACCTTCTGCACACGTGTTCAGTCAGTCATGTACAGCACCTTGCTGCTGGTGCCCCCAGAAATGCCTCTGCCAGGGGCGAGCAGGCTGGGAGACAGAAAGGGAATACCTGGTACATCCCTGCAAATATGTTCCTCAGGTACCTGTTACCATCAGGAGACCTTCATCTCTCCCACGAGGCAGGGAAAGGCTAAAAACTGCCTCTGAGCATCCCAGTGTGGGCAGCACAGCCAGGATTCAGCTCAAATTCTCCCCAATTCACAGAGATTTTGGACAGACCTGGAAGAGGGAGATGCCCACAAAGGGCTCTTGTTTCCAGCCTAAAGCAAAAGTCCCACGGTCCTGCCTGCTGGAAGCCAAGGGGACTGTACTGAGAGACTTCCAGGGCCTCATACAGAAGGACAAAATGTTTCAGGACAACCTAAAGAAGTGACTTCTCCAATGAACTCTTCCTGATGGAAACTGCCCCTAATGGGCTACAAGGGTAACACTGCTCGTGCCAACAGCTGGGCTTCTCACACTGGTGCTGCAGAATTCCATCCCAACAGCTGGCGGCCACCTCAGTGTGACAGTGGCTTCTTCTCCATTTCGTGCTCAGGCATTTCCCACCCACTGTGCCCAGCTCTACCCAGAAAAGCCCTCACACACCAGGTTTTGGCAGGTGCCACTGAGGATCCCCCTGGCCAAAACACCGAGTGGTGCATCAATTGCCACCACAGGCAGCACACAGAAAGCTACTCTGGGGGGGGTGTGACAGTTGGCAGAGTCCAGAAAAGTCACTCGGGATGAGCTGGGGGTCACAAATCCCAGGAAAACTCTGAGACAAAGCCCCTGAGGATGATTCCAAGGGTCCCCTCTGCAACTGCAGGGCCACGTTCACTGCCTGGTCACTGCAGAACCAGAGGATGGAACCGTGTCCTCACAAAGGGGATAACACCCACTGAGACACCAAAAGGGGAGATCCCAGCAAGCCAGGGATGTGAGAGGAAAACCAACCACCTGTAAGTGCCTGAGGCGTGCGGGCAGCCCCGGACACCAGAGCCCTCGGGCAGAGCCCGCCCTGCCACCGGGGGGCAAAAAGCAACAGGATTTGTTCTCAAACCTCCACATGAAGTCTGAAAATGTCATCACGCTGTCCCCAAACTATCTAAAACCACTTACCGACGAGAAACCCCGACCCCGAGGAATAAGGAGAGGCAAGTGCTCCGGAGAAAGCAGGACCCCCGGGCTGCCGGCGGCAAAAGCGCTTCCGTAATTCTTATCTCCCGTCGGAAATCCGAGGGCTCCAGCCAGGCAAACGAAAGGAAAACTCGCTCCTCCACACCCCGCGGTGACGTGGGGAAAGGAGGCAGCCCCGTTCCTGCCCCGGGTCGGGAGGAGCTGCAGCGGCTGAGCGCGTTTTGGGGAGGGCGCTCAGAAAAACCAAGAAGTGAAAAACAGCGCACAAAACAAGCCCTTCCTCAAACCCAGAGAAAAGACAGAGGGGTTCTGTCACTGCTACCAGACAACTGCAGCGGAGGTGCCCCTGCAGGAGGCAGAGCCCAGCCTTGCTGCTTCACCCTGTGCCCGCTGCCCGTCCCGCACTCGCTGCCTGCCCCGCACTCGCTGCCCGTCCCGCACTCGCTGCCCGTCCCGCACCCTGCTCGCAAATCTGTGTGAGGCTCCCAGTTCTGCTGCTCAGGAGGGAGAAAGGACAAGAAGGGCAGGGTAAGACGAGAATGTGGCAGCGTGCTCTGTTCAGGACACGGCGATGGCCGAACCACACGGACCGACCCCATTCCTGTGTCCAGTGGCCCGCACGTATTTGGCTTAGATACGCAGAGAAGGATTGCACGTTTTCGCTTGACTACAGGCTTCCTCCGGGGCTCAGTTTAGGGAAATCTGTGATTTAGGGCAGAAAACATCGTGATGTCACTGTGAATCGTGGCGGTCACATCAAACCGTGCACACGACCGCCCTACAAAGCGGACCCAAGGGGAAGGTTCATGTGGCGGCTCTGCCCCCGCTGTGTTTCGGGGCAGAAAACCACGGTGCCCGTCGGCTGAGTCCTGCGGGAGCAGCACAGCCACGGGCAGCACCCTGGGAGCCTGCGCCCAAAAAATGGGAAACGACAAATACAAATCTCCCACCGCCCAGAGGCAGCGATGCTCTGGTTACACACGTGGGACAAACAAGGAAACCAGGGGATGCAGGAAGGGAGGACAAGGCACTCTCTGGATTTGGGTCAGATTTTAACTTCCAGCGTTAAAAATTCTCTGCCCCATCCTACAGCAGCTGTATGAGAGCTGGGCGTGCTCTCACAAGGAGGGGGGATTGATCTGTTTCAAAACTAGATTTGGAGGAAAAAGTGGGCTTGAAGTCAGGTCCTATGAAATGTAAAGGCTCAGGGCACCGTGGAGAGGGTGCCTGGGTTGCAAAGGAAAAGCAGCCAGTGGGCCTCCCCCGCAGGTGCAGTGGGAACCATTCACATATTAAATGTATGCCATGTATACAACAGGCTGTTTAACTTATTAACCAGTTTTCTATGCTATTGAAAACAAAAATGCTGGCTTTCTGAATCTTAATTGGATTCCTATTCCCAGCCAACACCATCTATCACATGTGAGAGGGGAAGAAAAAATCATCACTGAAGTGATCAGAAACATCTTTAACTGTTTTTGAACCTCACTGCATGCCAACCTAACCTCATGCCAGCCAGAATGGCCCCAACAGCAGGCAGGCATGCAGGTCTCTCCATCCCAGGCACCACTTCATCTCCAGAGCTTCAGAGCTGGTAAAATAAATAAATATTAATTCAGGGGTAGGTATGAGCAATGCTCATGTGGAGTGGGACACTGACACCAAGCACACAGAGCACTGCTGATGTCCCTGTGGCCAGAGCCCACCTTCACCCTTCCTTCCATCCCACCACCCAGAGCCCATCATCCCCTCCTCTGCATGGATGGGGTTTTCATCACTACAATCCAACGTTTTCCTACTGAATTTTAATTTTTTTGGCTTGCTTTGCAACTGAGAGATGTTGCCACTTGATGTGTGAAGCTTCACCCTGAGACAGAAGTGTATGCCAGTGACACAAAAATGTGGTGGTTTATGAGAATGACGTGTGATAAATTCTTGACCCCTTCCCAACAGCTTTAGATACCACTCGAGGGAATATCAGACTGGGTTTAAATGGTTGTGCAGAACTGGACTTGTTGTTTAAAAGCAAAACTTGTGTTCCCAGCTTGTCTCATTTTTAAAATCAGCCTCACGACAGCTGATGTTTCTTCCTAAATCCTCAGCTTCTGGAATCACGTGATGATGGAAAATCCAGGGCTGGGGGGAAGGCGACTATTTTAGACACAAGATTTTTCCTGCTGGCTACAGGCAGAAAATATGACAGCTCCCAAACACAAAGCCTCAGCAAAAGGAGCAGAGAAATAAAGAGTGGAGCCCTTCTTGCTGAATTCTACACTCGTTTGTTTTTCTGGCATTTTAACAACAATAATATTATGATCCCCAACCTCACCTGAGTTCCTGGGAATTAATTTGCTCTCTGCTTCTGTGATCCAAACAAGTAACCTCACAAAGCCAGCAGCCAAGAAATTGAGCTAAAGCAGCAAAAAGTGATGACTCAGGTCCTTCAACAAATATTTCACAGAGGTTTGAAAGACAAACTGTAAGATTTCAGGGGAAGGGGTGGGAGAGGGGGGAAGCATTCAATTCTTTTTTTTTCACACTGTTTTATGGGTTTTCCATCCTGCCAAGAGCACTATTTCAAATGCCTGTCTACTCCACCGCCCCAAAAAATTTACTTTTCCTTCTCCTATCCCCCACCCTGCCTCTGAACTCGAGCCAAGCTTCTCACATAAAGAGTTCCTTATGAGAGCTGGCGGCCCTGAACCAGGACAGGAGGCTGCAAGTATTGCTTTTTCATCAATTAACCCCGAGTTACGTTCCTGGCACACTGATGGCTCCTGGAGAACAAGCCCTGATTTACGGTGGTGAAACTCTGGTCAGCTCCCCCTGGGCACAGGTTTCTGCTGAAGTCAGGGGGAAACTCTTTCCACCAAATGTAACAGGAGCAGGAGAAATTAGTCCTCCCAGACTCTTCACACGCCACATTGAGACTGCTAAAAGGCAAACAAAGCTGATGCAATTCCAGTACACAGCTGGGCACACTGGTAAGTCATGGGGTCGCCAGAGGCTGCTCCAGCACCACATAATCCTGCTGTTCTGGGGTGAGGGAGGAGGATCACTGGAAGGAGAGCAGAGTCAAGGGCTGCCAGGGGCTGTGCCGCTGATATATCCCCCCCAAGACACAGAGCATCTTCACTCACAGCTCAGCTCCAGCAGCTGAACCCAAAGAGGATTTTTTTACACTGGAATGCTGAGTTCCTGGGGCCCAGGCCCCCTCCTACAGCACAGAGTGGCCACGCACTGGGGTCTTCACACCCCCACATGCAATGGCTTCACAAACTGCACCATCTTGTCAGCAACCAGCACAAAGTCCCTTGCTGTGCCCCAGCACAGCCCCCAGGAGCAAGGATGTCCCCAGGACACACCGCTCCTCAGCCTCAGTCCTCTTTAGCTGGAGGTAGCAGGGAGGGAGAAGTGTCACAGCAGATGACCCTGTCACCCTCTCACTGCTGCAGGGCAATGTCTGCAACCCCTTCAGCTGTGGCACTGCCCCAGCAGGTCCTGGGGACAGTGGGGCACACGGTGATGGCAGAGTCAGGCTGCTGGCAAACTGTCCCCAGGGGTGTGGGGATGGGGTTTGCTCTTGGAGAGCAGCTCCAGGACTGCTTGTCTATCCAAGGCAGGTGCCAGGGGTGCCAACACCACAGAAAGGTGCAATATTAGGGACACTTGTAGCCTCACTGGATGCCTTCTCTCCTTCCCTCCACATTATCCCAGTTGAGATGTTCCAGCAGCAGAAAAACAAAAACACACATCACCAGAAAACATATGTCCCAGGCTATCACACAGATGTAACCAAAGCAAATGCAGAACCTCCCCAAGGCTACTACAAGAAAACATCCTCCACTGACTCCATTCTTCAAAACAAATCCTTTCCACATGCTCCAGTCTTTTGTTCCCAGCCTTCCTCCTTCCATCTCTCTGCTCCCTGCCCGCACTGGGCTTCAGTGGGAGGCAATTTCTGGCTGATAATAAATCATTTTCTGACCCCAAAAAACCAAAGTGGTATCATAGTCCTCAATACCTGGGCTGGCACGAGGAGGCTGATGTTGGTGACAGGGGAGCAGGATCAGAACTGAGCACCCTTGGGCTGTGCTTGCACCAGCCTGTTTCCAACTCCAGCTTTTCCAGCAAGGTTCAAGTGTATTTCCAGGAGCTTCAAACCTGGGGCTCCAAGTTCACGAGGATCCTCCCAATACCTTTCCACTAAGCAGCTCAGACTCTGGGGAATCAGCAGCAAAGACCCAGCCCTTCAGTTTCTGCCACCAAACCTCAGCTCTCTCCTCACCTCTGTTTTCTGTCCCACCCTCCCTGCAGTGACCGACTCCAAAGGGTGTGTTTGCCCACCAAGTCCTCCAGCCTCATCGAATTTAAATCCAGCCACTTGCCTAAAATTAGGGTTACTCACACAGAGGCTTATTGCATCAGGTCGTCAGGCTGGCAGAGCTGACAGGAAAACACATCCCTGCCTGCCATCCTCCGAGCACCCTCAGGCTGCCGAGCGAAACGCCCCGCTCGCTCCTTTCTCAGAGAACATCGCGCCGGGCACAGAGGAAAAAGAGGAGCAGCACATCCATGGGGGTAAACCCTCTCAGTCTGCCCCCTAAAAGGCACGGCACGAAGGACATCATTAACAGCTGGAGCAGCATCGGGCTCCCGAGGAAGCGCTTCTGCATTTCCCCAGCCCCGGCTCGCCAGATCTCCTGTGACTCGATGCCAGGGGATAAGGAGAGTGTGGCTTGTGACTGCAGCCAGGAAAAACCTCTACAACTACCCCCGGGCTTGGGGAGTGAAGCATTGGGGGTCTCAGCATTTGCCTGGGGGTCGCACATCCAGATGACGTTGTTAGAAGCGGATGCAGAAACACAGAGAGTGAGAATGGGACCATTTCCACAGCGTGCATGAGCGAAGGGGACTGGGAAGGGGAGCGTAAATTGATGGGAGGACTGTCCTGAGGGGTGGTCAAAGGACGGGAGGTCTGTCCCAGGGATGGAGGGTCTGTCCTTGCGGATGGAAGGTCTGTCTGAGGGGACAGAGGGTCTGTCCAAGTGGAGGAAAGGTCTGACTCAGAGAACAGAGGGTCTGTCCACGGGGACGGAGGGTTTGTCCCAGCAGTGGACGGAGGGCAGAAGTGCCATCACATACCCCGGCACAAGCCAGTGGGGGACACCGCCCTGCAGGTCCCCATCCGGTGGCTGCCACCGGTGTCACGCTGTCCCGGCCAGCGCGACCCTCCCACCGGACTATCCGGCATCACCACCCACGAGAGAGCATCCCCCCGCGACTCTCATCACCCACCCCACCCGCGGGGGACGATCCCGCCCAGCAGCCCCGCTCCTCG
>WEIV01003861.1:0-71547 GCA_013390005.1 Calyptomena viridis
ACTTGATGATCTGAAAGGTCTTTCCAGTCTTAATCATTCTGTGATTTTCTTCTGAGGAGAGGAAAAAAATGGGAACAGGCTTCTCATCTGGTGACTTACCTACCTGCCTGAAAAGCTGATTTTAAGTGGAACTCATTGACTTAATGCTCTTTACACGTAGGCATGTATAAATATAGAAAAAAATTGCATGAATGGAAAATCAGGGTCACTACCTTTTGGTTAAGATATTTTGCAGTGATTTTTAATATTTTGGTGTGGATTTACTGGTATCTTGTCTGCTTTCTGGCATTTATTGACTTGATCGTGTTCACTAAATCCAATTTACAGCTCTTCACATGGCCAGAACATAGCAGTAAATCTAGTGCATTAAATCAGTGAGCTGGATTCTGTTCTTTATTAAACCAACAAATCTGGATTAATTCCGGTCTTTGAAAGTGTTTCTATTAAACAAAAGACCAGTTAGACTAGTGTCTAGAAAATGTCTTTTGAAAGCTTTAAACTTTTCTCTCCTGAAGCCCAGCTGCAATATCTCTTTGCAGAATATGTATGTTTTCCTCCTCCATTTTTTTTTTTTAAAGATGGATAATTATATGAACATTTCTTACCAAATTCTTTCTGTGACTGTTCTTGAAATTTTTCTAATGGTCTGAGTCTATTAGAAAATGATGGAAAACTCTATTTTCATGGCACCACATTGATATGTGGCCAACCCTCTGTTTTTCAAGTGATGTTTGTGTTGGGGTTATTTTTCCCCCAAGTTCAATCTAGTTTGAGATAATACCATTAAGAAAAAAATAGAAGAAGAATTTGATAAGAGTTTTTATGGATAAAAGATGTGTTTGATGCTGTGGGTGGAGGTGTTTGAAGTGCTAATTTTTTTTTTCCCTGGAATACTGGTGTGACAGAGGTGTCAAGTTTTGATAACTGGAAACTGCAAAAGCAAATTTGAGTTTCAGCCTCTCTATTGGTTGATTGTAACATTCTTACTGTCACCCCAGATTCTTTTCTTCCTTTCTTCATTCTGCTTTCAGACAGTTTTGCCAACAACTTGGATTTCATGCTTTCTCACGAGGGTGTCAATTTTTGTTCAGATAGCTGCAGAGTGTGGATGTAAAATACCCATTTTCCTCTTTAAGTTAAATAACCACTGCCAAATTATTTTTTTTTAATTGAGCCTATTTTTTGGTTGCAGGGGTTTTTTGTAATGTAGGAAGAAACAAAATCTGGTTTTTATGCCTTGAAAAGTGCTTTGTGTTTGTCAAATGTTGCTCTGTCACATGTTTGCTCTGTTGGATGTTCTCTGTGTGTATTTACTCTGTTTACAGCATCTTCTAAATCACTTCTTCAGTGCTCAGCCTATGACGATCTTATGTCCCAAAATATTTGCTAAATGAAACATACTGTTTGGAGAGAGTAGCTCCTAAACACGTGGGTTCCATTTATTTCTGGACAGTTTGGGGTTTTGTTGCCTTCAGGAAACAAAGAGTGTAAAGAGTATAAAGTTCCCAATGCCTGGATATGAATAAACTGTTCCTAAAATCAGTCAGTACCAACAGGGCAAGCTGGAAAGGAGTTACTAAAAGGTGTATTAGTGTGATCTTTACTAATAATCCTTTCTATATATATCTATATAAAACCCCATTTAGAAAACATTATTGTATTACAGAGCTTGTCTTGATGGCACTGAACAGGGAGGTAGGTAAACCTTTCATAGATATGTCTTGCAGACCATCTTGGGAACATTGCCAACCCCTAATCCAGTGTACTGGGCATGACTGTAGTGTATGTCACCTTAGGGAGGAATAATATAACCAAAAACCACGGGAAAAGCATTTTTTGTGTCTTAAGAATCTGTCTTAAGTTTTACCAGTCATTTATTTTTCTTTAGTCCTGTGTTGCTTTGCTATATGATATGAAAGGGACTTGTGTGTTTTAGTATAAATAGTCACAAATGTCATCACCCAGTGTTTTGCTTGAATGTGCATATTCTGCATGTGCCTGCAGAGTGCCCACTAATTAGGGTGGAAAATATTAAATTGATTATGATCATTAGAAGTAAAAATGGCTTCTTTTGTCAGTTGCAGAAAAGACTAACTTCTTTTCAAGAATTTTGTTAAAGTTCTACGCAATTTCTTGTGATTTACTTAATTATACAACACAACAAGGTAATTACATGTCATAATGATGTGATTATGTGCATTTGCTCAAAATGTACAATTAGAAGCAATTACACTGTAAGAAAATGGAAAAAATTTAAGGGCTAAGGCACTGAAACATTCCCTCTAGCTTGCCAAACAGGGAGCACAGACATGTAGGTGGCTCTGATTCAAGGTTCTCTTCAATGACATGAATTAATATGAAAATATATCGGGGGAAAAAAACCCAAGAAAATAACAAAACAACCCTCATTTACAAAGATATTCTAGAGCCCATGATTTGACTGTTTCATTATCTATGTGTGAAATTTTAGGTACAGTTTGAACTTGTCTCATCTTGCCCATGAAGAAGAAAATATCACATTGTACTTAGGGTGTTATTAACATCACACGGAGCCAAGTTTGCAGAAATCAGGTGACATTTTTAAACAACTCTAACAGGCCCAAGACTAGAGGAACCTCATCTTCCAGAGTTCTGTGCAATCCCAAGGCACAGAACTGCATTTTGTTCTTTCCTGTGCTGAACCTTGGGATTCTCTCACAGGTACCTGCCTTCAGCTACTGGACATTTGAGAAAAACATCCAATATTAAGCAGTTTGCACTAAAGTTCCTCAAAATGGCTACTCAATAGATATGCTGATAAATCATACAAGGGAAATTTGTTTTATTTTCTCATGTAATCACAGGTCCCTAGTCCCATTAAGTTTTCTTACTGGATTTTTCTCCCTTTGTGACAGCAGCTCCCAGGACAGAGCTCTGGGATAAATAAAATGGAATTCACACTGTTCTACCTCAACCTGCATTTCTCCTAATCACTCTTCTTTTGCAAATGTGCTTTAACCCTGTGACAGAAAGACAACTATTTAATCCTGCTTTTCCTGCAAAGGCATCATTTGTGCAGTGAAATGTAGGGATGTTTAGTGCTTTTAAACACAGCATGTGCCCTTAGTAACAGCAGAAGTTGAAGAAGAGTTTATGTGTTTTCTTTTATTGCACTTTAGCTGTAACTTTGCTTTATTTGAGAATTCTATATATAATTAAACCCACAGTTTGTCTTTTTCTTTCAAGTTGATAGGCCTTCTATCTGCAGATATTCTTCCACTTTGTCTAATCTAAACACGTCTCTTATCCTCAGGAAATTATTCCCTCTGTTATCTCCTCTCTGTCATGAGTTTTGCCCCTCCTTGTGCTCCACTATTACTTTACGAGGGAGTTACATCAATATATTGCTTTCTCCATTTTCTCCCTAGGAACATACCTATTTTCTCTTGGGCAAGAACTGATTTTTTTTCTGGAGTGGTTTCTGTTTCCAGACAATAGGCCTTGGAGCAGGTGGGATACCAGTCCCTGGAATTGAAAAGTCATTCTAATTAATCTTAACCAGCACACCATATTAAAATCACTTACTGTTTTTACATAGAATTCTGCACATAATCAAATTAAACATACTGCACATAATCCCACCATTATTAGTACAGTTATCTGTTATTATAAAATAAATAGTATAAAAATTATTCTGTCAAAGAAAAAATTGTGTTCATTTAATTATTTTCTAGATTTCTTTTGCCTATGTTCGTCCAGTACTAGTGGCTTTGCAGCTAAATACTGTATTCCACAATTACATCCTCACCTTCTGATTTCTAAAGAACCAAAACTACTTTTTAAATCAACAGGAGGCTAGACTGAGGAAGGAATAAAGGATTGAGCCCCACATCTGGAAAATTTTCTTCTATCTTGCCTTTACAAATAGGAAAGCTACATATTCTTCTTTTGGTTCCCATGGTGAACACATCAATGATTTTATCAAGCAGATCATCAACACTTTTGAACTGATGGATGTTCAAAACTTCAGCGGTTCAAAGCCTTCTCAAACTTGCTAGATATGTCACAGCAGAAAACCTGCACACAAAGTAACAGGCATTAAAGAGAGTTTTCAAGCCAATTATTATTGGTTTGCAACACGAAGAGTCTTAGAAATACACTAGGATATGCCAGGCATGATCTAGTAACAAATTATGTTACATTTTATTAATATTTTGGAGTCCCCTAAAAATGCATTTCAACTGTTGTAACTGCAGCTGAAGTAAGAAGAAGCTTGAGAACATGACTGACAATAAAATACTAGATGAATGAGGCATGTGATTATGTCCCTAAAGTACAAAAATAATCTCTGAAGATGATGTCCTGGTATTGCTTTAAAGTGGAAGTGCTGGGAAATATCTGAATATAGCATTTAATGCAAATGGAGTTTGCACAAACTAAGCATGTGGGGCTTTTAATGGCTCAGAACTTGTATATGTGCTTAGTATATTGATAAAGGGATTATGTCTGTCATAATATAGGAAAACGCATGATTTAACCCAGAAGAAACTAGATGCACGTTTATAAAAGAGTAAAGTTCTAGCTGCTGAAACAGTTCGAGCCTCTCTGATGAACAATTCTGTGCATTTACTGAAGCTCAGTGTAATTTTTAAGTACCTCTGGTACTTCCTAAAATAAAGAAGTTTGTATGGAAATGCTTAGCAAAGTTGTGGGTTTGGGATGAGCATGGCTGTGGTGTGTGAGATGAGCTTTGGGATGGCCAGATATGGCCAGTTGGCACTGTTCCCTGGGGTGCTGGGGTTTTAGTGGGACAGAGATGATCCCAGGAAGGTGCAGACCCTTATGGAAGCAGCTTATGACAGGCAGAAAGCCAGACAGGTAAACTATATTTTGCCTGGAGAGCCACTGGAGTGTTTCTAGCTCCTGAGATCAGGGAGACTTCTTTTACCTTTTGCCCTATGGTTTTATAAGTGTTTTACCTTTTGTCATGTACTCTTTGAGCAACTGTTTTTCCCTATTTTCCAGCTGCTTTAGTTTCTTCACATAGACTGACCAACAGTGTTTTTATTGTTACACACAGAGACAAAATAAGCTGTTTAGAACATTGTCAGGAGGCTCTTGCCTTGCTCTTCCAGAATAAGTCACAGGCTGGGCATGTTTCTAGCAATAGAGGAAAAGAGGAGCTATTCATAGCCAACCACATCTCCATTTCAGAAGGACTGGAAGATGAAACAATTCCTGATTTCCTTTCCTTTTCAGTGTTTTTCAAAGAGCTTGGGAGACTGTGATTTCCTGACCCTTTAAATTTACGACAAAGAAGTCTTGTCTACAGCATGTTTAAAGTTTTCTTTTCATCTCTCACAATTATTATTGTTATTTTTAAGATCTGTTTTTTTTGCAGATCTGAGAAACTAGCTCAGCTCTGTGAGGTATATCCCTGTCTCAGCAGTCATGTCATGCTCTCTGCCAATTCTGTGTTCTAGGGCAAAGAAGGAGGAACTTTTTTGTAATCATGGCCTGTGGTTTGTGGAGTTTTGGGTACCCAACTTGGGCTATTTCAGATTTTATTTCTACAGAAGTTATAGTGGCCTCAGAAACCAAGAACTTGGATGTAGATACTCAGCATCTGTGAAAAGTCAGGAATCAAGATAAGAAATCATTGAGAATTTTGACCTTCTAACTCCCTAATATGTAGTGAAAAGGAAAATAAAAGTTTGAAACATTCCTCTTAAAAAGGTTAGATTTACTGATTCCAGATGATCTTACAATGATTTATGTGAAGTAGATACTCATTCATCACTTTTTTTGCATTACGGAAATAACAGCAGTGGAAATTACAGTGAAATTTATGCTACTGCTCCATGGCAATAATATTGAGAATTGTGTTTATTTCATCTTGTAAATGGCTGCATTCTGCACTTGTTTAGATGACACAGGTATAATATGCAAGGAAAAAAGGACAGGATTGTTGCATTATTGTACAACACTGCTTCCTTTTTTTTTCTGGGTGGTTGTAATGTACTTTTAAATAATCTATGTACAGCTACTGTGAGTCAATCAAAAATGTTACACTGTCCTGGTAAGTCCTTAGACAACAAGATTCAGGCATGTTTAAATCTAAATCAAAGGTTAATCCATACTTTGTTATTTGAGAGAGCTAAAACACAGTAATTCATTTTCTTTATGGATTAAACATGCTGAGCAGAGTAACCAATATGTTACTGAAATTTGGGGTTTATGTTCCATTAGCCCTGACAACAGAAGGACCAGTACATGAGGTGCTGGATGTTTTCAGCAGATTCTGGCTTGTGCCATAACTGTTTACTGTGGCTCATTAGCACAAAACCTGGCATTAATAATGGTGGGGTAAACAATAGGTTTACAGGAGAATATTAACATCTTTGTGTCAGTTTGCACTTCTGTTTTCAAATACAAATCCATGTTTGTGTTTGACATTTGTCTATAGGTGGCAGCAGCTCCAACACTTTTATAGGCTGCAATTAAGAACAGAAAGTTGCTTAGAGAAAGTTTAGCAATTTCTGCATACTCTGATGTCACTGCACACCCCTTGGAGAGGTGTACAGCAGAGGTGGGAAGGATATGTGACAATGGAATTATCTTTCAAATAACTGGAAGGCTTTTCCATCCTGAACTCAAAGATAAAACTTGTATTTTATGATTTTTGATTAACATCAGTTGATAGAACATTTAAGTGTCTGTTTATAACTTATGTTCACATTTGTGTTTGGAGCTAAATGGCAAAAATTTGAGTTCCATTTAGTTCAAGTGAGTGCTGTTCAGATCTTAATTTTTATATATGTGCACATTTGTGAGACAAATGGTCTCTATTGACTTAAATTTGGACTAAGAGCTAAGTAACCAAAAAGCAAAGATTAATGATCACCCACTGCCTTCAGCTGTATCATGGAAAGCCTGCTATAATGCAGCTCTAAGCAGAGACTGCTGCTGGGAGGTGAGAATGTGTAACCATAAAGCATAATAGAAAGGAGGCATAGTTTCCTTTTTTTTGAAGTTTTTTCTGAAACATATACGTGTATAGTGTTGAAAGAAACTTTGCGGGATTGTAGCTGCTGTCATCTTCATTGTCTAAAGAATTGAATTTAAACATCTGGACTCTGCTGTGCTTTGCACTGAACAAATGGGAGCATTTTCAGGCTTAGCAGTTTTGTGCTCAGATGTCAGTGACCCAGTTCTGGTTTCTTCAGTCCTTTGAGTTTGCTTCTGCAAACCTTCTTCTCTGCTCCCAGGGTGGTGGTTTCTTTGTTCTTGATGAGCTTCGGGAAATATTCCTTTAGGTACCCGACCTGGGTATCTGCCATAGGGGGTTGCCTGTGTAGCCAATGCAGAGAGACACTATGGCTCTTTGGATGGCTTAATCTGTTCTTAAACTCCCTAAAATCTCTTAACTTGCTCCCTCTCCAGACTTCCAGCTTCTTCCTAAGCAGTATTGGGGTGCTTCATGCATTCCTGTGTGAATAGAACTAGTCGTTCCAACTCAAATTCTGTACTGCTTTCAATTAAAAAAGATGTTGTGGTCATGGGAAAATCTATCTAGGTGCTAGAAAACCCCTCATCTTCCTACAGGCCTCCTCAATAGCTGAACCTCCCCACTTTGATCTCTCAGGCTTTCCAAACTGATTTCTTTCTGTTTGTTTATTTCAATTGTACATCATCTGCCCGTTCAAAGGGGTAACAATCTTCCCTCCATTATGGATTTGTGACAATGAGGAGCAGCTCACTGTTAGCATGGAAATAGTCAAAAGTAACTGGGAAAGCCAGAGCTCGCTGCCTTCATGGCTGGCTGGAGACACTTCATTGCAAAATAATATCTGTGATACTTGTGTTCTCCAAGAGAGCAACATGAAAGATAGTTTGGTGCATATCATTAACAACATGAGAGAAGGAGGCACCCTGCATACATTTATTTTAAAATTCTTTGCAGTTGCCTAAAGTTGCTAGGAAAGCAGATGGATAATGATAGCCCCTGGGACTTATTTCCTGATTTTTCAATGAGATATTTTTTGACTGAAAGAGTTTAATATAGCATAGAAAATGTCATTTAATTACAACTTGTTGTTACTACCCAATGAGATGGACCCAGGCTCTTAAATTAGCCACCTAAACTAGGTGCCTAAAGCTTATGGTGTGAATATTCAATGGAAAAGACAGTTACAGGCAGTAGATGCATTTCATATATGGAAAGGGTAGGGCAATGGCAAAGCTGGTGAGGGAAGAGCATCTGCTCTGTGTTCCTCCACAGTGCAAGGGTGACTGACTGGTAGGAGAGGTGCTCAAGCCAACCCTTCCTCTGAGGCCTGTCAGCAGCATGAGGAGCACTCTGCACCATGCAGGTGGCAGGGAGAAGGATGTGCCAGCCTCTCTGGCACAGTGGACAGGGTGTGACAGCAAGCAAAGGCTTGCAGGAACCCCATGGAGCTCCCCTGACCAAGCAGGATCTTTGCTGTGTGGTTGGACCATAGCAGATTGCCCCAGCCCTCTGCTGCCTGCCACCTTTGCAGAGCATGGCACAGACGGGTTGGTTTGAGCCTTCCACTGCTAAACCCTTGTTCATCCATCTGGATGGTGGTGATAGGAATGTCCAGTCCTCCAAATTACCTAATTACAAGACAGGATACATACTAGACCACAAAAATTCCCTGCGTTATCAGTGTCACAGTGAAAGTGGGTTCAAATGCTTAAAAGGATCTGTAAGGAGAAAGAGGTAAAGCTGACTAAGCTTCATGTAATGACGTGGTGGGTGAGAGAGCACAGTTGTCCTACCTGGCAGGACGTGTGTCTTATTTTTTAGGGTTTCTCTTCTTTCTGGTTTAAGTTGTAAAAGTTTATGCCAGAATTCCCAGCCTTTAGAAACTGCATAGTTTATTAGCACCCTTTTTTCGCATAGAAAACAGCCACTGTACCTCAGTGAAGGAACAGGGATTTTTCTCTGTAGCAGGATCATTGTTGTGTTTCTGAAGACATTGAAGCACAGCTGGGAATGAGACACAGCCTGGCAGTGCATAAACAGGGGATCTTCCTGACTATGCATGAAAACCATCAATTCACCAGAATGGCAGCTTGCTTGCCACATAAAACACACTTGCTGATGGTCCTAGAAAATATTTCCCCAGGGCTTGTTAATGGGACATCTACACATGGTGACACAGTCCAATTTCCATTCATTTGCTTACCTGCTTGTGGAAACACTAACTAGAAATGTCAGAGATTTTCCTCCAGGGTTGTCACTTTCGCAGTCCTTCTCCAGGGGTTGCCTTTCTGATTCAGTGGTTAGGTCAATTAATGTTCATATCACCACTAATTGCATTGCTCCAAGAGTTACAAGAAAAATCAAACAGGACATAGCAACAATTATCCTAGGAGCTGTGTGTGACCAGGACAATTTGGAGTATCACAACTGATTCAGTTGCCTACTAGTCTTTCTGTTTACGAATCCCTGAGACTGAACAATTTTGCTCAGAAGGAGCACATCTTGCACAGAGTGGCACGACATTTTCATAAACATCTAACCTAGAGAAATCACATTCATTAGTGGGGCAGTCAGCCGTGAGTAACAATAAGGAAGAATTTACATGCCAGAATGGGCAAAATGGGAAGCATAGAAAGAGTGGCATCAACTAATTTTGCTGCCATCCTGGTTCTTAGCTATATTAAGACTGTAATCATTAAAAAAATGGGCTGCTTCTAATTAGCTCAGAGTGACCTGGGCCTCATTAGTGCCTATGTCCAATAGATAATTGAGCTGTTTTCTTGCACCCGGACACACAATGTGGAAAAACCAAAGGAGAGTTATGAAGGCCGGATGAGTGCTCAGCATGTGAGATTTTTATTTTTATAGAGAGGAATAATAGCTTCAGTTTTATTTTCCAGTTCAATGCTCAGGGGGAATGTATAGAAATAGAGAATGAACATCAACAAAATAGTGCAGAGAGCAGAAAGCCCTGGCTATGGGAAATAACGTGTCTTTCTTTTTTTTTTTTTAATGCTGAATTACTGGGACAGTCCAGTGAAAACTGGCTTTCTGATAATGCCCAGTTATGAGCTGACAGCACCTATTGGTGAAAGGTAGCCAAGGGCTTAGGACAGCTTCTCTCCAGTGTGAATGATTTGTCTGAAGTACCAGTGTAGTCTGAGATAAAAAGGCTGGTTTTCCAAGGATAAAGTATGAAAGGATGGAATTTTTTTTAAAGGAAAAAAGTGGTATTGTGGGTCCAAAATAAATAAAATGTTGATAGAAAAGAAAAAAATCAAGGTGTTTCTTCTCCTTAAGATCAGGCAATCTTGATTTGAAGTGTTGTAGAGTAAGCAGTTGTCATCTACAAGGCAAAGGTTTATGATGATCTGACTGAAGGAAAATCTATCTGGGGACAGAGACGCACAAGAAAATAAAGGAAAGATATATATTTTCAGACTTTCCTTAAGAAAAACTTCTATTTTAGAATACCGGTAATGCTGTAGAGACTTACAGAATCTTATACTATTTGTAACTCACCTTTAAATTGTCCACTAGAAGATTTTAGTAAATTTATAAAACTGTTTCTCTTTCTTGTACATCTCCCACCACCTATAAGCACAACACACTCTTTTTTCTCTTCATGTGAGTACCTCAGACCCATTTCCCAGCTTCTTTTCCAGAGAAGTAAGTGTACCGACAATGGAAAGTTATTTGTCATGACTGGTGTAATTGGACCCAATTAGGAAAATGAGATAGCTTCAGTGACTTACAGACATGCAAATGGAAACTGCAGCCACTGTTTTTCTGAGCATGTCTAATAACCTGTAGCCATTCACCACGAGTTCCAAAGGCCAAGCTCATTAGCACAAAGGCAGGTGTTTGTTCATTTCCATTTGTTAAATTAAAATGATCACAGTCATTTTGCTAACAATGCAATGTGCAAATGTAGGCCATCTCAGATGAGCATTTTCAGGAGAGAACATTTTTTAGAATTTTTTAAAAGTGGGAAATTAACTTCATCAGTTTAATTGTTAGTTATTAAGGTAAAGATATTTCTATAGTAAAAAATCTGCATAGTCATCAGCTCAGTAAGGTGTGAAGTGTTGTCTACTTTAGCATCTCGTATTCATAGCAGGACTTCAGCGAAAATGTTCTTGTGGGCCTGGTTTACACTTTCAAGGTGTGGGTGAGGGAATGTTGAGTGTGCTGGGAGCGAGAGGTCCAGCCTGTCCAAGGCTGATTTGGATGTTAATTCAAGCAACATGATCCTGGTGAGCCCAACAGGGTAGATGGCTGAAACAGTTCTTGAAAGGTGAGGCAGGAAAGGAAAAGGAAGATTTGGATGTCCAACATTTTGGGTTAGCCATCCCCCTGCCTCCTTTCCACTGCTGGTGGTAGTCCAGATTGCAGGAATCTTGCTGTCCTGGGCACCCTGAGCAGAGGTCAGGACACATTGTATGATTAACTATTTGGAGATGGAGGCTAAACAGGTATCATATTAAGGTTGGAAAATACCTCTAAGGTAAGTCCAACCATTAGCCCAGAAGCCCCTGTGTGCACCACTAAACCATATCCCCAACAGCCACATCCATGTACTTCTAGAACACTTTCAGGAATAGTGATTCCACCACTTCCCTGCTGCACTGAGTAGGTTTATGTTTCTTAGTTTCTTCACTTTTTCTTTCTTTATTTTTTTTTTCTGACTTATATTGTTTCTTTTACAGTGGAAAATATATTTATATTCTATTTTTGAAAGTTCTACATGAAATTGTGCAAATGGCTCCTCAGACTTGACAAAAGACCTACAGGGTAATGCAGTAAAGCTTAGTCTTGACAAAATTACCACAAATTGTGCTAAGAGCATCATAACTTCAACAATTTCACTAATGTGAAAATAAGTGAAGGTTTCCTGAATAGCAGTGCATCCATTTAATGCTTATCTGGAAAACTAAATGTACTGAATGTATAACAAACAAAAGCAAAGAACTTCTGGCATTCTCTCACCTTTATTCCTTGGCATGACTTTACTATCTATTACAAATAGGGAAAGTCTTTGTATTCTGAAGAGAAGTCTTGTTTTTAAAAATACATGTGAATAAAAGAAATATTAGTGTAGTGCAAACACTCATTGAATTATCTTTTTATCTTACGTTTTTAAGGCTTTGGTATAAGTTTCTGTTTAATAAAACTCTGGTAGTAATTTCATGTTACTTCCAGTGTTAGCTCCTTTACTGGTATGAAGGGAAAATAAGTCTCCTATGGCAATGTAAATCTAGAGATATAGGACTGAATTAATTGATGTTTCTCAAAACTTGACATAAATAGGAACAGACTTTTCCTCATTACTTTCACATATAAGTAAAATACAGGTCAAGGTAGGAGTCCTTACTTAGGTGTCCCTTCTGTCTTGAAAGTTCATGATTTATGTGCAGTCATAAAGAGTGAGTAGCTCACAATTTAATGATTTAATGCATAAAATTAAAAAGAAGGAAAAAAATGTGGTGCTTTGCTGCATGACTTTGTGGTAACTCATGTATCCCTGCACCCATTAACAGAGACAATAGTCTGAATGGTTTGTGGAAGAGCCCAGTTTTGTTTCAATCAACTTTGAAAAGAGGAGAACCCAAATAATGAAAATTAAGTTAAAGAGGGTCTGAAGCCACACCCTGGGGCTTAAAGAAGCTTATTCTTACATTTTACTGTTCCTGAGTTAAAAATTAAGTAGTACTCTTTAAATTTAAGAACTATTCAGTTCATTGCATGCATGACTTGACAGTGTAAACTTCTAATTTGAGTTAGAAGAGGTACTTAAAGTATAATAGGAAGTCATTAATAGCAGTAAAGGGAAATAAATAGGAAAAAGTTTTGGATTTAGTAGTCATGAAGCTAAGAAAAGACTCACTCCACAAAATATCCTGAGAGCTAGTTGAGATAGGAATCAGGGATGCACAGTCCTGAAGTCATTTAAAATTCACTGCTTCCGTTCTACCTTTGCATGGAAGGTAAAACCTTAATCTCTGCTTCTCAGAACAGGGTTTCATGCAGCAGGATAAAGGTCAGTTCTCCCTGCCACCATCTAGTGAGGGTCATGTTGGGGATGCAGTGCAGGCAAAATAAATCTTTTCATTGTCCTCAGGGAGAGGACCCTGGGCTGGCTGCTTGGCACCTTCCACAGAGGTGTGCAGAATTCCAAAAGTAAAGGTAAAAACCTCAGCATCTGCTTTGTCTGGCGATAAGGCTCCATCTGTTTTATACCATGCAGTACCTGTACATTTTGTGTTAGTAATTGAAATGGGAATTGGCTGTTACGTTAAAGGCAAGTGCTGGCATTTAAGACCAGAGAATTTGTATTTTCTTAGAGATATGTATGCAACATCTTTTGAAGGAGGTAGCTTTGGTATTGTTACACATGTGAATGGCTTCGAAATTTTAGGATTTTAGTCTTTAGAGAAATGTATTACTCTTATGGGTAAAGAGAACTAAATATCTCAAATTTTTATATGTGTGTCTGAATCCAAACTGAGAGGCTGGCTGTGGGGTATCTCTACAATAAAATATTTAATATTCACTCTATAACATTCAAAACAAGCATTTACTTCAGTGCTCTTAAGTTTTGTCTTTTTAAACTATGGTGCACTCTTCAGTAGGAGGATCAGGCCCTACTGTCTTATTGTCAACTACGAATTTAATGGAGTGTTGAAGCATTTGTGATAAATTAATTTCAGCTTTGTCTCCTAAAGGGATCTCATCTTGCATCTTTTCTACACTGAACATTTTCTCTGAAAATCATGTCACAAGTAAGGTTAAAATATAGCAAATCAGGTATTTGGATTACAAAATAAATCTTTTTGGCTGGTAATTATTAAAACTATTTAACTGTAATGATGAAGAAAAGGGACATTGATAATTGCAAATTTGAAGGTTCTTTATTTTGAAAAGGCATTTCTACCAGATAGGCTGGTAGAAAAATATTCATCAATCATTTAGGACTGTCTCAGGAATTTATTAAGTTTTACATAAGCTGTATATTTCAGCCTAATTATATCATGAATGAACAGCTGCAATAAACAGAGAAATTCAATCTTCTAAATAAGCATATAACTACATTCTTCACTATTTTCTAGTCTTTGACAGCTCAGTAGCTAAACTAGATGAACATGGAATATAGTACATGAAAATGGATGAGAAAGAAAGTGATAATGTAGCATATTTTCTCCACTTCCTTCTGAAACACTCAGTGTAAAGCAATCAGTTCTAAAAACCTCTGTCCATGTATTAGTTAATCAATACGAATGTTCAGCCAGCTCCAAGATATTTTAACACCTGTCAAAGCTAACTCAGCAGTCATTGTTCAAAGCTTACATGGAAGTGAAAACCACAACAGAAAACCTTTCCCATCTCCAGGGGATTATCTCTTGGGGAAAAAAAAAGAGAGTGATTCTGGTTACTAGACGTGAGAGGGGGAAAAGAGATCCAATTCTCAGATGATCCAATTATGATTAGAAAAACTATGTAAAAAAAAAAGAATTAGAACTGGGAGTGAGAGGAATTTAATCATGATTATCTGCCTCTTGTGAGCCACCGTGAAAATCTGCCAAACCCACCTTTGCTTGGTTACCCCGAGGTGTGGGAGGAAGAAGTAAATGATGCATTGGGGAGGCACTGTAATACAGCACTGCAAGAGAAGTAATTTCTTCACATACTGGGAAAAAGATTCCTTTTCAAGACCTGTGATGTTATTAATTAAATATGAAACTCTAGTAAAGAACTTGGGTGAATGCGTTGATGTTACTGCTTCTTGGAAGAGCAGAATATAGCTGCATTTGTTGTGAGGTTAACAAGAAATTCCTAACTTGTATATACCGTTCTGCCCCCCCTCCCCCATTTATATATACACACACCAGGTTATATCTCTCTTCTCTATAATTCTCTCTTTATAATTTCTGTCATTTAACTACCAATATTTATATTTCCTGTCTATTACAATAAATGTATTACTTGTCAGGCTTAATTTCTTCTCTTATTCAAACCACATTAGGCTCATGCATGACAAACAAGTGCAAGGAGTATTTTCTGGAGGTCTTAAAACACATCTGAAATCTGTACAGCTCTGTAATTACAAATGGAACTCAAATGTACCATTTTTGATATTTTCGTTTCTGAAAAGGAAGTGGGGAGTACTGCCTTGACACTGTGAGCCTAAATTAACATTCTGTATTGTTTTTATACATGAATTAATAAATTGTATATGAAAATACTAATTTTTACATATGTATTCTTACCTTGATTTACTACTGCTAAGGAAACTGGGTTTGTGCTCTGACTGCACAGCCAGGTGGTAGAAACATCCACAGACACCACCTGGGACCCTTCCCTGGGCTCTCCAGGGATGCAGGTTGCCCTTATCCTTGTGGTGGCTCCCCCTGGGAGACCACTGGTCATATCTGCGTGTCTTCTGTGAAGAGGACACTTGACTACTAAAAAAAAAGGATGCAGTATTTACCCTGCATTTCCTTCATCAAGTGGAACAAGAAGAAAATAATTTTTCAGGCTGCTCCTCACCATTCACGGAAGTTCAGCCATTTGCCCGTGGCAGTACCTGTGCAGTCACATCCATCTATTTTCACTGCGTGACCCAAAGTTACTTCTTCAGTTCCACCAGCATCTAACTGAAATAACAAAGTGCACCTATGCCTGAACCTGCCTCCTGACACCAGGAGCAGCCAATTTTTCTGTGGAACTGCCAGGGCTGTACCAGCATTGCCCTTGGTCTGCCCTGCAGAATGAGACACCTCTGCGTCTGGGGGCGAATATTGGTGGATGTTGTGAAAGGAAAGGTTAAATGAGAAATACCTGTGTCTGCCTGCTCCTTGAGAAGTTATGAACCCAGGATAGAGTGGACTATGAAAGTCATCAATATTCTGCAAAACCTTACCCAGGCAGCAGCATACTTACTTTTGGCTGTATGCCAGACAGGCAATTCAGTGCTCTAAGGGCTGTGATTCTGATAACGAGTTCTTCATCACCTGTGAGGTGCTAATCCTGATCCTTCAGAAGGATTTTTTTAAATTATTATTAATATATCTTTATCTATATATGGATACATGAGTTTGTATATGTGTATCTATCTGTATATGCTTCTCCCACCAGCACTTCAGTAGCTAAGCCCAGGTGGGTGGTTAAAATGACCTCACAGTTATGCTAGATGTGCAGCATCTCTTCTTGTTAATAGGTCTGCTCCCATGCTTAGAATAATTTCTTGTTCAATTTATGGATCATTAGTTTTGGATTTATGAATAGGTTATGTGGTGATGAAAAATGCCATATTGACAGTACTAGAGACTGATGCATATTGTCTCCCCTCAAGCTCGACACAAGCAACACAAACTGCAGCCCTGCAGGCAATTTTTGGCAAAGCCAAAGATTTCCTTATGGTCCCTGAAGGGATTTTTCCATGGTAATCCAGTACTAGATTACATGGCCTCAAAGCTCTGGAAACCATGAGTTTTCTTCCACTGCACAGCAGTACCATTAATGATTTTTTGACATTATGCTCAGGACCTTGGGTCCTCTTCCTTAAAGGTGAATTAGGCAACCAAACCTATAGCCATTGAGGAAAATATAGACAAAACAGAAGAATTCTATAATGTCGTAGACATTCTTTCCTAATGTGGAACAATTTGATTGCTGTTTCTGAGAGAAAGAGAACAAACCAGCATGTATCATTATACTGCTGTATCAATCAGTAGTAAATATGTATATTGTACAAAATTCTTCTAATCCTATAAGGCTGCAGGAGACCAAGGAAAGATGGCAAGAAGGCCATGAGAATGACCATAAAAATGAAATGGCATCTGTTTGTATCAAGTACTAAGTGGACTGGTACTTGCTGAGTTGGAAAACTGATGACTGCAGTAAAGATCTAACAGGAGCCTCAAAATTGTCAGCACATTGAGGAATTGTGAATCATGAGTTGTTTGTTTTCTATAAAGTAAATATTTTAGATAAATCTCTGCTTGGAGAAATAAATTTTCCCATGAAAATGTTAGCCAAAAGTTTTTACTGGGAGGGGCTGTTCTTCCCAAATGGTAGTCAAATTACAGAACTGATTGCCACAGTTACTGTGCTGACCAAAAAAAAAAAAAAATTAGTTCAAAAAGGAATTAATTCATGCCAGTAAATAGAGTTATATATGTGTATACATCTGATAGAGCTTGTATGTTTATCTTTTATAGATATAAATATATGTAATATAACATATATTTGAATATATATATGTAGGGAAGTCTTCTTCAAAGCGAGGATAGATTTTCAGTTGTGGTATGTTAAAACCAATTCCATCTCTGTGCACAATTAAAGTAAAAGAATCATTTATAAGGTGTGGGAAATGGAGTTCCTCCAGTACAGACAAAGAAGTTGCACTTTTGCTGTTAAGATATTTGCCTGACTGCTCCATGCTGCTCTGTAGTGTAAGGCACTTGCTGTTTTGACAAAAATCTGAGAACACTGAATTAGAGTCTGCATTACTTATTTAGGTAAAAAAAGTTCTGAAAATGTAGAGGGCTGCCAACACAGTGGGTGCCTGCTTATCTTTTCACTAGAAAAAACATATATAGATCTTCATCCTCCACAAAATGACAGGACAGCCCCACTTGCCAGCACGAGTTTCCTGCGACTGTACTGTGGCATTCACACAGGCTCCTTCAGTGACAGTAATATGGAAGTTGTCACCATATGCAACTGTCCTTAAAGTGACATTTTTCCCATCTAGGCAAAGAGACTTAGCAGTTTCCTTAAAAATACTTTCAAAATTGTAGAACTGTTTTAGTGGTTTTGCCACAGAAGGAAAAAAACCCCACCACAATTGGCTGAGGCTGCTGTTCCTTTGGATTCTCCAGGTCCCAGGCTGGGACAAAACTCAGTTCTGGTGACACTGGCATGACTGTTTCCTGTTAGCTGCTTGTGGGCACTGCTGTTTTCCCCTGCCCTTGGGCTCTTGACTTGAGCCAGCCAGGTGGGGATTGGCCTGCAATATCATTTGATGGCACAATCAGTTGAGTCTTGCCTGCTCAGTTCAGATTTGAACAGTGCAAACTCTTTCTTCATTGAGAGGATCAGCTGTGTGCACCCAGCTGACCACCCCCCAAAACTCCCTGAAAGGAGGTTGTAGCCAGGTGGGGATTGGCCTCTTCTCCCAAGTAACAAGTGACTGGACCAAAGGAAATGGCCTCAGGTTGCACCAGAGGAGGTTGAGGTTGGATACCGGGAAAAATTCCTTCATTGAAAGGCTGGCAAGGCACTGGAATAGGCTGCTCCTGGAAGTGGTGGAGTCACTATCCTTGGAGGTGTTCAAAAGGCATGTGGATGTGACACCTGGGGACATGGTTTAGAGGTGAACACAGTGGTGCTGAGTTAATGGTTGGACTCAGTGATCTTAGAGGTCTTTTCCAACCTAAATGATTTTATGATTCTCTGATTTGAGCTACCACGGGGGTTAAAAAGTAGCAGAAAAATTGAAAGCTATAAAAGAAGCTTAGTAGAGAGTCATAGAGGGAGCTCATCACAGCACACAGAACTTATGTTTTTGTGAGCAGGTTCCCAATATCTTCTGCATAACCTTCCTGTGTCTGTGGAAAGCAAGCAAAGTCAATATCATAAAGCATCAAGTATTTAATGGGAGTGTGAGGGCAATGGAAAAAACTAGATTATAATTTCGTTTCAAACATCAACTTTTCTGATGCTGAACAGGCCTTGTCTCTCTCTTGTCACCTGCCAGAATCCATCCAGTTACATGTTGTAGTGGAGAGGAGCAACTCCAAGGAAGCCAAACACTGAAGGTGTGCAAACTTTCTCTAGTTACAAGAATCTAAGGAATATAAACCCTTGTTTGTAGGGTAATAACAGAAAAAGTGTAAAATAGAAGAAGCTTTGCTGAAATTGAAAAATGTCTTGCAGCTTCTGGCCAGTAACTAGTCAAAATAGATGCTTTGGCACAAACTGATGCTGCTGCACATTTTCTGCTGCTGGCCTGTTGCTCTGTTTATTGTTGAAAAGTCTTCTCTTTGCAGTGACTTTTCTAGAGAGATCTGAAATCAGACTGCAGCTAAAGTTGTGCCAGCTAATGGAACTCCTGTGGGGAGGTGACCTGGGCTTAGAAGCTGCTTCCCTAGCAAATACTTGTCTAAAATGTGCTGAACTTGCTGTATGGAGAACTTCTGGTTTTGAGCAGATTTTGCATATTTGAATATTATCAAGCATAAATTCAGTATTTAACGTTTAATCTAATTATCCCAGTATCTTATATTTATAATGATCTTTGGGACATTCTGCAATTAAGTAACCATTAATAAACATTCCCATCAGTGTTACATTGGAACAGGCTATTATGGAGTCAGCTTAAGCAGGTGTAGAAAGCTCAAAATAAATAAGTAAACAAAAATATCAGCAAATAAATAAAAATGAAGCTATTCCATGTACTTCTGTTTTCACTTCTCAGGGAAGGGCTTGATAATTGAGCTACATATCACTATTAGAGATACAATTACCTATAATTGCCACCTTTAAAAGCAAGCCTTTTTTTCAAAAACAGTATAAAGAAAAATTGTGTAGAGTAGTACAAGTTGTGAATTGCTTTTAGTTTCTTAATCTCAGCTATCACATGAAAAATGCTTTTATGCTTCAAGGTGGAGAGGGCAAGATGTGCTCACCTTTATACCTGAGTGAGTCACCAGCAGTCCACCCTTAAGTTATTTTGGATTTCCATAGATGCATTTCATGACAGCATTTGTCATATGACACATAATGGGTGGTAAAATTATTTTGTCTAGAAGCAAATAGAAATTGTGGCTCTTAATCAATTTAGATGCCAAAATCCTCAGCTTTTTCAAGGATTAGTCTGGATTTACATTGTGTTTTGGTGGAGAGGAATCAAATCCTGCTTATTTTTTGGCTCAAGAAAACTTTTCTTCACGATGCTTAAGGTCATGTTATATACCTTGCCCATGAAGTCAAGGGGAATGTCTTCATCAATAATCATCAGCGTAATATCACCTGTATCCCTGAGAGTAATGCACTTTGTGAGTGTTCAGCTTTACAGAGCTCATGTATAACATTATTCTGCATTAATAATATTAGGTCACTATGAAAGTTTTGCAATAAATTGCAACTTTATTAGAATCCATTTGAGAATAACAGTAAATTACAGGAAAATATATAAGGAAACACAAGTCAGCAGATTTTTTTTTATGTAGATGAAGAATCTACTTGTACTGTCATATGCACATAGAATGTATATCATTACATTTCCCAGCCAGAAAAAAATATTGTTGAGATTAAGCCTGCTCTGTAAGTGCTTTTATTATATTTTGTGAAGTTACAAACAGCTAAAAATAGAACTCAGTAATGAAATTGCTGACAGGCCTTAACTACAGCACAAGAATGCAATGCTATAATACAGTTGTGCCAAGCTACATTATGTTGCTGCAGTGATGAGTTCAGGGCTGGTTTTGCTGAAGCTGTGTTCTGTGAACATCCATGGGTCTGGTTAATCTGTATCTGAGAGTATGAGAGGGGATATAAACTGAGTGCTGGGCAGGACTGCAGTACAGTGCAGGACCCCTTTGTAACACAGGATCACTGCACTACTTAATAATGTACAGTTAGGAGTGGGAGTCATTAGGATATTTGTGCATTACTAATTACTGATTGAAGGTGAATGGTTCTTTTAAGGCTCATTTCTGCAGCTCCCAAACTGCTCTAACCCAACATTCACGGATTTTCTTGCTAACAGTTAGTCTTGAGCCAACACAGCCAGCTCTAAATGCTCTCCTATTTACTTCAGTTGATGGGGTACCAACTGCAACAAAGGCCCACACTATGAAATGACTTTCTGGAGCAAAAGCAAATTAGATCAGACCAGAGATGGCTCTGTGTAATAAAGCCCAAACTGATTTCCAACAGCCACAGCAAGCAAAATCCAAAGATGGCTTAGCCCAGCCAGCATGTTTAAAGCAAGTATTTGGACAGACAAGGATGTCTCTCATAGTCTGGAAGTTGGCAGTTTGGATAGATGGTTGTTGTAGGTCCCTTCTAACGGAACTATTCTAGTCTATTCCTGTACAGTGTTTATCTCCGTTAAAAATAGTGCATTTGCACATCTATGACCAAATGAGATCAGAGAAGATTGTTATTGGTGCTACTGAAAATGCAATCTATTGGGAAAAGTCTTTTGACAGCACTGTAATTTTTGTAGTTTGTAGCTTGTTTTGTAGTTTGCTTCTGTTAGCTGTTCTAATGCTCTAATGTTCTAATGTTCTTATGTGTCTTGTTTCACAGTTGTATTAGGTATATGCCTAGCTATATCTCAATTTTTTGTAAATTTTGAGATTTTGACCTTTATTCAGCTTCAGAACATGACCAAATTTCTAATTCTTTCCAGAAAAAAATGAGATTTTGATATCAGAGCTGGCAATACTACTTTGCTCTCCGTGTAAACTAGCATCATTAGCAAAAATCTGAAGAGGCTGAATCCCTTTAAAACTGTTGTAGGTGTGAGTAGAATAGCTATGATGCAATTATCCTAATTAAAGTTAATTAACACATAATTATGCAAGGTAAAAAGGCCATGACAAAGGGAGAATACAGCAGAGACACAAGAAGCAAAAGTTCAGATCCTCTTAGCTTGTGTAAACTGCTGTAGCTTCCTATGAGGCACTGGAGTTATGCAGATGACTGCCAACAGAGGTTTAGATTTGTGTCAGTTATGGAAGGAATGATTCCCTATTCATTAACATTTGTGTAATGAATTTCCTAGTCTTTCATAAATTAATATTTATTTGTGTGACAATTACATA
Source organism: Calyptomena viridis (assembly GCA_013390005.1). NCBI lineage: Eukaryota > Metazoa > Chordata > Aves > Passeriformes > Eurylaimidae > Calyptomena > Calyptomena viridis. The sequence goes on from WEIV01003861.1 coordinate 21,826, forward strand.
CTTTTGTTCCATATTCTGCTATTCTATTTTATTCACACATTTAAAATAGACATAATGTCCTATGAATAAGTGACCAACTACACAGAACAGGTAATTAGTAAAAGTGGAAAGTTTGAAGCTAATGTGTTGACTTTAAAGCATTTACCTGTGCCCTTATCGGGCACTTAGAAGTGTGAATATAATTGTCATAACTGGGATCATCTCTCTGTAATTCAGAAGCAAAAAAATGCATTAGATTACAGGAAACAGTGTGTAAAACCATCTGGATGAAACTTATGTGTATATGAATATAAATGCTGATAACTTTTTCTTGGTGTTGGCAAGTGAAAGTGCATTTGATTTGAAGCTCCTCAAAGTGGAGGAATTTCAAGATTGCTTAATTTTATAAAGGGTTTATGCACACACATGCATGCACACACACATTTTTTTTGGCAAGTTCTCCTCCATATTCCATCTGGCAGGGTTCAAGCCATGATCCTTTCCTTTTTTTTTTTTGCTGCAGTATTGTGGTTTGTTAACTCCAAACTGTAACTCAAAACTCAGAAACTGTAGTAGTGATGCCAACACATGCGGTGTCCTGCCAGCTTTTTGCAATTTTCCCTTAACCCTGAGATGCACACCATGTGTGAGAGGTGGAGATGCATCAAGACACTCCCACGAAACTCCAGGAAGTCGCGTAATGATTTTGCTCCTTAATAAAGTGATTTGCTGTAGTTGAGTGTGGTTATAATAAAGCAAATATCTAAGATGCATTTGCAGCAAATTGAAAACACACTGACCTTGTGAAGGAGCATCAATGTGACTGAGGAGAAATGTTGGCTGAGCTGGAGAGAAAAAAATCTGACATGTTGTGCTACCCTGCCCGTTGCAAAACCAGAGTTTTTCTTTTGATCTTTTTATGAACCCTGCATTTTATTTGATTCTCTATGGACAAAATTCACTATAGACAAACAAAGAATGATCATAAACATAGGTACATGCAGATAAACTGTAATCAAAGTACCACAAAGTTCCCCATTTTCTCTACTAAAATAGATATGTTAACAACTGTGGACTTGTTTCATGTTCCATACACACTTTTTGAAATTGTCAGAATGGAAAGAACCCAGGCAATTGGACTACAATAATATTTATGTACTGAGAAGTGCATTTTTTCAGATATAAAAGTATCTAGGAAAGTAACAGAATTCTGCAGAATCTCTCTTGGACCATTACAGAAATTAATTCACAAATATATCTCAATAGAAAAGCTCATGCAGCTTTCCGTTGTAGGAATTCAATATGGGAACAAAAATAGTCTTTGCTGGCACTATACACTTAATTACTGAAACAAAGGTGCTACAGTTTGATCTTTAGATTATGGTGGGCTTGCCACAGGGAACTCAAGTTACTAGTTGTGACTCCGGCTTGGCTTTTAATACACTTTCTCAATTAAGCTGTGCATGCCCCCAAATTAAATGGCAATCCATAGTTACTGCAAATTGGTTTTTACCCAGGCTGTGGTTAAAGCTGCCAAATGTCAGAGAGGAATGTCTTCTTAACTTAGAATATTATACTGATTTACTGAAAAATTGTCTTAGTAAGTAAACTTCAAACCAGTATCAAATGTTCTCTTTATGAAATATGAAAGAACATCAGTAATTTATCATTCGCTGAATTTTATTGTTTTGCCTTTTTTTGTATGTTTAGGATCAGTTAATATGATTCCTACAACAGTCCAGAGGGTAATTTAAATTTTAATATATTGCAGTCAGGCAGTGTCAATGCATTATTTCTGTCTGTGGAAAGGTACCAGTTCTCTGACTGACTGATTACGGCAAAAATGAAAAATCATATCCCCAAGATGCATCACAAAAAAAGACATAAAATGCATAAAATGTACATAAATATGTCAGTTTATTATGACATTACAGGCACTAGCAGGATTTGCCAAATGTGCATGTGTTGCAGGTATCTGCCAACATTAGTGATCCTAGAGCAGCCACTTAGAAATAATGTGGAAAGGTCTGACTTGGCTTCCGAGTTCAGCACATTCACTGTGCAGAGCACCCTGAAGTGATTGGTGAACCCCTGACTGTCCAGAAAGGGGCTGTAACACTCACAATTCAGGATAGTAGAGTCCAGTTCTTCCCTAGGCACACACTTTGTGCCTGCAGCCCTGGTCCCTCCTATGCCAGGCACCTGTTCATGTCCCATTTCCCCTCCCCTGTCTCACAGCATAAAGAGCGACAGAGCTCTAATCTAGTGCTGAGCTTTCCAGGCAACACAAGCAATACTTTTAATATTTATTAATCATTATAACCAAAGCATAAGTCACAAGGGCAGGGTGGTGAAAGCCTGGTGAATGCTGCCAGTCAGTCCTCACCTTTATCCCCATCATTGCATGAAGAGCCTCCCAGCTGGGCTCCTGGCATGGCACAGGCACTTGGATAAGCTGTTGTACAGGAGTCAGTGGCATGTTCATAAAGGCAATTAAGCAAGGTACAAGTAGCAGAAAAGCAAGGACTTTGTGCTGTGCTTCATTAGCACTCATACAACCTAGCTGAAACTGCAAGTGGAACCTTTGACTTAAGCTGTAGCAAAGGGAATTATGACAAGGATATTCTTCAAAATTAATCTTGAGATTATATAATAGACGAGATGCTAAATATATAAACATGTTAATGGCTGACCATTAGCTCACCTTATTAAAGACATAGAAAGCAATTTATCCAGTGTTAAGGATAATGCAGTCTAGATTTTCCTTCTCTGCTGAATTACTCAGCAATTGTAATTTAAATTGACTTCTGTTGTCCTTTATGCAGTAAAGTTCAAACTTAGATGACTTGAGAATGGAGTCTCTGTGCATCTATAAATTATATATATCTAATGAAGCTTTGAAGTGTTCCTTATTTATAACAGTTAGAGAGATGACTCTGAGTTTTTTAAATAAAAAGCAAGTGGCTTAATGATGGCTTGGTTAATATCTGTTAAGCTGAAATCTGGCCCAAATTCCACATCTTCAGATATTCCCATTTTACATGATGCATAGGTAAGAGTTGGAATCAGCATTATAATTTTGATAGTCACTAATTTTATAGAATATTTTGGACCATTTCTCCTCACATTTCATATACTGAGTATTGGTATTCACACCATTTGAACAAAGTATTCAGGGTAACAGAATTTGCTGTATTGGTATAGATCATTTATTCATGAAGTCCAGCAGCCATCTGCAGCAGTGAGCACTAACTGAGAAGGAGGCAATTATCTTTCATAATTACAACTAACCAAGTGCACATCAGTGCATACCATTTGTTATAAAATTCCCCATTTATTGTCACAAATAAACTCAGGGATCAAACTCTGCGTGAAAGACGTGAGTAAAGTGGATTTGAAGCTCAGGTTACTGGGAACAAGCTGCAAGCTCCCAGCACAAAGATAAAATTCTGGGCTATAAAAATATCTGATTCACTTGCTGAGTGACTCAGCATGATGCTGACTGCACATGTACACAGCACTGAACAAAGCAACCCAGGAAAGTGATAGAAATACATGTTAAGGAAAGATAATGTCTGTGATAATAATAGTAGTGAATTCTGTTATTATGATTATATAATGAAAATCTTTGTGCAAAAAAATTACCTTAATAAGATGTTTTAGAGGAAAAAATATTTATGTAATGTAATTGTTACAATAATGGAGGGAAAGAACAGGTATTTTATGTCAAATTATCTGTTTTAGTTTCTTGATTAGCTAGATTTTACCAGACACAAACTGAAATTAAGAATTGACTACTATTACTAGACATGAAATCAAGGAATTTGAATCTGTGCAAGCCTTTTCTGATCACCCAAGAAGGCTGGCATTCATACACTAGCATGTAGGCAGGTACTATCATGTTTTCCAAATACCCTGTCAGGTCCATTTTGGAGGTATCAGTATTTTAGAGGCAGAATATCTAAAGGCTGAGATCAGACCTGTGAATTGTGTGCATTGACCTTTTGCCATGGCCCTACAGATAGTGCAGACAGAGGTGAGGAAATGTCACAATGCAATAGGATCTTCCAGTGCAATCTTGATCTCAGCTTACCACAGAGAACCTCAGTCCAAGTCAGGCCGGTGAGTGCAAATAACACTTCTCAGACAGTATCTCCTGTTTTCCCATGCCCTCAGGCACAGACACAGCCTGAGCTCAGGCCACTCCTGGCTGCACTGGTGCAACTGGAAAGGAATGGTGTCGTGGAAAGGAATTAGTCCTAATTTCATTTTATTGAGTAAAAGGAATTGGATACCCAGTAGAATTTGACACTGCATGAGAGTGCTCTGTACCACTAGAACCCTGTAATAGGGTATGGTGTGTAGACTTACATTAAAAATTCAAACATCTGCATCTGAAATTTTTGAAACATCAGTATCAATAATCTTTGAATACTGAATCTCTGCAAATTTCTAGAAAATTTTGTAGCATAGTATATGGTGTCATTATATGACTGTAAATCTCAACCCCCTCAGCATCTGTACATAAGCTTTATTGTAAGCAACAGCCAGAGAGCTGAATTGCTTGTACCATGCTTTGTTTCTGTGGTGTTGGACAAAATGTGACGAACTTGGGGATGGCATTTCTTACTTTTTGGAGGAGAGCTAAGCAAGTACTAGGAGCAGTGAGATTTCTCCTGCCATCCTTTGGCTGCTCTGTGACTTCAAGATGCTATCCAAGCTGCTACTTCTAAGGAATGGCACAAAGATGTCTATATAGAAATCAGGTAGCACATTTCTGTGACTGAGTAAAAAGAACGCCCAACCCAATAATAAAACCTGCAGCACCTCTAGGAAACAAACCTATGTGTCCATCTCTATTGTAAAGTCATTCTGCTTCACTGTCAGGGTTAGGGGATTTGCAATGCCCTTCTGTATTGGCTCACCTGGAGGAACACACTCGCTGCCACCCACCCTGTGCCATGCAGGTGAAAAACAGGGTGGCACATTCTGCAGTTATTGTGGGTGATGCTTACTTTCAGTTCCTTCTAGTGGTGACTTTCAGGCAAAATCCATTCTCTTTGTCAGATATGCTAAATCTATTTGGGGAGTATATAGTGCCTTAGAACTGCTCTTCGCCTCAATGGCTTTGATGGCCGATTAGGCTCCTCTTAATTCCTTTAGTGGTTTCCTGGCCCCAGACCTGCCTCTCTCAGTCCCTACATCCAAAAGAAGCCAGATGGAAGAAATGTCTTCCAGGGCTAACCTGAAAAACGATTGTTTCTTTTAAACTGTTGCCTTCAAGATGGCTGCATATTTCTTATCGTATCTTACTGTCTTCAGACCCAGTTACCTCCCTTGAAAGTGAGCAACAGATCCAAGCAGATGTTTTCTTATCAAGAATTCATACCAGACCTATTTATTTTAAATTAGCATATCTCATTAACTGTCTCAAGGACACTGTCTGAATTCATCTTTTAATGAGTATCTCAGAAATCTAGCTTTTCAAAACTGAAATATAACAGCAAATGGCTATATTTTTAACCCTCTCGCTTCCGGCACATGCTTTGATAGGCTAGCAGTCAAAGATGGGGCTTTTCTAGCCAGCTTTTGGGAAAAGCCACACTAATGTTCCACAGATACTTTGGGGTCAGGATACTCCAGCCTGCCTTGATACAGGTGTAGGGCTGCTCAAACAGCAATTGGAGAAACCAGGGGAGAGGCTTGGGGATGTGTCTGGCATGGTGCAGGAGAGAGGCTCAGCCAGCCCCTGTCTGAATCATGGCTGCAGAACACCCTGCCCTGTGACCACAAGGGCAGGCACTGCTCCTCTGCACAACCTCCCACCAAGATCTTAGGAGTGCCCTGCAGCAGGGAAGGGAATGCATTGAAAATCAGGGGTGCCTCCTCTATCTGCTTCATAGCCTACAGATACGTATATTTTCCTGTTTTTTCTCATCATGTTTTACCCCTAAATAGCAGCACTAAAATTATTTTGGTACAATATTTAATCATTTAAAAGGAAACCACAGGCTGATGTGGTATTTCAATTGGATATAATCCAAAAATCCACATTTATGTGTTCTAATGTATGAATCTTAGTGAAGCCAGAATGCCTCCAAGCTTTCATGGATTGCATTTTTTTTGTACTTCAGAGAACCACGTACAATATTGTCTATATATCTTCCACAGAAAGGCATCCTGGTATAGTGCTTGTTAAATTACAAGTGCTTATAATTACATTAGAAATGCTAGAATATTACACTGACCATGAGGTCTGCAGAAATGTGGGTTTTTTTTCTCAAAGGAATAGACACTTAAAGATGTTATTTTAGGTTGAATTTGTGTGACATTGCAGCAATCAGCTAATTTGCTGTACATGCTCAGGTGAACACTTTTATGGGAAATATGAATATTGGGGTACTGCAGGACAGGTGTGGGCATGGCCTGAGAGCAACTCAAAGCCCGCTGTAACTTCTACTTCCATCAGGGTAGTTCTGTCCTAAGTGCTGATTAAGCAAGATTCAGAGAGACTCCAGCTACTCAACTTCCTGTAGGAGGTAAGTGGAGACAAAACCAAAAGCATAACGTGCATCCAGATGGGCCTCAGCACAATTCGCCTTTGAAACGTGTATCAAGGGAGGTATGGCTGGAAAATAGAACGGAATAAAGGGATTATGGGGAATGAGTGAATGTTTAGAAAAGAAGAAAGACTCAAGGGCAAGGATGTTACAAATAAAAAGAGATTTCAACTTCAAAGAAACCCACGAAAATAAAATATGTAGGAAACCAACCTGGAAATTCTGTTCACACCTGGGATGATTGATTTGTGAGACATTTCCAGCACCTCAGCTGTGCTTATCCATTCCCACGGCTTCTTTGAATTTCATACAATTTATTTTGAATCCAAGCAGTGTATCATCATATTGCTGTGTTGCTGAAATAATATTTCAAGGTGTTTGGGACTTCAGCTCTGAGGTGGGGAGTGTCAGTGTAGCTCAATCCATTTAGCACAACATCAGAGCTCATGACGATGTAGCTAAGGGTGTGCCAGCACTTCCATTACAAACCCCATTTTCAAGGGTTTAAACTTGAGTGGTTTAACAATACACTGTACCAAACAGCAGTGCTGGGGAAAAAAAAATCAATATTATAATTCAAAAAGTACATAAAAAGGACCCTTTGCTAATGAAAGGAACGACAGCTGTGCTTTCTGCAAGAAAATGAATTGTGCCTACAGAACAGGCAAAACATATACCAACTCAAAACTTATTCATATTTATAAATAGCACACCCAAATTTCACAGGATTGAAGCAGATGGAGGCAGTACATAAAAACATTAACATTTCTGCAGCCAGGATATTCACAACAGCCAATGAAACAGGCTCAGAGATGTCTCCTTGTTTCATGTTGCTTTAAATGCTAATGGAAATTGTATGTATGCACTTGGAGAAGAAATTTGAGCCTCCAGAGGAATTGCATTATCTGCTTAAATATCTTTTTTTTTTTCCTCTGATAGAGAGAACTGTTTAGGTCTGCTCCTAGATGAAAACAACAAAATGCATTAAGATGGGGTGTTATTATGTAGAATACATTGCTGTCTTTGTGCCACAATCCCATGAGGTTTTGAAGCACCTAACCCCTAGAGATTTCAAACAAAAAAAATCACAGTTGTACAAGTATTTGCATGAAAAACACTGTTTTGGTGAGAAAGGGAAAATTCATATTAAATGGCTTTGAATCTTATTGTTAAAAAAGGAAATAAATATTTTATACATATAAATAAATATGACCCTAAAGATGCTAATCTTCCTGCAGGGAAAAGTGTATAGCAAAGAAATAACAGTGTAAACCTCCATGGGAGTACTAATCCCAGGTCAAAGTAACAGCATGCCTTGTGTTTCATTTATCATTTTGGTGATACATGAATTAGTGTAAGGCAATTATATTCTGGTTTTGTTGTCACTGTGTTGTTTTCTTAAGCCCAGTTAGAAGGGGCACAAGCTAAAAATGTAAGTCATTTCAGGAAGTCCCATCCAAACTTCTCTGAAAGCAAAAGTTTCCAGCCCTGACTGGAATCACATGTTTAGTGGCCCTTTATCCCCAGCTATCTCTTGAAAGTCATGTTGTATGAGTGGTAACTACAGATTTGCTATGCAAGGCAAACTCCAGCTTTATGTTAAATATATGAATTCAGTGGATGGTGAAGCAATGTACACAGGTTTTGACTGATTTCCACTGCCTCTGCACTAGCAGTGGTTATAAATCTCAGAGCAAAATCTCTTCCAAGTGTGCATGTTGTCTTAAGCCTTGCACAAATAAAAGGAGCTGAGTTTCCATTCAGACTGAAAAATCTTTTCACCAAACAACTGTTTAAGCATTTCTTCCATACTAAATGGAGTTGCTCAAGCTGCTGGACCTGGGCAATATACAGCTACAGCACAGGGTATTTTATGGTACTTGTTGGGAAAGGATGTGATTATACATGTCAATAGCCAACACAAGAATAAACTTAGGGAAGTCCCAAATAGAGCTCATTTTGGAGATACTGATTGCAGCAAGAGCTGATCTCCCTTAACTCTGGTTTTTTCCCCAAAATGAGAAGATCACAAGGGACCAAGACATAAACATTGCTTTTATAAACACTGCTTTCTTAATCATGGAACTTTTGCAATAATTTTTAATTTAAGATTTTGAATCCATTTTCCAACAAACACAACAAAAGAAACTTTTTTTCATAAATTCCACTTTCACCTGCTCACAATCTCTTTGCACATTAGCTGGATGTGATGCACATAATTATTATTCTGTTCTTTTGACAAATTTTTATGGGTGAAAAGGGAATTTGCAAAATATTTCTTTAAAGAGAACATTACATTTCTCTGTTTACCATGAGTTAATTAGCCAAAGTTCACATTTGAACAGAATTTTATTTAATCCTACAAAAGTGAAGAAAAATATGCAAATCAGTCCCAGAAAAGTATGGTTTTAAAATGGAAGAAATATCCACCTGCCACCAATTAAGTCTGTGTTTTTTCATAAGAAAGTGATGGCTGATTATACTAATTTTACCCTTGTGGTAATTGTCACTAATCTTCTGCATATTGTATGTGTCTTGCTTTTATGAATCCCATATCCCCTTCTGCCATAAATATTTCATAAAATATTCAAAGCCAGTCCACAGCCAAGTAATAACAAATGTCAAATGACACATTAGGAAGATTCACGGCTATTTTAAGTATGAATTTTATAAAAAAGCTGAACTCTTTTATTGTGGTCAGTTTTAAGAATTGATTTTAGCAAAAAAAACCACTCAGCAAATAGTATCAGCACATTCCCTGCCAGCTTATTATCGCTATGGCAGAAGTTTCTGACCCCAAAGTAACAGGTAACCCAATGCTGTGCTTTAAAACAGAGTGGCCTCGGCAGAGGAGATGGTGCTTTCTTGTGTTGTTCAATGATCAATGCAAGAAAGTGCCCCAGCTGCAGGAATGATGCTCCTGAAGAGGAGCCAGGCTCTGTGGATGCTGTGGGCACAGTCAGAAAGGGCAGGGGGCTGGACTAGTCAGTTATGTGGTGTGAGTCCATCCAAACCTGGACTCTGGTGAGTGGATTGTGAGGGATTTTTCTTCTCTTATAAAATGGGAGTTTTAAAGTTGGGGGAGGAACAAGCAGGGCTGCCAGAATGTCTTTGTTGTCTGCTCTGATACTGAGAGCATTGGACAGGGATGGGCTTGGTTCTCTGTTCCTGTAAGCTGATTTGACTTTTTCTTTGAGATGTGTATCTATGGTATCTTCTACTCTCGAAATACCTCTTTGGTGGGGGAAAAGCCCTTTGATTTAATAATATTACAAAAGTTGCTTAAGTTATGTTTGTGGCTACAAATTATAAACAGTATTAATGAGGCTATCATAATGGGAAGTGGAGATGCTGTTTTTTATCCTGGGTAAAATGTCTTGTTAGTAGACTGTGGCACCTTCACCTCTTCTGTTCATAAATCTCTCTGTTTAATATTGTATTTGCTTCTTTTGCGATTAAAACGAAACATGGGGAATATTGTAAAGTTTCTGTTTTGTTTTTGCATGGCTGCTAAACTATATTTATATAGTTTGTTGATTTTTTTTTTCCTGCTATTCATATTTATGAATGGATATGTATCCTGTGTAAGGCTTGGACCTTGCCTGCAGCCTGGATTTTACCCTTCTCACTACCTCGAAAACACTCAGACTATTTCAAGGAGTACAAAGATTTCTCCTCAATTGGTTTAGTTTTTCTGTGCACTGTCTTCCAGATTCTTCATATAAATAATAATAATGCACCAAATTACTTGCTAGAATAATGTTCTGTATAATAGAATATAGAGTATAAATATTATTCTGAGTTGTCTATTAATATTGCAAAAATAAGGCTGTGTTCAAGAGATTGGGTGAGCTGAGCAGGATGTTAGGTGCCCTGCTAAGGATAACTTCTGGTAGTGCAGAAGCTTGTGGCAGATGAGGTCTGCCTGTTAAGCTGAGAGTGAGCAGAGAGGCCACAGCCCTCTGCTCCCCACCTAATCCTGCAGCTACCACCAACTCCACAGGTTTAACAGAAGGGAATGTGGAGCAGCTCATCCGAGGGTCTATTAACTCAAACTACCATCAATTACTGGGTGGAGTCAGATGAACAGACAGGGGCAATAACCTCTTAGATTTCCCATCATGATTCAGCAGAGCTTGTGTAATGAACTCCCTTTGTCGACGTGGATGAATTAATTCAGCTCTCTGTGCTACAGGAGGTGCTGTCACTCAGCACAGTTCTCCTAGAGCTGATGGTGTCTTTTCCTTTCACCAGCTCAGGAGACAGCCCCAAAGTTTCACTGTCTTGGGGATAGGATTCATTATTACTGTCAAGTACTCTAGAGACATGAATGGGTATTAACATATAAGTTAAATTATCAGGACACTGTGATAAAACTGAACAGAGAAATAGGGTTTGTCTGAAATGAGAGAAGGAAATAAACTGAACACAGCACAATTACACTTGGTGAATAATGTCTGCTTTAGGGGTTTACTTTAAAGACCTTTGTGTAATAATGCTTAAATTATATGTGCAAATGGCTTGGAGACACCTGTTAAACCCCCAAAAGATACCCATTTTTACAAATATAGATGTAACAAAATATTTTGCCTTGTAGTTTTGTGTAAGTGCTTTTCCAAATGTTTTCTGCTCAGTGAATAGGAAACAGTTGCTCACAGAAAAACACAAACATGTGGTTTGCTTCTGTGGATTTAGCCAGCAAACTTTCCATGTGCCTTTCCCTTCTGTTTGACTGGGAGACTCTTTAGGAGGTAAAAGGAGTGCCCAGATTTATATGGAAATGATCCTGAAAAACTCTGGTAGTTTGAGGAGAGCGGTTTAACTGACTGACACTTTTACAAGTAAGTGCCGTCTGAGAAACTGATTTATAAGAAGTGTAAATGTTGTGGTGTTACAACCTTGTCACCCTATAATTGCAAGCACAGCTCTCCTGTTTTATGTTGTCTCTTAACTGTGTGTTTCTCCCTGCAATGCCCTTATCAGATACACGAGTATCAGGCTCATCTGGTGACAGTATCCATCTCCATTTTCAGTATTTGTTCAATTAGGTGTTGCAGTTTTTGCCCACACGAAGCATACAGCTTTGTGTAGCCGTTCCTGCTAGTATTGCAACTGGTTCGGCTCCATGCACTAGAAATGCCATTGCTGCTACCTAACATAAATTGCTAATTAGGCTTCTTAATATGAGCACTTTGATTGACATCTGGTGTAAACATCCTTATTGTGGCCGTGCCTGGTGTAGGTGTGTGCAGCCCTTGGGCACTGCGTGTGGAGCAGGGAACACCGGGAGCCTCAGTGGGGCTCTGCCGGGCTGCCCTTCCAGCGTGCTCGGAGCCACCAGTGCTCGCAGGCACAGATTGGCCTCAAACACGGACACACAGCTCTCCCCAGATGACACGGGGATGGTATTCGTGCATCGAGGTGACTCCTGGGAGAAAATCAAGAGGCATCAGCCTTCCTAGTTTGTAAAGAAAGTGTTTACAGTTGCTAAAGGTGAGAGGGAAACAGGCAATATAATATAGGTGGTGTGCTCCTGGTTGAAGGGTCTAGTGTCTTTCACTTAAAGGTCCTGTTTTCAGTCCCCTGTAGCTTTGATGGATATAAATCCTTCTGGTTGACATTCTCTTGGCTGGATATTTGCTGTACTTGCAAATTCCCATTTTAGGAGTATTTAATTAAAATATTTTGATCATCACTAGGAATGAATCCAGGAGATACTACAACTTGGTCTGGTGAAATAAGTACATCTCTGTGATATGATTTCCTGTGTACTTCAGAAGAGATTGGAATCTGGCAGCTGAATATCACCTCTATCAACAATTTCCCTTTGTGGTCTTTCAGAAACCTGTTTGGATTTGGTTTCTCGAGAAAAACCCCTCAGCCTACATAATACTTGTTTGTTTGGTGGTTTTCCAAAAAAACCCCAACAAACAAAACATAGTACTAGTTAGTTTGGTGGGTAGCATTTGCTGATCCCACACTGTTTCATAATGTGACCAAGGAAATAGCCGATAAACTAAGGACAGTTAAACCATAGTATATTGTTATATGTCCCAAGAGGGGTGGACTAAGCTAAAAGTGCCAGCCTCTGATATTTCTTAGTGCTTCAGTTCTTGAACACTTCTGATACTATTAGCCTTCCTTTTAATACAATAGAGATCACAGTTACAGATTGTACCTAAGTGATAGAGCTGGTTTGTTGCTGAGCTTTCTGTGTAGAATTGTGAGTGAGGAAAAAATAGCCAGAAACTGCTCACTTTTCCTCTCTCTGTTCTGATAAGTTTGGAGCTGTACAGGAGTTGAGGGGGGAGGCAACCTTGCAGCTCTGTGGGACCTGAGCATCCCATTGTAAAGCAAATTCCCTCTGCTGCTAGAATCACTGGAGAATGCTTTTGCTGAGGGCATTGTAGGATGGTAGAGCTCTTTGGATGTGTGAATGTTCTTTGCTTTAAAAAAAAAAAATCATCAAGATATTGGAAAATTTCTTGGGTAAATATATTGTGATTTATAGTTTTGTGGTAAGTCAGTAGTTTATTTTACATATAACACCCAACATGTTTAAGTAATACAATTCAACTTGGCTGATAGAGCACATCTTTAGAGTTGAAATTCTGCAGTGATGTTTCAGAGCAACAAAGTGTTCTGGTCTGGGATTTCCTTCTCCACCCTTTCTCTTTCTCCCCCCAGCAAAACCTTCACATATTTCTTTTTACAGAAATAATATCAATTTTTGGGCTATTTCTGGTACTTGCTTCTCAGCTACTATTCTCTGCCCCCGACAGTGTGATTTTTCTGCTGCCTTTGATTCGCCTATTGTTCCTGCTTCCTGCAAGGCAAGAGACATTCAATAGATAGGATTCTGGGAGGCATGAATTTCAAGCAGTTTTTCTTGAGTTATGGGCCTGAGATTGCAGCACGTAGGAGGAAAGTGTGTGGTATAGAAAATCTGCTCTAGGTGTCCAGTTCTTTGTATAGGCAGATTTTTACTCCTTGACATCTCCAAATAGACAGGATATGAATCCTGAGTTTTTTACATGACAGGCAGACGAAAAGTTTGGTCCAAGATGGCTCACTGGACAACTTCATTCTTGCTGCTGTAGCCTTTTTGTACTCACTTTCTCTCCCCTTTTTGCCGATGTGCAATAAGATAGGAATAAACAAGAGGTTGCTTTGAGCTGTATGAATGGCTGATGTCTGAGTGCTTAAACTGTCTCACAGTGTCCTGTCTCTGGAAACTGCTGGAAACTCCTATTTTAAATAACCTGAGATGTTATTTTGAGAGACTATGAATGTAACTGCTAAGAATGCTGCAAGGAATTAGCACACACGCAGCGTCTCGTCTCAGAATCAGTCACCTGTCTTGGGATGGGGTGATAAGCAGCACAAACCTTTTTATAGTCAGTAGTTGCAGCTCTTTTACTTAATCATGGGTTAATAACCATTAGTCGTTTCAATCTACAGCTTAATTTAAGCTCTAGAGTAATTTCCAGTTTAAAGCACTATTCAAAATCAACTTTATAATTAATTCTTTGCGCACTTCTAGGTAAAAAGTAATACTGAGAAGTATCGCAGATTTCTTCTAGGGGTTAGTGTTATTGCTAGTAAGTGTCAGGCATACAGATAATATTACACCTTCCTTGCTTTCTTCAGACCTGTGTGTTATTGATTGTTTCATCGATGACTGGCTCCTAGCTGAGGTTCATTATACTGCACAGCAGAGGGTTGTTTGTGTTGTGTTGGTTATGTTTGACCTGTGATTGCCCTGTGATAAACAGTGGAGCTAGCTACTTAAAAACAAAAAGCAGGAACTCCTGAAATTAAAAGTAATGTTTTACTTTTACCCCTCCTCAGAAGACTTAGGTGAATATATATATATATATCTGGCTCCAGTACTGCCTTGTTAACCCTAATTGGATTAAAGACTAGAAAAACTAGATATACTTCATTTTCACATCACTTTTAATAAATTAAGGAACTCAAAAGCAGTAGATAGCACCAGAAACCATTACTAATGGAGGGCTGAGCATATTCTCTCTGTTCAACTTGCCTGGTCCCTACTCCAATTCAAAATGTCATTTGTTGGTTCCTGTGTGCCCTCTCTACCAGCACACTCCTTGCCACAACCATGTGTTCCTCAGAATCAACTACCTGAGCTCAGTACAGAGCAAACAGTCTTGTGGAATCACTGGTACACTGCTGCTTCTCAGTTCAGCTTCCTGATGCAGAACTGGGATATGGATGGGAAAGCTTGTGCTGCTCGTGCCTGTACTCCCCTCCCTATGTTTAGAATTTACTGGACAGAGGCACATTTCTAACAGTCATGCAGTTTTTAGAAGTGCAGATGAGCTTGTAAATGAAAAAAGTAGAAAAAAATTACTTGAACCTAATAATTTAAACTGCTACACTTATATTTTCTTCTAAACTGCTCTGATAATTCTTACAGCAAGACAAATAAATCAGAAGTCTTTCATTTCAATAACTTAAAAATATTATCAGTCTGGCAGTATTTGAGTGATGCTGCAATATCTGACTTTGTACTTAAGTGGTGTTACAATGTCAGCAGAGTAGTTTTTACAGAATTTTTCTTTACAGCACTCCAGCCTCTCATCTTCAAGTGACATTATAGACCACTGAACAAGAAATTCATCAATATAAGTAGGTACCATTTTCTGAAAAGATAGTACCTACTCTTACCTTGAGAACTTTTAATCATTCATCTCCCATGTTCAAACTTGCTATCACTTAATTAATCTTCCTAGTTTCACTGAAACCTCAATGGTTCCTGAGTAAATGCTGAAATAAGGGCAGCTTTGATGTTTGAAAACTCTAATAGAGGGAGGCAGGAGATGCTATTGACTTCAGAAAATATTTGAGAGATCCTTCTCACACTCCAGGACTGCAGCATTATGCAGGTCTCCCAAGGGGCTACTGCTGTGCTACGGTAGGAGAAGCCAGCACTGCCGTGGCAGGGCTGCTCTGCGGGGAAAATGGGAGCAGCAATAGTTTAATTATCCCCTAGAGTCACAATTTAGAGGAATAGCTGCTGATACTAATGGGGACAGCAGTACACAGAGGAGGACCGTTTCAGACTTGTTCCCTCCCCTCTCACTTCCTCTTGTTCTTTATCGTTTGAATTTGTATGACATACCAGAATAACAGCATGCAGTGCTTTACCTTTTATTTGTTTTCATATTTGTGGCTTTATTTGTGATTATAGTGGTGGCTTTTTCAGTACATTCTCATGTAGGAAAGGCATAAAAAGAATGACAGGTTGTAATGAAAGCCCATTGCGTTTCACGCATTCCCTTAAATCAGTTGTGCTTTGCACAGTGTTGCTGCCATCAGGCACCGTCGGTGGTTTCCAGGAGGGAGCTGTGGCAGAGGTGGGCACGAGCCCGTGCTCTCCTGGCTGTGGTAGTTGAGGGATTGTGCCGTGGGCTTACACTGGGGTGAGTTCAGCTCAGGACCATGTCGCCCTCCTGCCCAAGCAGGGCTGTAGCTCTCAAAACCTCTCCATCTGAGTACTACTGTTCTCTTTCTGCTGGAGGAGAGCTGAGCATGGGGTGTGGGGTGCACCTGTTCTGAGGGAAACGTGGGAATCTTTTCCTCTCTGGATGCCAGTGATTATGTTGTGTCCAGCTCACTAATTCTTGGCATATTGAGAAGGTTCTACACTGGAATTTTATTGTCTCATTCATAACCTTTATCCACTTTAACACAAAATTATTTCCTCAGCTTACCTGATACAATACATAAAATACTTGTTATTTTATAGTTTTTTATTTGCAGTAATAGTACTTAAATTTTTTGCTGCTTAAGAAACAGCGATAACTTCTGGAAGCAAGTACAACAATAGATGCTGTCCAGATGGGAGATGGGAGATAAAGAAGACTAATTTAGCCAAATATAGTGAAACAGTTGGTGTTTCCCAAAGAATTATTTCTCCACTTGTTAGTGGAATGCTAATTTCTCTAATGTCATGTATAATAATGCTCATGCTGAATTACAAATTATAGGAGATTAATCCTTCAATTTCCCTGCTTTTGGATTACTCATGCTGAACAATCACTTAACCAAGATAAATCTTTTATTTTTACATTCTTTTGGATTGTATACTGGAGCAGAGCATCATTTCCAGTGTGGAAACATTCATTTTACCCTATGTCCTAGAGCACTTGGTCTTCTTCTGGGAAAAGAAATTATTTTTCTAATTCCATCTTGCTTTAGAGAGCATCTTATGGTCTCCAGTCTTCAGAGAAGAGGCTTCTGTAGGTGGAGCCCCTTACATCCATACCATTGCCTCTGCCCTTTGTTCCCATCTGGAACTTTACAGCCTGAGAATTGTAGAACTTTACTGTTACAACAACCATTTGCACACTTGCTGCCAGTCTGTTATTAAAATAACTCAACAACTTCACTGGTTTAGAAGTTCACTCTTATCAATCTCCCAGGTCCTTGGGTTTCAATCTATAATGTGAAGTACTGTAATTGGTTCCAGTTCTGTTGCATTATTTTTCTTTGGTTACTCTCTTTCCACAACTTGGCAACTAATAAGCCTTTGGAGACTGCTGTGGTTGTTTTATGTGACCCATTATGGGTTGCCTTTGTAATTTGTCTTACCTTCAGCAGAAAAATGCCTCATCACTAGAAGTATAGGTAATACATAAATCATTAAGTGAAATCAATAAGAACATCTAATAAAATCAAAGAACACATTGGAATATGGAAGATGAAGTCTCTGTGCAGTCTGGTAGAGAGATTAACAGGTGGTAGGATTCAGAGAGTAAACTTAAGGGTCTCTGTCAGACCTTTGACTAGGTGGCACCTGGAGGATTTGGGTTTTGCTTCTGACAAGTCTCTAATGTCCAATATTCTTTCCTCTGTTTTAAACACATCTGCATGCATTGTGTCATTACAACAGATTTAGGAGCAGTGGAGCTTCAGCCCAGCAGAAATCTCCAGACCATCCTGAACTCAGAGAGATGCAAAAGTTGACCTTCTAAAGTAGTTTAATGAGCCCATCTGCTATCCAGGTCTTTTGCAGTACTGAAGTTCTGTTCACTTTGTATCTTTTTGGGGTTTCCCATCATGTGGATAATACATGTGTTGAATAAGACAGTGGTTTGGCTAAAAAACACAACCTGTGTTTAATCTGAAGTATCCTCAGATCAAATTGATTTCCATACTTGGGTACTGGTGTAAAACTGGATGCTGGGTTTTGTCCTTTTTTTTTTTAATAAACTGACCACAGGTCACTTAGGCATCCTGTTTCTTTTTCAGAAGTCATCTGTAAACCTCTGAACATAATCCTTAAATCCTCACCAATAAAAAAAGTCCTACTTTACTGAACCTAAGAGGAAAAATTTTCTGTGGGTTGTTTTCCTCCTTGCCTTGCTGTCAGTTGTATTTTTGTCCCATTTTCTTTAATTTGACTTGCTTATTCTGAGTATCATGTCTTAGTTTTGAAGTTTACTCACTCATATTTATTCCTAAACTCAAAGAGACTATTTGAGGAAGTGCATCATTTTTGTAAGCATTCTGGTGTTGTGATGTGGGTGCACAAAAGAAGTCAAAGGCTTTGCCTATGCTTAATCTAATTATTTTTCTGTCATAATAGGGGTGATTAGAAATAACATTGCTAATAACTATGACACAGCATTCGTATAAAATCAGGGTAAAAACCAGAATTAAACTATTCTCTTAGGAGATACTACTCTGTTCCTTTCCTTACTCTACATTTTTTATTAGTGTATTCGCAGTCACCTCATGTTTCTGTGCAGCTTGAGCTTGGATATCAGCCAAACTCGGTCTGAACCTCTTTTGGCTTTGGGAAAATGTAAAGCGAGTGTATGCATTCATTAAGAGAGAACAGCCTTTCCTTAGGGAGAGATGGACCTGGACCATGCAGTGTTAAATGTCTGACCTGAATAGCTTTGAATGTCAAGTCTACTCCATGTTCACCTCAAGTCAAAAGTTTAATGCAAGGTGATGCCATTTATAGATTTTTTTATTTTATTGAATCATTGTTGTATATGGCTGTCATTATGCACGTGGGTAGAATATACTTGACATGACACCATATATAAAAGAACATTTTTAGGGAGGAATATTTGGAGTCTTTTGAGAGGCAGCAGCACTAGTGGGGCTGCCCCACCAAGGTGGCACAAGAATTAAAGGCAACCACACATGGTCAGAGGCATTGACTTTAACAACAAGAGTGCAGTCCCACAGCAGAACAGGGTTGGAGTGGTGACAGGTGCTGTTGAGAGTCCAGAGAACATCAGAGAAACACGAGATGACAAGCTGGGCCTAAAATCAGTCAGTGAGTCAGGAACAGCAAAGGACAGAGCTGAGTAGAGCTAGAGCTCTGCCTACTGCACAGCCTGGGGGAGGATTGGTGTTGTGTGAACCTCGTGTGAGGCTGCTCAAGGTGGTCAAGGACTACTGGTCCATGAAGCTTTTGTTGGTTTCAAGCAGAGAAAATACTGAATAATTTTTTGGATTTGATCAACAGATTGGTATAAGTTCTAGCTCCTCTGAGAAAAATGTGTGAGTGTTTTGGCTTTTTCTGTATACATAAGCTGTGGGCAACTGCATGCAAGAAGGAAGGGAGGTGATTGATCATCTAGCACTTGTTATTTTACCCTTTAGTGGAGGTAAAATCCAGTAGATGCCACTAATGCAAGAAAACAAAAGAACAAAGTGAGGTTTTATTATGCTGGCATATGCCTTGGAAGGCTGTAGTGTTTTTCAGCTGGTGATCTCAGCAGAGAATTTTGTAGTGCGTGTGAGTTGGTGCATTCATGTGCATACAACACAGCGAGGAAACAAAGATAATATCATACAAAAAAGAGCACGGTAGATTGCTGTCATGATAAGACTAAGAAGAAAGTAATTAATGAAATAATTTGAATTGGAAGGGATCCACAAGGATCATTGAGTCCAACTCCTGGCCTTGCATAGGACATGCCCAAAAATCACTCCAGGTTCCTGAGAACATTGTCCAAACACTTCCTGATCTATCTTCTAGTTAATGTTGTAGATTTCCCTTGGAAAACAGTTGTCTTTCAACTTTCTCAGTTCCCCCACCCTAGTCTCTGAGGCTGGGGGCTCTTGATATCTGCAAGATGTTCCTTTGCAATGTGTGGTGGTGGCTTGGTACACATGCACTGTCTGTGCTTTATGGAGGAAGAAATATTAGAAGAAATATCAGTAATGACTATGACATCACATTGGTATAAAATCAGGGAAAAAAACAGAATCAAACTCTTCAGAGAGAGATTGTTTTTTTGGTTGGGTTTTTTTGGTTGGTGGGGGTTTTTTGTTTGTTTGTTTTTATATTGTTTCCTTTTTTTTATTTTTAAAAAGGCTTTATGATAAGTTATATGTTCTGGTGAGAAGGAGGCCCAGAGGAAGTGACCTATGTATGTGGTTTTTTTTTCACCTCAGGTGCAGCAGCAGCTTTTAATGAATCAGTATGACCATTTGAGGTGGACTTTTAAAGTGACTGCAATGGTCTGCAGTAAAAAAGGCTTGAGCTACAGTTTGTTAGTTTGCTTTGTTCAGCATGGCGTTGATATTTTGGTGAGAGATAGGAATATATGACATACAGTGCTGAGGAGGAAGAATTACCAGGCGTGCTGGCTCATGTGGATTCTACTTCAGAGCTTCTTTAACAGTTGCCGGAGAAAAACATTTGCAATACTACAACTGACTTCAGAGGTGTGAATCAAACCAAGAAGCTTCAACATGCAAATCCAAAACCTGAACAGGCTAAATTGCAGGAAGAAATTTATTGGCAGAGCCTTCATTTAGAACCAGCTGTCGGGGGAGGATGTGAGAAACACAGGTTGGAGATCCATCATCCTCTTCATGTGCTTGCTATGTGCTCCCTCTTGTGCACTGTGTGTTTGGCAGTAGTAGAGGGGCTACAAGGACTGTGTCTGAATTCTTGTCATGGAGCAACAGGCTGGAATCTGTTTTGCCTTGGTTAACATCAAAGAACTAATGTGTGGTACTGCAATACTGGAGCTTATGAAAAATAGTTGTGGTAATTGATAAGTACATTTAACAAATGTGAGGATAAACTAACAAAATAAATAGTTATGATACAGTAGGACGGTTTGAGAGAGCTTAAATACCATTCAGAGCTAGCTCTGATTTCTGCCTTCTACTGTACAGATCACATGTCCTGACAGGTATCAATTTACACTCAATTGCTATTTACTGTTGATCCGCCTCCTGCAGTAAGTTGTAGAATCATGGGATGGTTTAGGTTGGCAGAGACCTTAAAGACCATACAATTCCAACCCCCTACCACTGGTAAGGACACCTTTCACTAGATCAGAGCCTGTCCAACCTGGCCTTAAACTCTTCCAGGAATGGGGCAGCTATAGCTTCTCCAGGCAACCTGTGCCAGCAGCTTACCACCTTCACACAGAAGAATTTCTTCCAAATATCTAATCTAACCCTGCCCTTTGTCAGTTTAAATTTTAATGCTACTTTCTGTAGCATTTTTTGAAATTGGGTGACTGTCACGTCCTCCCTAAATATTGACCCTCTTGTAGATGTTCCCCAACTTTTGACAGTTTGTGTGAAGGCAGGCATGATACAGGTCAACCAGACTAGTAGGGGATTATTAGGGTTCACCAAGTAGTGCATCCACTGAGAGCCTTGGTTACTGGCAAAGTATGTGAGCCTAGAGGTGGGGTCCTGGCATGATACTGGTGCTCTGCATGTGCTCATTCTTGTAGGAGCAATTTAATACAGTTTTAGGTCTGAAATCCCCATCACACCTACTATCATTCTATATATCTGTTCTACATGGATTCAAGGTGTCTTCTTTCCAGTGGTGCAGTTACCCCATCAGACAGTGCTTTAGTATTTTAGAAATTACATCATTCTGTCAGTTTGTCTTTGTTAGAGAGCTGTAAATCCTGAGATCTCCTTGGGGTTCTCTTGATAGATTTCACATTCATTTGCTTTAAGCCAAATGGTGCTCTGTTCTACCTGCAAAGCATTGCTGAAGTCAATAGTATTATGTTTTCTTTCCCTTTTTATGCATCTCTGAAATTCCCTACAGGCAAAAGAGAATAGGAGATGCTGTGCCCTGCGGTTCACAGTTGAATAAAAGCTTCTTCTTTGGAGCTGCAGTGGCTCATCCTCAAAATACAATAAAATTGAAGGACACAAAAAATAGACAGGACATGTTTTAAGCATCTCTCACGTAATTTCTACCATGTTGCTTTCCCTTTTGACTTCAAATGAATGTATTTGTTTTTTAACTGGACAGAGTAAAAAGTTTTTCTTTATCTTGAGCACAGTTTATGAACGGCCTGCAGCTGTTAAACAAAATTACTGAATCAAGGCCGTCTGGAGTTAGTTATTTAAACATGACTATTTCAATACCTTTAATGAAACTATCCTCCTTCAGATATAGGTGCTGTATTAGTGCAATGCAGCACTGAAAAACTTGGTGGATATTTCTATAATTTTTTAAAATGACTTGAAAATTTTAGGACCCAATTCCAGCTGATCTGCAGAGGGGCCTCTCTGTACTACCATACAGTAGTACTATTCTAACACCATGCAAACTCCCAGAATCTCACTAGACCAAAATAAACAGGATATCAGGTAATAGCCTAGACTTTAGAAAAGGTACTAATGTATCAATTCTTCCAGTAAGTTCTTGGAGATGCTGCTGGTTGTTTAGCTATTCCCAGATAGCAGTGAGGGAACTTATTGTGTTGAATGCCCTTGTTGCCCTAAATGTGGCAGGCTAACTGCGGTCACTGAGGCTAAGAAACCTTACAAATACTCTTGTATTGCTATGATGTTTCAGTAATCAATTTTCTTTTATTTTATTGAGTGCTGCCTACTTAAAAAATGTCACTATTGAGAGCAGTGATTGGAAAAGTTAAATTCTTCATGGAGTATAAAAGATTGCTAAGATAATTCATCCCCCACCAAATTATGTGGGTTTTGTGGGTTTTTGTTTTAGTTCTTGACTACCTGAGATGGAAGTATTTCCAATACTTTGCCATTATTTTATTTGTGTGATATAGAATGCACTTTGAACCTGTACTCTTGATGCTGAGTCCAAAAACTTTCTCAGCACAAGCAACAAAGGAAGATACCTGAATATACTTATAACAGTTCTTCTCTGATGTCAAGTGTATGTGAAAGATAAGTAAAGACTCATGTGGCACTAGCACTGATGTCATGAGGGAAAATGAGCCTGTCATTACTAATGAGCCAGAAGGAATTACTCTGAAAGTAAATCCAGTTCAGCCCCTGGGCAGGCAAGCTGCTAGTAGTGGGAAAGATTTTAAAAAACAAGCAAACAAACGAAAAACCCTAAGGCTGTTCTGTGTCAGTGTTCCTCACAGTCCTGCCAGGTCAGGGTGAATCTGCTGTACCTGTCACCTGGGGAGCCCAAATGCTTTGTCATCCAGTGAAGTACCCCTGCTCTGAAATGAATAAACACAGTGATTTCTTAACTTTTTTTCTCAATTTTATTCCACACCAGTTTTGTTTATCTATATATTGTTATAGTCTGGCTAAAATGAGGAAACTTGGATAATATGGTTTAGAAGGGTCAATTGTTCTATCACCTTTTGTTTTCCCCAAGGGATCTCTTTGAGGTGTTATTTATCCTTTAGAATAGATGAGTTTGTCTTTTCATTACAGATTTGATATTATAAGGGAAAATTGATGTTAAGTAAACAATAGAAATCATAATGCATCTTGAAAAATGCAAGTAACAGGTGGAATGTACATCATGTGTGAGCAACAGGCAGCCAAAGAAGCCACCAGCTTCACTTGGTTGAGTCATTGCATGCAGGCTTAGTCATATATTTGACATCCCTGAACAATAGCAGCAAATAACTGCTGTTCTTTTTATCCAGTGAACTCTATATTTGAGAGAGTTTTAGTATTATAGTCTTCATATTGAAGGGAAATCAATATCTGAAGAGAAAGTTTTGCGTATATTCTGTTAGGGCTGTCTGTAGCTTTGATCAAAGAATATCCCCAATTATTGGGAAAGCCTGCTATTAAAAATAAATTTAATTCTCCATAATTAAGGTTTTCCTTTTCTTAATAGCTAAAAGAGCTTTTTTCTTTTTCCCCTTCAACACAGGACTCTGAACTTTCTGTAATTATTTAACAGTGGGAATTGGTCTCCAGCAATAGATCAGGAAATATCCTGGGACACCTAGTTATTCCCTCAGCAATGGGTAGTTTGTGAGGAAGAAATAACATGCTGATTTGCAGTTATAATTGAGGAAAATTGCTCGAGAGGATTCTGACAGTACAGAAAATAGGCCAATTAGTTACTCAGCTCTGATCCTCCTATGATTCATGATTGCTTCAATTTAATTTTGCTGTCACTTAGGAAGCAAGGTTAAGAATAGATTAGCTTCTTTTAGACACCTCTTGGCTTACTCCTGCCTGGATTTTGGGGATGAAGGTGGATAGGAAAGTGTGCGATTGTTGTATTTTCTTTTTTTTTTTCCTCTAAGATTGTATTACCTGAATGTGAAAATCAGAATTCTTCAATGTGGCACTTCATGCTTATTCATCGTGAAGCTACAGATGATGATTAAAACCTTCACACACAAACATTTCATTTTTTTTTCCCAAAGATCAAATGTACCCTACCAGTAACTTAATAACACTTTCATGCTGTTACCTTACAGCACTCTACAATAATCAATATTAAATAAAAAGAACTTCAAGGAAAAAAAATCACAGCTCAGTAAATCAGCCAAGGGGAAGACTGTACAGCTTGCCCTTGAGCAGTACCTGAAGGCAATGATGTGAGTGTGAAGACTTTAAAATGCCAGTGAAGCCACCCAAAAGGCAGCCTAAGGACAACCTTCCCTCTGAAGTCCTGGTCTGTGCCTTGCTGGTAGCTCTGTCCCATCATCTCTTCAGCACAGGGGTGTTATTTGCACCAGTCCATTTCCAAACTGCTGAGAGCTGGCCTAGGCACTGGTGCTGCCTTGTGCAGCATGTTCTGGACATGGGTGTAACCCCATCACTGCCCTATGGATTATCAGCTGTTTCTGGCTGTCTGCAGGGGGTGTTTTTGTCCCTGCAGGAGAGGAGTATGGAGTAAAGATAGGTCAAAGCTGTGCAGGTTTCTGTTTCTCGTGTGAGTGTGGTGGGCCTGGCTGAGCAGTGACCCAAGCACCTACATAGATGATACCTCTGTTGGTATCAGCAATAGTGTTGGTCTGAGACTGAAATCCTTCTGAACCCTGCTTGGTGCTCCTCAGGCACCTCCTTATCTGGGTGTTGCCCTCATGGAGTCATTGAATTGTGTAGGTTGGAAGAGACTTTTAATATATAACTTTAGGTGTAACTGTTAGCTCAGCACTGCAAAGCCCACCACTAAACTGTGTCCTCTGGTGCCACATCTACGTGCCTTTGAAATCCCTCCAGGGATGGTGACTCCACCACTGCTCTGGGCAGCCTGCACCAAGGCTTGACAATCCTTTTGGCAAAGAAATGTTTTCTATTATCCATTCTAAACCTTCAGACCATTTCCTCTTTTCCTATTACCTGTTACTTTGACTTTGGAGAGGAAGTGGCCACCTCCATGGCTATAACCTCCTTTCAGGTAGTTATAGAGAGTGAGAAGATCTCCCCTCAGCCTATCTTAAATATCACCTCTTCTGAAACCGTATATTATTCATTGATTGATAGATGTGTAGTTGTTCTTAAGCACACAACAGCTGGATTTCTTGCCATCTCATTTATTTAATGAATTTTTTTATCAAAATTAGACATCTCCTTAGGAGAATAATAGATCACCCAACTATTTTCATTAGAGAGAACAACACTGCCACAATAATGGCTTCTTTACAGGAATTAAATGTACCAGAAAGACTAAGATATTTTATAACTTTTCAAGTCTGCATTGTAAAGGGAACATAAGTGTTGAGCAGTATGTTCCTCGCTGTGGACACAGACCAACCGGATAAACAAAGGGAAGATTACACAATAGATTCAATACATATGTTTGTGATGCATATCTAAAAGTCAAAGAAAATTACTTGAAAACAAATACAAAAGCAAAGGAGCTATCTGAAAAAGCACAGTGTTTGTGTTTCTTCCCTGATAAATACAGCATATGCCTTTTCCTTATAGAGTGTTGGGCTCACTTTTGCTGTTTGCCACTGCACAGCATAGACAGGAGACTGCTAAATTGGCAGAACCCTCTATTTTATACCTCTGGCAGATAAAATGCATTGCTTGTTCAGTGTAGCAACACAAATCACTTGCATGCACAGGCTGTTGCTCTTAAGTTTCAAGAGCAGTCAGGAGCTGTTGTGTTAGAACACAGAAAGAGCAGCACGTGTATTTTTCTGTGGAGGTGGGAAAAAATAGATTCTTATTTTGAAGCATGCATTTTAGCTCCTAAGGTCAAATAGCTGCAGTTGTGGGAAGCCACTATCATGCATAGTGCAGGTTTAATTTCAGGTTCAGCCAGCATTTGCACACATCTCAGAACTCACTGAAGTGATGTCTCCCCTTGGCAGTGTACATAGACTGGGAATGGCAAGTGCAAATAGGTGTATGTGTGCACATAGTAAAAGCAGAGGGAAAAAAAGGGAAAAAATCACTAGTGGGAGCTTTGTATAGTTGAAGACATGTTTTGATTTGACAATGTAAGTTCTTTTGTCACAAGTACCATTGTTGCTTATAGCTCATGCGATTTCCAGTGACTTATTCTATATACTATATAATAAAAGTTAAGGAGTAGAACAAAAACAACTTGCAGTTTGGAGCAAGTTAATGGTATTTCATTAACAAACTGTAAATAGTAACAGCATAAGCTAGATGTGAAACTGCTTTCACAGGCCATAAATGCTTAATGTTTATTACCAATAAAAGTCAAAGGAGCATTTAGCAAAGCAGTTTACCAAACAAACATTAAATACTATAATGCATTAGATTCAGTGGACAGAATCAGGTTATTTAATTAACAATGAGTAATCTGTTAGGGCTTTATTCACCACAAATAATCTGCAGCTTCACACATTAAAAAACCTCATGAAAGCTGTGTAGTGGTGGCAGAACAACCCAGACGTGTCAGACGTAGGAAGCTCCAGTGGGTGAAGAGTTCACAAATGCTGTTTCCAGACTGATATATCTTTGGTCATGCAGGTCTAGATTTCATGTCTTCCTGATAGCATAAGTAATCTGGAGCAATCACC
Organism: Calyptomena viridis; assembly: GCA_013390005.1. Taxonomy (NCBI): domain Eukaryota; kingdom Metazoa; phylum Chordata; class Aves; order Passeriformes; family Eurylaimidae; genus Calyptomena; species Calyptomena viridis. Next base: position 48,590 of record WEIV01003861.1, read on the forward strand.
ACAGAATTCATTTAAAATCAATTATTTTTAATATGTTCTCAGTCATATTCTTCTGATGCATTGCATTTAGGTCATCTTTCCTAAGAAATATGTAACAATATGTAAAGAAAAACTCTGGGATAGAGTCTTCCCAATTAAACAGTGACATAAAATGAGCATTTAGGGTGAGATTATGATGCCTTCAGAGTTGAAATGGACTTGGCAACCTTGTATTTGAATTGCTGGACATGTAAGAAACTATAGAAGATAATGACCTTTGTCCACCAATACTATGGGGCCAAAATGATGCTGTCTGAGACTTTTGCATAATCCAATTGGCCAGAAAAATGATGATTTAACCAAAACTCCTCAACAGAAATATTTCCAAAGAGCATCCACATTCAGGTTCTCAAATACCTTTCTTTTTAAAGAATTCTTCCCTGAAAGTGCCTTGTTCTTTTCATAATGGAAATGGTATGTCTGTCTTAGACAGGATATCCAACCAAAGCACAGCTGACATTGGACCAAATGAATCCCATCAGACTTGTGAGGAAGACTTCAGTTTAAAACCTGGAACAGATAGATATCTGCTCAGTGTTTCTCAAAAGTGTTTCTCAAAGGTAGCATCATCCAAACAGATATAGCAAGGTTTTACAGACTTGCAACCTGGAGAACTTATGTAGGTTGCATCAAAATCAAACAAAACTTGGAACTATGAAACTATTTCAGAAGTGAAGACTGATTGCATGTGTTGAATTGTGAAGGAAGGTGAAAAAAGGAAGGACCGTGATAGTGATTGAGTCAGTCTAAGAGCAAGATGGATATAGCTCAGTATGAACTTCATAACTTCTGAATTTGGAATCTTATTTCACAGTCTTCCCTTTGATAGCAGTTTACGTTCATAATAATCATGTGGCTAATGTTCTGTAATTCAATTACTGCACTGTTGTGAACATTAACAATTATGTAGCAGATCTGAAACACAGTGGGACAAACTGCCAGTATTCATATTTCAGTTAGTTACAGCCTGTTGCATAATTGCTACAGATAAGTTACTGTTTAATCCATAGCAACATAAGGAATGAATTACAACAATAATTATGTGGCTAGTACCACCTATTATAATGAATAAAACATACAAAATCAAAATTATGGCGAGGTTACAAAAGACTTGGTCTGGGGAGTGTGTGCTGTTTCTTCAAAAGAATATGGGTTGCTGGAAATTCTAGGTTTGTGTTACTTTCTATTTCAGATCTTCACTTTTGCTCAAAATCATTATTAAAACATCCCTTGAAATATTTTAATTTTTTTTTTTTTTAGCTTTATCATATGTCTTTTCCACTTAAAATAGCAAGGACTTAAAATTTCCACCATAACTTTTGTTAACATTAAATAATATTATTGGTTCACTAATGTAATCCAGCTCACAACCTCATAACACTGCTTTGGTCACTAACCATCACTTTTGGCTCACAATAAAAACAGTAGTGATTTGAGGTAAGTAGTCCACTGCTTTGTGCATAGATTTTGGTGTATTGTTGGCTTTAATCAACAAGTTGCCACCTTCAGAAATTCTCATTTTTGTCATCGTATCTCACTCAATGTCAGAGTAAATTGCATGATTGATGTTCTAGTCTGTTTATCAAGGAACTCATGCATTCCCTCTTTAAAATCAATATTTAAAAATAAAATGGCCATGTGATAACTCATTTTGTCAATGTAAGTAAAAAATACTATTTATTCTCTCACTTGTAGAATTAACTCTTTGAAGATTAACTAAAAGGTAAAACTGATGTGATGACAGGCTTGGCTGGCTCAGCATTCCTCATATTGGCTCTCTTAATGTAAGAAACAGGGCAAAAATTAAATCATTGACTTCTGCTGAGCAGTGTACAAAACCCCCATTTGTTCCAAAAGCTTGGAGGGTGAGTTGCTGTGAGGCCATGAAAAGTAGCTGTTTCACTTGGTTCTCCAACCTGCAGTGATTGGAGTCATGGCAGTGTATTTTCCTCTTCTTTGAGGGAAGAGCTGAAATGCACTTAGTTACCTTTAATGCTAAAGAAAAGGACGAAACAGCAATTAAAGTTCAAGTTGCAGTGTTTTTAAAGAGACTTTGAGTGGGATTTGAATTTATACTTGGACATATGTTACATCATTCCTTCATTGCTCCATTGGAAATTCATTTCCATTGTTTAAGTGGAAATATAACAGCTAAAGGCACCAGCTTATTTTCAGAACCAATGAGAAAGCACTGGCATGTACAAGTAGCAAAACTGCTTTTATGCAGAAATGTCCTCAGGTTCTTGTATTTTCTTTACTGTGGTGTCCTCAGCCTCTTTCTGACCATACTTATAACTTTAGTAAAAGCATTCCCCGCCCAGAATGGTTTGGAAAATTCAAACTTCTGTGCAAAGTTGCTTCTAAGTCAGACCAGAACTTATCACCGTCCTGAAAGAGCCAGCTCTGAATTCTGGTTTTGGTTGGTAGGTTTTCTTAACCATTTAATTTTTTTACAAATGTCAATGTACATTGTTTATTAGACTACAGAAACTGTTAGCAGTGAGTCACCAGGAAGGTTCCTGAATGCAATGTATTTTATTTTGGGAAAACTTGTCTTAAAATAAACAATGGCTGAGCTACAAGATCCCAACTTACCCTATATTTAGCAATGTTCCCCATGGAAATGATTGCGTATTGTAGAGACAAACCTTTAGAGATATTCAAGTATTCACATTTCTGTTGACTTCTTCAGGCTTGGTGTTATTATACATATTGGTTCGTTGTCCTCTGAGAGTTCAGGTAGTGGACTTTCTGAGAAATAAGTTGTAATGTCCTCCAACTTCCTTTTCTGAACTTAACTGTATAGACAAATAGCAAAGAAGGTTCAACCATATGCTTGATTACTAAACATTTTAACTACAGAGCAGTGAGTTCATACCCAACACTTTCACTTCCCACAACAGTGACTTACTTACAGTAACACAACTGTACTTACTCATTAGATGAGATTTGAGAAATATGTTTGTCATTGAGACATGATTAGGATGTTGCAATTGCCTAAGCTACAACTGGTAAGGACTTTTGTTTAAGCTGTAATTTCTTTTGCAGAAATAAATATACTTTATAAGCTTTTTGGTACCTCCTCACTTTTGATATTTAATGAGTGTCTGGCAGTTCATAGCCTGAGTCAACCTGTGACAAAGTAAAAGAGAATTTTTGTTGAACAAGGCCTGGAAAAGTCTAATGTGGGCGTCTGTACAATTTCTTCTGAGCTTCTTTGAAGTGCACTTTTTGGTTCTTTATGTGCATGTGAGTGTTGCAAGACTTCATCTCTACCTAGTTCATTGAGAAGCCTGGTGATACAGATTCTTTAGCATCTTCCATGAGGAGATATGCCCCACTCCTTTCTTATAGGTTTTTTTCTAAATAATTTTTTTTAAAATATATAACACAGCTGAAGAAATCTAACCTCTGACAATTTTTAAGACAATGATGATCTCTTTCACTAAATTAAGTCAATGTTATCAGCTGTGATCTGCAAATCTGTTGTTGAAAGCTTAGTTTTGGTCTCGGTTAAGATTCTACTTCTTTCATTAGAAATGTCTTTATTTGGAATATGGTTCTAACGAAAAATCTAAAATGGTCTTGCGAGTGCTCAAGCTTTGTTTGATTTGCTTGCTAAATCTCAGAAAAGCACATAGTTTCGTTAGAAAGCACTATGTATGCACAAAATATATATGCAGAACTTTGGAATGAGAGTTTAGACTCTGAAATCTCATCCTTGTTGTTATAACTTGCAAAGCGTAGTTAAATACTTATGTCAATAACCAAACCAAAATCATCAAAGTTTGACATGCAATCAGTATGATATTGTTAACAGTTTATCCTGTGTTCTAGAAAGAACCATTTCACTATTCTCTCAGTCAGGACCCATGTGATTAAAAGTTGGATGCCCACGCACTGTTCCATCAGCAGCGTGCGGGGTGCCTTCTGAGCAACAGATTAAAGAATCTCTGTATTTTAAACTACTTTTTTCTTCACAATGTGAATCATATAATCCCCTCTTATCCATTTTAATAAGCTGTGCCTTATGCTGATCTAGTGAGTGAACATTTGATAAGGATTATAAAAATGTGTTGCATTTATGTTAAACCACCAACATTGCGCTTTGAGTCAGACTTGAATAAAGTATATGGGGATAGATGTATTTCCTCTCCTTGCCTGTTTTCAAAAGCACTGATCTAAGACTATTTCAGCGTAGCTTCCAATTATAATTTAACTTATGATTGTACCTACTATGACTGCTTCCCTGGCTAAGGGCTCCAAATATTTGGCTCCTTTGCTGTGATGGGAGGACAAAGGAGTATTTGCATATAGACATGTTGCTGTTGGCAGCAGGATCATCTTTTGCAGGTAACACTAACAAAGGGCCTCCAAATATTTTGCTGAGAAGGATGAGCATATTCTCCTGGCCTTTTTATCTTTTCTAGTTCAAGTGCCTTCAGCTCACAAAAATTTGTCTGCAAGTTTACTAATCTTGATTCTTTGAAAAAAGTAGTAGCTTTGCTTTTTGTTACTTCAGTGATGGGTGCAGACAAATGCTCAGAGGGGCACAGAGACAACATCATCAAACATCATGAGTGGCTGACATGTATGAGTAAAGAGGTTGTTGTGAGATCCTGAGTCCATTTAAAGTATGTATTTATATCACAAATGACTGTCTGGAACCGGTATTTCTAGTGAAGACCTATGTAAGCAGTAACTAATAATGAATAAATCAGCCATACAGCCCTTGCCAGTCAGTCAAAAATAATGATTATTAGGTCTCTTTAATTTGTATCTGATTGCTTGGTAAGACAGCACTTAATTCTGTTAGAGATAAAGCTGTTACAGGAATATAGGACCCAAAGGATATGTATTAAAAGACGTTTCCATTGTAATGTAGTAAGCAAAAATCACTGCATCCAAAGCCTGTCTCAAGCTCTGATGCCTCTGGGGAAATTGCTGCCTCCTGTTCAACCTTGGTGTTTATAAGCTGTGAGGCTGTAGTCCCCTAAGTCCCAAACTGGTATAAAAAACACCATCCAGCCACACCACCCCCTCCATGTTGTGCAGGAAGCAAAGGGAGAAACCAGAGATGAATTGTCATTTGGTGCCAGAGTGCTGGAAACTGGATTGCACCCATGTGTTATCTTGGTGTGGAGGGAAGTCTTTAGTTAGGCTTTTCCTAACACTCAGGCAAGGTGTCAGGATTACCCTTTCATGGGAAACCTGTTTGTCCCTTGAGTCCTGATACTAATTAGCAGGAACTTGACAGTAGATTGTCAAGTCAATGGAAAATAGGACAATGAACCTGCAAGCTATTTCAGAGCTGTTCCTTCCGCACCAACTCTCCTTGCCCAGAAGTGCGTGTTGTGCTTCTGGCCACTGTAGGGTCAGAATGAAATCATCTGCTCTGGGCTTCTTTTCTTCTACAGAAATAAGCCCTCCTGGGCTTTGGATTTGGTCTTTAGTAGTGACACATTTCTGGTTTTCATAATGAGCCTGTCCTGAAATGCTGGACCATAGTGCTGAAGGCTTGTTTCCTATGGGAAACTATTTTACCTAATTCTATGGTTTTCTTGGCTAGTGCTAACAATATTTTCTTTGTGTTGGAGCATAGGTGGTTGGATTCAAGGTTATTAATAGTGTTTGTCTAGTACAAAAGATGGCATCATTAAAATTTTAAGGTGCTCCTGAGTATTTCCAAGTTTTTACTATGAAATATATTGTGCATGTAGCACTCCTGATGGTATGGTACAAGAAACCAGCACTGTCAGCACTTGTGTGCAATGCCTTCACCCACTGTCATATTCAAGCCAGTGAAAATATGCTTTAAAAGTCTTAAAATTTCTGAATTTGGATTAAAGGCTTCAGTTTCTGTGCAAGTAATATGTAGTTGCACATGTATTGTTAGATTGCATGCATATGATAGGTTAAATGTAGGTATGTGAATACAGAGCACTAGTTTGCATATGTACACGTCTTGACTGTACAACAAAGGATGTAAAATCACCAGGGGTGCAAATAATAAAGCAATAGTCTTGTGAATGATATCCTGATTTCACTGATTCTCTTCATGCATAGTGCTTTGCTTTCTTTTCTGCAACCAGAATTATCTGAAATCTTTTGCTGAATTTTACTAGCAATGCTGCTGAGCTATTTTGTATTTTGGTTTTTTTTTTTCTTTCTCCTTCCTCCTGGAATGGCTAATAAAATACATCTTTGAAGTTCATGGGAGAACAGACAAAAAAACAACCAAACAAAAAGGGGCTGTTACTGCCTGGGAAGTTATTTTGCGATGTATAAAAGGTCAAAGTGGCTTTTTTCAGTGGATTTTCCTGTTGGGAATATTTATCATCTGTAAAGTGCTGCATCTGCGACCTTTGTGAGTATTTTATCAATAACAAAGAACTGAATAATTCTACCATTTTTGAAAAACCACTCATCTATATTTAAACAGTATGGAAGGGAAAATCTTTGTGCTGAGAGCTTTGGAGAAAAGTTGCATGCAATATATACTGTTTCTTATGGCTGTTATTAACTTGCCACATTTAGTTGAAGGGCAGCAGGGTGTATATATTCTCCATGTTTTATGTAGAACTAATTAATTCAGTTGTCTTCAGGTTTATGCACATTTTCTTATAAATATCTGTCAGTCATGAGCACAAGTGGCCATAACACCCTGTGATGGGGTGCTGGGCACTATTGCTCAGTGTCTGTGCTGTAGCACAAGCACAAGTGTGGGTTTGGCTCAGAGCAGGTTCTGCTCGAGCTCTGTATCACCACAAGGTTGCTTCACGTGCTGAATTCCATCATGGTTTAAAGAACAAGCCCAACCTTCTTAAACCTGGGCTGCAGACATGAAGACATATAAGTAAAGATGTGTCTAGAGAGGATTAAAGACATCTAATGGTTACATTAGTGGAAGGATGAACATTAGTCCATAATTTTTCAAGCAACTGATATCTTGAAATAATTAAAAAAATTATACAAGTTTTTTTGTCAGGTAGTAAGACTTCTTTTCCACCTGTTTTGCACGTATATTATAATTGATGCTTAGTTATTTGTTTCCCTTGCATGTTTCCCGTGCACGTTACGAAGAGCATTATGAGTGCATCAGACAGAACATTCATGAATCCAGATATGTCAATGTGAAATCACTGTTGTGTTGAAAGTGCTTGCCCAGGCTCTAATTTGAGAATATAAAGACTGTTGTGTGATTTATGGATAATTACAGTTAATGTATTCTAAATTATTAAAAATTGTTACTAGGTATTGTTTAGTAATTTTGTACTTTATTTAAAACAGCAAAATTCAGGCAAACTTAAGCCTGATCTGCAAGTCAAGATTCCTCAAATACAGATATGAAAAATACATCCCAGTCAGTACAAGTCAGTGAATCTGATCTGAAATCATCTCTTCTTGTTCTGTCACTGAATTGACTCTGTTATATAAAATTATAAATAACCCCGTGACATCTGGAATTTAGCTGGATGCTATATAGGAATTATGGTCCCAGCAGCTTGTGTGGAATAACTGTAGAATACAAAATAATGAAATAAAATAGCTTTAGTCACCAAGACAGATACTTTTCATAGTGTTCTAATGACAACAGAGTGCAAATGAAGAAAGAACTAAGCAATTTGAGACAATATGTCAAAAAACTGAAGCCAAGGAGTCACCCTCCCAAACCTGTTCATTATTGTTTGACACAACCTCTTGTTTGATCTCACTTGTCAGTGTTGCAAAACACATTTTCCAGGCAGCAATTTTTGTCAAATGAATCACACAAGTAACCAAGAAAATGAGTCAGAGCCATTGCTGGACAAAGAGAAAATTGTCAAGGAAGCCATTTAAAAAATAATTTTGGAATTCCAAGGCTGTGACTACTTTTGATGGCAAAGTTTACAGGTAGTGATCATTCACCTTGCTCTCACCTTGAGTAGCTTTGTAGTAGATGTCTGACAGATTCTCTGTGTCTAAAATCAATCCAGAAAACTCAGGACAAGTGTCTCCTGTGCTGGCTCAGTTAATCTGCTCAGGTCAGAAGTGCCACTACTTTTTATTTCTGACCCGTAATGATCATGCAACAATTGCTTTCCTGAGATGTGGTACAATATGCTACACTTTTCCTAAACTCATGTTCTTTTATTTTGAATAGTCAGTAAAAGTGACTAAAATTCTGTTTTCAGTTGTGTTCCATGAAAACGGCTTCGAGTGCCTGTAGCAAAATACATCAATTTGCTCAGTGTGTGTATGCATATACAGATTTATATAAATGTATATGGTTTGCATGCAGCAATAGTTGTGCAGTTTTTTATGCTGTTACCATGATAGATTTCTTGGTGTATATTATTGTGGATCAAGGAGTCTGTTGATTATTTGCCCATATCTTTGGAGTCAGACTCAGCAGAGCTCAGCTTGACTTGCTGAACAAGTTCTGTTGAGCTTCCCTATTCTGAGTCCCAAAATATTAATGCCATGCTGCAAAAGCCATTTAAATCATCCACAGCTTCTCTCTGTTGGATTAGTGTGAGATCTGTTCCATACCATGAGCATCTTCAGAGATTAACTCTTTTTTCACCACTACTCCCATGATGTGGGACTGTTTCATCAACTGATCCCTCATTTTCCAGCTATCTGTTTTTTTTCCTCATGCCTGTGCAGCACAGAACTTACTTCAGGTAAAACAATGCCTGAAGCTGTAGTGGATGAGTCCAGGTCTTGCAACTCTTCACTTCCACCCAAGTCTAGAAGGAAAAAGAGATGGAAACATTTCAATGGAATAATAATTGCCACTGTATATGTGCAGAATTCTTTTTATTTACAGATGCAAGAAGTCTCAGTAGATGAGTAAATTTTTAGATAAAATTATTTTCATTGAACCCAACCACAGTGTCAACTGTTTCAAATGCAGATTGGATTGTAGTGTTTTTTGCTTGAAAACTCTGGGAACAGTCAAGTTACAAGGAAACACTTATATTCCCTCCTCTCTTCTCTCCAGGGATTATTTAGTACTTAGCATCTCAGAAGCTTAATAGAATCTTCCTTACCATAAATTTTAATAGGGTGGTACTGTAAAATATAAAAATGCCAATATACATTTTCTAAATATTTAACAAGGTTCTCTTGCTCAATTATTTAGATCACACCCAGAGTTCCCTTGAAACATATTTCAAGGTTTACATGGATTTAACAAAGTACACTGCAAAGTGAATTGTACAAACATGTTTGTGTACTGACACCACTGAATATGGAAAAAATTTCAGTCAAACTTCCGAATTAAAATTCAAGGATTTTAGGATTTTCAGTTGTGCTAAATCAGATAAAAGTACTAGAAATTACAAAGACGAATTGCAAATGTTTTATTAATGTTTTGACTTTTCTTTACCAATAATGTTTTAATTGTTTGCTTTTTTTATTGTATCAAACATTCTGTATATATTCTTTTGCTTTTGTAGTTTTGTTCAGAGCTCTTAAAATTAAAAAATAAAATTAAACCTGGGCCTGTGGATGCTGGGAATTTTAGGTCACAAACTTTAATCTCAGAATATTTTACCCTTTGCTAATCGTTGATTTATGTGAGAGCAAACCCATGATTTCTCTTTAACTGAAGGAGCAGTAAAATAAGACTGGAAGGAGCAAGTGGGCAGAGATTTATGACTTCTCTGTGGGCAGGTAGGTAGAGTTTAGGCAGTAGAAGTAGTATGAAAAACATAGCTTTTTCTCCTGCTTGTCCCCAGCATGTCTGTAGGAGTGCTAGTATTGCTGCCTGCCCTGTTGCACACTGCCCCTGAACATTCCAAAACCTGCGGGGGTGATCAGCTCTGTGCCTTCCTCAGACATGTTTGGGCAGCCCTGTGCTGCTTCCCTGCTCTGCAGCTCCCATGGAGGACAGCTCCCATCTAGTTAATGAAGCTGGGTCCATGCTTGCTTTTGCTGATTTTACCTGGTGTGTTAAACAACCAGCAGGTTGTAATACCAAAAGGATTCTGTAAACCACAGTTTTCTCCAAAAACTACGCTTACTGCTGACAGTTCAGAAAATTTTTGGAAGACACGTGTTTCTTGAACACCAGCAAGTCTGGGCTCTCTTCAGCAATGGATGGGGGACCTACAGTGGGCAAAATTCCTTCTTCTCCGTTCAGAGCAAATACTTTCCAGAGGAGCCCCTGATTTCTTGTCCGTGTCAAAGAAAGCCATAAAACAGGGATTTTCATTGTGAGTCTTGGTCCTGATGACCAGGCCCACTCACAATGCAGGTCCTCACAGTCACAACATAAAACCTGATCTTGAGATGGAAAAGGCCTGAATGTTCCTGCCACTATGATTCCTTCTTTCTGCTCTCTAAGGTGGAGGCAAATAAGGCCCAGATCCTCACTATTTTTACTTTCTTCCTTGTACTCCATTGTAGGTCTCAAGCAGAGTTTAATGGCAATCTTTACAACCCTTGTCAAAACTTGGAATTTTAAAATAATAGCAGAAGAATTACCAGGGGAATATGTTTCTAGCATGGGGCAATTTTACTTCCTGGCTAGAGAAGGAGAATCCAGGACACTTAAAAGTATAAACCAATTCCTGCCGGTTATTTTTCACTTTAAGACAGTAAGGCAGCTTCTAAAGCCCATCAAATGCCTGATGTGAGCTCTAATGAGTTTTAACCTTGCTTTTTGCACAAAAAGCTTTGCAGACTTCCTGTGCTCATTGAAAAATGTGGTATTTTCTGATGCATAGATTGTTTCAAAACCACTCTATAAAATCCCTGTGGACCCAAGCAATACTGGTATTCATGCACTAGCATTTGAATCTTCCTAGAAGTGCTGGGTTTTAGCTCAATTTTTTACTTCCTACTATATTCAAGAGGTGAGTTAATCTGTGACTGCATCAACATGAGGCTACCATCGTGAAGATGTCGTTTTTTCGTAGTCACTCGGAGTTTTTCAATGTCCTCTTAGAATTCAGATGAGAAGGAATTGCTTTATTCCCCTTGATCAGGTATTCTGGAAAGAGACATGGACCTGGGCACAATGTCACACATTTAAAACACCAACAGACAGATTTAGTACTTACTGACAACTTGGGTACACAGTATAATCTTGTTTCAAGATGCTGTCTATGATGGTGCTGTCGAAATAGTGTTTGGAAAGTCACTCTTCCAGCAGCTGCAGTGACAAACTTCAGGCTTAAACTAACATAAAGTGTGAGATGTTTCTTTTTAAAGAGCTGGATGCCAGAGGTATCACCATAAGCTGTATCCATGTCCTTTTCCACCACTTAAAACATGTCCATAAGGGCCACATCTACGTGTCCTTTAAATCCCCCCGGGGGTGATGACTCCACTACTGCCCTGGGAAGCCTGTTCAATGCTTGACAATCTTTTGTGTGAAGGATTTTTTCCTAATATCCAATCTAAACCTCCTAACACAACTTGTGGCCATTTCTTTTTGTCCTAAAATAATATCACAGAGTGATTTGGGTTGGAAGGAATCTTAAAGCTCATCTCGTTCCAATCCCCCTGCTACGGGCAGGGACACCTTGCACTAGATCAGGTTGCTCAGTCTCATCCAACCTGGCCTTGAACACTGCCAGGGATGGGGCATCCATAGCTTCTCTGGACAACCTGTGCCAGGGCTTCACCAGCCTCACAGTAAAGAATTTTTTCCTAATATCTAGACTAAGCCTGTTTTCCATAAGTTTTAATAAGGGGAAGCACCCTTACCATCCTGGTATCCCCTGATTCATGTCCCGTGGAGGAGATGGCAGTTAACTGCTGTTCAGAGGGCCTGAGGAGGTTTAATTTTGTAATTATTATAATTTGGGGGCTTAGTTGTGTAATCTTTTATTAATGTAATACATATAAAAAATCAGATGTTTGAGCTCTATAAATGCTAATATATAAAGTACCAATTAAAAGAACAAATATAGCATTAAACATTTCTTCAGCTGGGGAAAAAGAGTAGCTCTCATATAATTTTCTGGTTTTAATACTTGTAGCAGTGATAACTTTTCTGCTTTTTTTGCTTACTCATTATTTAAAATAATATTTTACTTATTACTAAGTCACTGTGATTCTGTTATTTGTCCTTTTGAGAGGGTGATTGTTTTTCCAGTCAGAAAGAAATAAGAGCCATATAGTATTTATTCAAATAAATATTGAGAAGAAAGAGACAGGAAGAAAAATCAAGACTAGTAAGAAAGTCAGCCATGAGGGTTACCATTACCAATAAAATTTTACCTCGTATATAAAAGTGCGCTTGTGTCTCTTGGGTCAAATCCAATGCACACTTTGTGCTTTATTATTTCCTTTGATGTCAAAGGAACTAACTCTAGCTGTTGAAAATAAGGTAAGAATTATAATTTACTGCTTCCAGAAGCTCTATCAATTCTCTATATCCTTGGGCGAGTTGAATATTTTGAGACACCTGGAAGACCAATAACCAACCTGTATTTTCACTACTGGCCAGTCTGAGTCTGTAACCTGTACAAACTATACCCAAGGACTCCTGTTGAATATCTGTTGATATTCTGTTCTGCTCTGTTGCTATTTACCTCTGACTACTTGTAATATTATAGATTTATTCTGGATATGAGTGCAAGCTGCAAGACAAGATATTGATTCAGAATACCTGGTAATAGAACAGTAATTGCTTTGCTTAAAAATTAAGTGACCATACTCATTTTAGAATCTATAGTATTTCATCATTTTTAGTAGTATCTCATGATATGAAATAGAAGAGACTCCACAGCCAATTACCCGCACAGAAACGATAGTCCATGTTGTATTTCACAAACAAATGACAATTGGGAAAGCTCTTCTTGCTTACTAGAAATGCATCTGGTTTGAACAAATGTTCCCTTTTTCTTTTTTTTTGGGAGGGGAGGTGTGTGAGGGGGTATGTAGAAGAGGAGAAGGGAAGGGGGAAGGACAGCAAAGTCAGATCTACCTTTTGAATTGTTTATAGATACTTATATATGTTAACAGAAACTATTTTTACTTTTGTTCATATAAGTATTCTTTAGTTTTATGCTAAACTAATAAAACAACTTGGAATTAGATATACTCTACAGTTTTTTATGAATACAAATGCAATACAAAAGCAGTAGTCTTCAGTAAATAATAGGTTTTTCACACCATTACCATATTTAACAAGTAGAGAAAAAAAATAAGTGCTGCTTCCAGTACTGACTTACAATGTTCTGCTGGAAATGGGGTCTGATGCATTTTTCTGCTTTCAAAGATTAAATTCCCTGTGGCACACAAACCGCATATTTTCTGAATTGTGGATTAATTTGCATTTTTTAAAGCATCTGTTTATGAATATCTTTGTGATAATAATTACTATTTACAAAGTTTTAATCAGGAGAGGGAAATTTTAAATGAAGAATTCTGGAGGGAACAGATTTTTACCTTCTGGTCATTATTGCCACAATTTATTCTTCTACAGTCTGCCAGTTCACTTCTCCCCCCACTACTTATTTTATCTCAATTTTAAGCATATTTTCTTTCTCATTTTGTGTTTTCTCTCCTCTTAGCAGTGGCATGAAAGCCCAAGATAGAAGCTACTGATTTACTTAGTAAACAAGACCTTGTTTGAGAGGGGATGAGAGGAAGGGTTTACTGGGGAGGGGTTTGCTTTCAAGAGATTAACTTGTTCTTTCGTAAAATTGGAGTAACACAGGAACCTGCTGTGACTCCAGACACAATGTAGGCGTGTACTGAGTAAGGAATTGCCACTGATACTGGAGCAGTTTACAATAACTTTGGCCAGGTCAGAACCTCTAAGTGAGGAAAAACACATCTGATGGCCATACAGAGCATCAGAAAAACATAAAAATGGGGCTTGTCATTCAAAGCAAGAAACAATAAATAAGCAGCTTTAAGTGTTTTTCTTCTCCAGCTCCTCAGCTGGGGGAGGACTTTACAAAAGATGCCCTGAGCCAACTGTGCACAAACAAGTGGAAAATCTCATTAGATTTTAACACCTTGAAGGAGCTGCACTTTTTTATAGTACAGCCCTTCTCCCTTCTGACCCTCCAGCTTCTTAGTCAATTAAACACCACAGTTCTGACACTGATTCATAAAAAGGTTAGCATAAAGTGTTTTTGCAGTGCAGAAAACACATCTTCAAAGTCAATGTGCAGGGACTTTTGTCTACATGAGAATCATTGCCAGTGTTATGACACTCCCTTGATCTGCTGCACATTTTTTGGTTCTGCAGACACAGGACCTGAGATTTCTGTAAGGGACAGTGAGAAAAACAAGAGGAAAAGTCTTTGGCTTTTTTATCTCTGATGGGAAGAAAGATGTCCTTGTCTTAATCCTCCTCTCCCTCTCCTCACTCCTGCAAGTTTGCTGACACCGGCTGATTAGCGTAAGGTAAAATATCATGGTTGAGCAGCTGGAAATTTAGTATGTCACTTAGCTGAGAAAAGCAGGCTACCGCTCTGTCCTCATTGGAAAAAAAAAAAAAGGAAAAGTGGAGACTTTAATTTGGCTAAGTCAAGACTGGTGACTTGGATAGAAAGCTTAATGAAAATGCTACAAAATACAGATGAGGTCAAATCGCTGTTCTCCTCCTCTTTTTACACAAAGGCAAATGTGCTAATCCTCATCTCTGCTTGTCTTGTACATTGTTATAGCTCATTCAAGTGAGTACCACAGTTGCACAAAGCTCTCCATCCAGCCTAATTAAGACAACCTGCACAAAACATCATTAGGTGGAACAAAGTGTAGCATCTACTTGCAATGCTCTCTGTAACTCTATTACATGACTTGAGTCCTTTAGCTATCAATTAATGTGGAGTAAAACACTTGAGACAGACAAGCCCTTTGTGGTGCTGAAGAAGCAAGGTGCTGTAATCCTGAGCTATTACATTATCACAGGAATTTTGCAAAATAGAAATAACCAAAGTAGAGTAAAACTTATGTGCTAGGTTTTTGTTTTTACATCACAGTCTTTTCTAAGCTAATGAGAGGTGTTGAATTTAGTTTCTTAGTTCATTGAGCAGCATTAACATCAAAATTGTGTTTTTCTTTTTCTAATGGTTGGAGTGGTGGGTGAAATGTTTTGCTCTCTTTTTAGATGTTTTTGTTTTTCAGCTTCCAGAAAAAGTAGGTTTAAAAGACTGTATATTTTAATCAAAGTAGAAAGAAAGGAAGAGTTTTGATTAACCTTTTCGTGTATGAGAACTTATTTCAAGGTTGTGGACTTTGGCCCCAGTGGCATTTCAATTTGAAAAGTACTTCAAAATTAGAGGTGGCCTTTAGAATTTCCTTCCACTAGGATTATGTAACTAGGAAGTACATTCCCAGTTTTTGTTGTTTCTTTTATTGTTGTAGTTTTTCTCTTTTCCAGTGAGGAAATTTGAGTAGACTTGAGACATTTCACCTGCTTCATATTGCTAAAGCTTTTTGGTTTTTTTAGATTGTGCATTTATTTGCATCCATATGGGAGTTCAGACTGAAAGGAATACTTGGTTCCTTTTTCTTCTTCAGTAGACAAAAATGTTAGCACAAACTTTTAAAACTATGTCCACTGGCTCATTTCTGGTCTGCACAGCAGGCTGTGGAGCTGCATCAGAAGGAAGGAGGGTTCCCCTACAGCTGCTGCTCTCTGGCACTGAAGGGTGTTGGTGGCTGCATAGAGATTTTGAAGGAAATGAACAATTTCAGAATTTCCAAAGTTAACATTGTCTGGAAACCCTGCAGAAAGTGTTGATGCCTTCAGTTTTATTTCTAACCTAAGAAAAAAAAAATCAAAATATTGGCATTTTTTGGTTGGAAATTGAGAAATTGCACAGCTCACCAGGAGAGAAGCAGCAGTCACACCACAGCCCCCCAGTGAGAGAGGTGTCACATCCCATCCACTTTACAGGCTGTGATATTTGTCTGCAGAAAAGAATTACCTGAAAAGCTCAGCAGCATTATCATTCCCATATTTCCTCTTACTTACAATCTGGGTTTCTTGGTGTGAGCATCATGAAGTTTTGTTGTTTTTTTCTGGTTACCGCAGCTGTGACAGCAGAAAACCCCAGGCAAAGCAAGGCTAACAGCAAGAATACTTTTAAGGCCTCTTCAGGAGTAGACAAGTACCCAACATAGCATATCTATAAATTATCCTCTCCTCAGACTTTTTGTTGTTTGTTCTGATTCTTCTGGATCAGTGCTTCACTCTTGGCAGCTACCTCTGCAATCTAATGCACCATCCTGCAGCTCCTCTTGTCCTGAGACAACAGGGAGCCTCATCAGTGCTCAGTGGAATCAAGCTTTTCTGGAGAAGTAAAGAACCCCCCTGACAATAAAAGGAAGATCTAGCTGGAGAAGTAATTTGAGATAGCAGAGGAAAGATAAGGGCAGAAGAAGAGACAGGATCAAAAGAGAGGGGAGATGACAAGTGCAGAACTGTGTGGGAGAGAACAAGGGAAATGCTGCAGCAGCACCGAAGAGCTTATAGACTCTAAAAAATGTTATGAGCCTTGGTGTGTTCAGAATTCAACTTTTCTTTAGCTGTGTGTAAAACAGTATGTCCAAACGTAGTTTTGACATCTACTTAGTGGAAAAGAACCACCTTATTCATTACTTAAATACAAAGTGTCAAGGTTGACAGGGCAACTTTGCCCTGTACAATGGCAGGGGTCTTATCTCCTTTAAGGGAAAAAGGCTACATTTTCCTTTGCTATGTCTGCACATGCCTTCTGCAGCTACTTGCAGAAATAAGGCAGGACCAGATGCATACACTGTGTCACACAGGACCTGCAGCGAGTTCCTGCCCACTCACATTTGCCCAAGAAAAGATAAATATTCCTTTGAAAGCAACAGGCAGATTGGATATCTGCCTTTTTGTATTACATTTAAGATTAAGACCATAAGTGGTGCTTTATATTTTGTCTTTTAAGATGCCATTTAACTTTCCCAAGTAGCTGATTACACATTAGGAACTGGAGGATAGGAGGGTGCTTTTTGTCTTATCTCTGTGATTTATGGTCGAGTTCTCAAACCGTTGGATTCAGACACCTGAAACCCTCATTCATCTCACCAGCTCTAAAGAGAAAAGTGCTTCTGGTTTTGATTTATTCTAGAAATACATATTTTTTATTATGAAGCACAAATTTACTGTAATGGCTTTCAGATCCCTAAGGAGAAGCTTTTCCAGGCTGATTCACATATTGATAATGTAATACAATATATTTTCCCTGATGACTTTGAAGTGCAAGTCTCAAAAACTCAACTTGAAAAAAATCTGTTGGAAACTTGTAAGTTACTCCATGGAGGTGATTTGTGTTGTAAGGTGCTGAGACATGCCTGCAGATTGCCCTGTCTGTATTGGATGGAAAACAGCACCTTGATATTAGTAATGCTGAAACAAGGAACATCCTATACTTATTTTTATAAACTTTATGTTCCTTTATGGAGCAGCTTTGTCTTATATCTGCTTCCCTATGATGACTGGCATGGCACTGTGTGATTCATCACAGTATGACATGACAAGAAAAACACCTCAAAGATACAATATTGTTATCAGAAAAAGAGAGAGGCCTTTATGGCATTAAGAAAATTTAAGGACACAGTCTATAGGTGTAAAGGCATGCAGCTCCCATTGGGACTAAATGTCAGTTCTGTTCAGATAAGAAGTGAAGAATGTAAGAGCTCTAAATTGTTGGTAAAAACCACAACAAGATTTACCAGGGTCTGCGCAGTGAAATCACCTCCCTCAGACCCGTGGGTGCCACCAGCCTTGCTGAAGGACTTGGCTGTGCCCTGCAGTGGAACTATCCTTCAGCTCTCCCTCAGAAGGATCTGTGTGCAGTGCCAACACTAGACATGGACATACAGTCCTTCCCCCCTAGATAATTAAGATAGAACTCAGAAGATATCTTCATCTTTGCAAAAATGTTTGACTTTGGGAGCATGTGTTCAACAGGTTTCCTGGGTGCCTCTCTGCAGACTGTGTGGCTTCATCACAGAGGGCCTGGAGCACTTCTCCTGTGAAGACAGGTTGGAGTTGTTCAGGTTGGAGAAGAGAAGGCTCCAGGGAGACTTCAGAGCACCTTCCAATAGCTAAAAGGGGGCTACAAGAGAGCTGGAGAGGGACTTTTAACAAGGTCGTGTAGTGACGGGACAAGTGGAAATGGCTTTAAATTCACAGTGGGTGGATTTAGATCACATATTTGGAAGAAATTCTTCCCTGTGAGGGTGGCGAGGTGCTGGAATAGGCTGCTCAGAGAAGTTGTGGGTGCTCTATCCCTGAAAGTGTTCAAAGCCAAGCTGGATGGCACTTTGAGCTGAGCCAATGAGTAGCATCCCTGCCCACAACAGAGGAGTCGAAACTAAGTTGCTTCCAACCCAAACCACTCTGCGATGATTTAAATACTTCTATGTCCCTCCATCATCCTTGCCTGCCCCGTGTCTCTGGGAATTACTGCCTTTGGCAATCTGTCACGGAGGTCCCAGGTGGAGCTGAGAAGTTGAGTTTATGAAACAAAGTCAGGACCAGCAAGGTACCTGCCAGGACTCAGGTGTGGGCTGGAGGAAGGAGGAATCTGCCTGGGAGCTGGGGAGCACCCCTGGAGCCATGGCAGCACAGGCATCCCTGCAGCCCAGGGCACAGCTGTGTGCCACCAGTCCCAGCCTCTGCTGCACTGTCTGGAAAGCCATTCAGTTTCCGGAACAGCAGAGGTTTTCAGAAGCATTAATTTGCTTTGCTTTCAGTGGAGTTTCTAGAAAGGAGAGCTAAGAAGCTGGCAAACCTTCAAGACATTCCAGGAAATACAGCATGTTTCCAATTCATATCATTTAGGCATCTGAGAAACTTAAAAGCATGATAATAGCACCTCCATCCCAGTGCAGCCATTTCACAGGCCTTTTGGAGACAGAGAAGGGCTTTAACCTCAGCTTCTGCTCTAAGTTTGTAAGCATCTTTTTGCTGAAGGTTCTCTTAATACGTGCTTAAATTTTGCTGATGTGGGGCATGTTTGAAAGCCCACAAAGTTACTGATAATGTTGATCTTTCTTGTATCAGGCACTTTTATTAGATCCTCTCTAAACACTGCCTCTAGTAAGCATGTTTTCAAGAACATATTTGGGAAACAGACAAAGAAGAATTAGGGTATTTCTGGGAAGACATACTTTCTGCAGCCCTGACCCACGCCAGTGGCCGGGGGGAGTGAGGCTGGCAAGGGCTGGGGGCGAGCACATCAATCCCATGTCAATCCCACTGCTGCTGGGGAAGGAACCTTGGCATCAAGCACCATGGGCTGTTGTTGAAGTAAATCAATTAAATGCCTACATCAGAAAGAGAAACATTTCTGAAAGTTGGTACAAACTGGGATTCATTCCATCAATGTGCAGATTCCAAATACTTGGATAATTTTTTTTGGTATTTCAATGCTTTCATACTGTTTTTCTGTGCCATTCTAAGGGGGTGAGCTGCAAGCACTAACAGAGCATTTGCTACAGTGAATGCCACATAATATTCCTCCAATGGCTTGTTATCAGCCCAGTGGCCTGACTAAGAAGATGGCTAAAAAACATGTCCTCTATGGTTAGTGCTGCCCCACTGGCTCCTGCTGGGGTCTGTGGGCCTCTTGCTGCTGGAGGAGGCAGTGCCCCTACACTCCCCTTCTTTTGGGTCACCCACAGGCGTCACAGCAGGTCCCTGCCATAGCACAGGAAGGCAGGAGACACTGTGATGAGGAGCTGAACTTCCCTCCCCCCACTATTTCTCCACAGGCAGCTGGGTGCCTGCCTAAATGTTCAGTATACTCAGTATACCTGAATACTTCTCTCTCCCTTCCTTACATTTATTTCAGCTCTTTACTGGGGCTATTAGAGGCATCTGGGCTTTAACAGTCCCCAAAGTGCATCTCCTGAAGCAGAGGTGCTCTGGATGGGAATGCCATGAAGCAGACAGCTGCTTGGGGAACACACTGAGGGCAGGAGCTGGTGGAAGTGGTTAATGTGAGCCATTCTGGAGTAAGTTGGTGCTGAAGTTGCACTTTATGAATTGCAAGAGGTGTGAGGCAGTTAGAGATGTTATGGCAGTGGCCACTAGAAAAGTCACCCAACAGCTACCACGTGTTGACACCAGAGATATCACAGCAGTTCCTATTGCGCAGGCAGGAAATCCTGACATCTCACATGTAACCCCACCCCTGGAGTCAGAACAGAGAGTAAGTACAGGGTGATAATGCTTAGTAAGGGCTAACTTGGAAATCAGACACATGGATACCAAATATTGTCCATTGACTTTACAAGGAAGGAAGGAAGAGAAGGAAGGTTAATAAGCTTAATTTGTCTTTTGAGCACAGTAATCTTCAGAATTAACTTTCCAAATAGGGCCATGACCCACACAACGGTTTCTAAATGCTCCTCCCTGACAATAAATGCAGAAATAGTACAATAAACACACTGTGAACTACCCATTTTACACTCAGTTTGTCTGGGTTCAGCATTTCGATACAAAACACTATTAATCATAGTGTCAGAGCTGGAGACCCTTGTGCCTCTAAACATTTTACAGAAGGAAGGTTTCCATGGGTGCCAAGGTTGTCATGTAAATCTTTTGGGACCAAGCATCTCCATTCTCTGCAGTCATCCCTAGATATGCCCAAGTCTTTTCCAAACTGCAAGTTGCTCTGTGATTGAGAGGACCACAACACCACAGTGCTGTTTCCCTCACAGTTTTGCTTGGTATTTAGCTACGACCTAGTCCCAGCTCCAGAAAGAAAGACAAATCAACAGAGCTTTCTAATAATTTCAAGATGTTCTGGGTTTTTAGTGCTAAGTGCATTAAAAGAGAGCACAGCAGAGATTATTACAGGTAATGGCCACATCACCATACAGGGAGTACTCTGCAAAGCTGAATCTACTGTCCTAGGACTGCTGAGCATCTGGCCCTTTTTCTATATTCTGGATCTTATTTTATTACTGAAAGACACTATTTCTTTCCAGCATTGTCTTAAGGAAGAAAAGAGAGGTTGAGGAAGATGATTAGCATGTGAAACATGTGCTGTTGACTTTGCACTGGTTTCCATGAGAAGAACACAAAGAGAGAAACCAGGCTCCTGTTTCGCTATTTTGGCTGAAAACTTGAGGTCAGCATTTACTATGTGTGCATCACTTCTGGCCACCTGTACAGCGAAACTCAACTCTATGCCATGTGTGCAGTGAATCCAGATGGCTCCCAACACACGTGTAAATCAGTGGCCTTTCCAGCAGGGATTAACAGATCCAGTACCATGTCTGTCACCCTCACAGCACTGTGTCAGAGCCCTTTCCTGATCACTGACAGCAGGCCCCATCCCTGCAGCCCATTCATTTAAATTTACTGGCAAAACATTAGGAAAACTGCTCTGGCAGTCTGGTGTTTTGCTTACAAAAATGCTGACACTTTATTTAAAGATAGATTGAGATCTTGGCAATGTGAAAACTATTATAAAACAAAAAGCAATCTTGCATCAAAACATGATCCTGGAGAAATACACAAGTCTATCTTGAGCTTTCTGATGTGGAAATCAGGGAATACCCCAATGTCGTGCTTCATGTAGCTTCAATCCCACCTTCTGGGCCAGCTGGCAATCCTGGAATTTGCAGATTGTAGTTGCTTCTTTAATTGTTTTCCAATTATTCATTTTAAGATTTTTAAACAAAAATCCCAGGCCATTCAATTAACATCACTTCACAGTGCACACACTCTGCCATCCATCTGCTCAAGTCATCTTTAACTGACACTGGCTTGTATCTGGTACTCATAACTATCAAACAAATCTCCCACATAATCCACCTTCTGTTCCCACCTAGAAAACAGATTTTGCCATTTTTTATTCTAACACCTGTGCAGCTATCAATGTTTTTCCACTGGAGATTTGTCATTGGTGAAGGTACATGTTGGGAACTGAGGTTACTTCAATACTTTCACAGAAAAAGCAAGTGATTGTATATTTTAATACCAGAAGGGATTATTGTCTGCTCCAGCCTCTTCTGTAACATGAACCACAAAATTTCTCTGCTCTAGATCCTGATACTTGTTAAATACTAATACTGATCCAGTCTGTTAAAGAAAAATAAAAATTAGTTTCTGCTTAACAATGTGCATTTATTACCAGTTAAATGTAAAACCTTGCACCTTATTTTCACTTCAAAAATAGAGAATGTTTACAACAAACTTCTATTTAGAATGAAAAGCTTTCTCATGCTCCTGCTGGATTATGCATAGGTTCTTAAAGCCTATGCTAGTCACAGCTAAACCTTCTCTTTGGATAAATAAGTACTGACACCTCCTTTTCATTTTTTTTAACCATAAAGCATATTCCTAGCCTTTGATTACTCTTAGAGCTATAAAATCTAAGTAGTTAACCAGTTTTCCTAAAATATACCTATAGAAAGAAGACACTATACTTGTCAGCATTATAGTGAATGTAAAATAACATAGCCTCCCTAATCTGGCACCAATCTCAAGAGAAAAAACAAGTGATCATTCCCTGTTACCTTCTTTGTACTGCTCTGTATTTCTACAATCTTGTATTCTGTACCTGCAAGTAGCCCCTTTCCCATGAGGAATCTCCTTCAGCCCAGAACGTACCATGGAACTCCCTCTGTAGTAGGTTTCCTAGTCTTGTTGTATCTCTACAAGTTTGGTCCCAGTTTTCATGATATGAGGTGCTATACGAACTTTTCAGGTAGGCAACTCAAAAATAAAATCCAACCTCAAAAAACAAAACCAAAACAAGCCAGGAGGAAGTAATTGTTTTCACAAAGCTTAATTAAAACGTGGAACTCATTGCTAACAGATACTGTGGATGCTAAAGTCTTGCTGGGCTCAAGAAGACAACATTGGGGGGGTGAATTTCACCAGGACTAGCAAACACCTGTGTGACGGTGCTTTTATGGGTTTATACATTTATAAAGGTTTGATATATAGTTTTGTTAACTTTCATATA
>WEIV01003862.1:0-13217 GCA_013390005.1 Calyptomena viridis
TAGATGTATAAAACCATAAAAACCACCGTCACAGAAACGGACAGAAAAAATCAGATACAATATTGATAAAAACCCCTTATACCTTACCCTGCATTGTCAAAATAATACAAGACCAAAAGACATATCTATGAGTCTTCTTATTTATCCCTACAATGCTGTATCCTGTACATTTTATGGCATCAATAGAACTGGAGTGTACCTGAAAACTGTCATTTATTGTATGTTAAAGGTATATTTTATTTATTGGTTGGTGGGTTTTTTTCCCTCCTATTACATGGTCAAATACTGAATGAATGAAGAATGTCTGCTTAAACAAAATTTTAAAAGCACGTTTTCAATTTTAACATATCTCCCTCTATAATTTTTCTTGTTATTATATATGACTAATTAGTGTTCACTGTTGTGGTATCCCAAACACATAAAAATGAACTGAATATTCATTCATTTCATTCACATAGGTAAGTCAGTGTTAAACTTGCATAGACAATTTTCTTAGCATTTAAATCTTTTTTTTTCTGAAAGCTGATATCTTTTCAACAGCAGATTACAATATATTCAATCCTGAGTTTTAATAAGAATCTTATGCACCTTTATTTATTAAACACTAGAAAAACTTTAAAGTTATTAAGTTTGCAAAGCTGAATAACTAAAAGAAATAACATTACAGGATTAATCTTATTATGTTATTCATATTCATTATTGAAACAGTTTTATGTATTACATTAGTGTCACATCATAAATAAATTGCTAGTATGTGGAATACATGGTGGTTTCCTCTATCCAATTCTAGCAACTATACAACTGTTTCTTCTATCAGTGTGTTTCGACAATATTCTAAATATTTTAAATCTTCTCCCAATATGAAACTATTGTTCACCAATTTCCATGTGTTCGTTGAAGTAACATTTGCTAATATATGATGCAGCAATATGGCTACATATAGACATTCATCTGACTTGGGTCAAAAATGCATTTAAAATCACATGCCTCCATATTCTCAGTAAAGAGCCTTGATAAAGTAGAACTGGCACATATGTGTGACAGACAAGTACTCAAACTTTAAGGTCAAGGTATGGGTGTTGTAGGGAGGAACACAATTTCCTGAGATATTTTAGAAAGAAGAATCCCTCAGATGAGGCAGCATAAGTAATATCTGTTGCATTAGAAAATTCAAGATAAGAAAAGATACTAAAAGAATGCTTTTATACTTGTATGGTATTTCATTCTATCACAAAATGTTTTGTTTTCATATCAGTGACATAGAGGAATTAATATAGTAACATCAATAGTAATAGTAACTGGCAGTTTCCTCAACACAAACTGATTTTTGTAGCACCATTATATGATGAAATATATAATTATTATTTATGTCCTATTATCATTAATAAAACACGGGTTGAGAACAAAGACACTGAGATAATAAGGTCAAAGAGAGCCACTAATTTTATGTGTCCAATTTCACATAACCTGGACCTGATTTTTAGAGAACATAATTGAATATTATATTTTATGTATTCAGAGCACAGCTCTAACTAGTTTATGCTGCCATTATGATTACCCAGTTGTTTTGCAAATCAGACCATAGGGAATAAAGTCAGTCACCCAGAAAATGAAGAATACATAATCATTGTCCACCTGTGAAAATGTACTTTAAGTGACTGATCCAGATTTACATGGGAAAGGGGAAGCAGAGATCTGAATACAGATATTTCTCTCAGCATTTCTCAGCTGGCTTCTCCATGACTCTGTTGTTTTTCTTCCTGTGTGTCTCTGCCTCACTTACTTAATACCTTCCAATCTTTAGAAAAATTGACAGGCAGGAAGACAAATTAAAGCTTTGAGCAAGGAATACCCTATCCAGGCCCTGTCGTCAGCCCCGCTCTTGAGGCCTGAAATCCATCAATAGAACCAGCTTTCAGACTAAGGGTATTTGCTACCTAAAGATGTAGAAAACACTATTGGATGCAGGGGAAGAGCATTTTGGGATTCCACAGGATTATTCATGAGATGTTTAGAGGAGAAATCAAGGGTGGGAAAGGATTTTTATGATTTGAGGAGCAATAAGTGTGGGAAATACAAGGATAAGGGCAGAAAATTGTCCATTATGAAGTAAACAGGGGCTGGTCACGTATGCTGGTCTGGCCATGTCTTGAATCCAAATCCCTGTGGTCTGAAAGGGATCTGGGGATTCTGGTTCATGGCAAATTGAATATAAGTGAGCAGTGCGCTGTCAGCCAGGAAAGCCAACAGTGTCCTGGGGGACACCAGGTGCAGCATCATCAGCTGGCTGAGGGGGGGGATTGTCCTGCTCTGCTCTGCACTGGTGCGGCTTCACCTTGAATATTGTGTGCAGTTTTGGGCACCATAATATAAGGATATAAAGCTGTTAGAGACCATCCAACGGAGGGTAATGAAGATGGTGAAGGGTTTAGAGGGGAAGCCATAAAAGGAGCAGCTGAGGTCACCTGGTTTGTTCAGTCTGGAGAAGGGGAGACTGAGGGGACACCTCATTGCAGTCTATAACTTCCTTGTGAGAGGAAGAGGACACTGATCACTCTTCTGTCTGGTGATCAATGAGAGGACCTGAGGGATTGGCTGAAGCTCTCAGGGGAGATTTAGGTTGGATATTAAAAAATGATCCTCCATTCAGAGGGTGTTTGAACAGTGGAACAGGCTCCCCAGAGAAGATGTCACAGCACCAAGCCCGACTGAGTTCAAGAAGACTTTGAACATCACTTTCAGGCAGAAGGTGTGATTCTTGAGGTGATCCTTCACAGGTTCAGTAGCTAAATTTCCATGATCCTTGTGGGTCCCTTCCAACTCAAGATGTTCTATAATTCTATGTATGAGGATATCTGGTATGGGAACTGAAGTGAGTGTTGAGGTGTAAATGAGATCAATTCAGACTATCCAGTGAATATGTGAAGTGTCCTTGGAAAAAGGGGGCCTCTATAGACCTGCTCTGGGTGTGAAAATATCTGTGGGTCTCCAAAGGCAAGAGCACAGCAGGCTGGGTATGGGACCAGGGATCTCCTGGCCACCTCTCTGCATATGTGTGTGTGTGAGTGAAATAGTCTGTACCAATGATGTGGCCTTGTAAATCCAGACACCAGCAACTGGGGAGACTGAGGGACAGACACTGGGTGTCTGAACCCAGCTGCTGCAGGGATCAACACTATACATATGTATATTAGTTTCCACTAACAAACTCTATCCTGCTGAACCAGAAAGGGCAGCAGGATGAGCCCATTAATACTGTCAGTGTTCACATGACTGCTATGTGTGTGTCTCTGAGATTTGCATATTAGTGTAGATATACACATACATATGTGCATGTGTTCTCTGTGTGCGTCTGCTGGGAACACATTTTCAGCCTCATTACTGGGAGTTCTAACAACCTCACCTCTCTCATGCTATCAAATCCAGCGTGAATTCTTTTCCTCTAACAATGGATTTATTCTCGGAGTGATACGTTGTGTAAACTTAGTGGATCAGGGAATCCATGGTATAAATGGCATGTCATAAATAAAAGAGTAACAGAAGGCATGCACATAAATAGGTCTTATTAATGTGCCTAGATTATATTAATCATAGATTTTCCTAACTTTTAAGTTTTTGTCTCTGTAACCCCGTAATATCCTTCTGCCAGGACTCTACAATGTTTTGTAAGGAATTAAAGCAAAATTGCCGTTTGCCTGTGTAGGTGCTGTTCTTATTGCTGCCCTAGTTTAATTATTTTGAAATAATTCTAATATGAACTTCCATAACCTCATAGAATCTCTGATGTCACATGATCATTATGTAGTATTAGGATAATAAAATTGTATATAAACCCAGGACAGTTTCTGCTATGACTCTGAAGATCCAACGAAGGAAACAGTTTCTCAACTATATAAGGGAAGGAGTTGCAGCATCTGCCATGGTCCTGGTAGGTGTCTGTGCTGATTCTGGAGCCCACATGCCTCCACTTCAGTGGTGTGGAGGCACCACGGCATGAGGGCCCCATGCCCTGTGGCTCAGCCCCATGGTCCCAGTGACGGCACCTGCCCCTGTCTTTGCTGATCACGGCCCCATCCAGTGGTGGAGAGGCGTGATGGGTGCCGCTGGCCCCTGCAGCCCAGGTGCTGACCGTCCTGCAGATGGTCATCCCAAAGGAAACCACCAGCTCCGTCTGCTGCTGGCCCAAGCGTGGGAGGGGTGGCACAGCCCTGCCGGAGCCCTGGGACCAATCAGGGACAGTGCAGCTGGACACCTTGGCTGCTGTTCCTGCCCACCTTGGTTCCTGGTCTGGCCTGCCGCTGCTCTGGCTTCCTTGGGGGTGGCGCGGGCTCCCTGCTGGGTGGGGTGGCACGTGGTGGCCCAAGGAGGAGTAACCACCATCTTGGCCACCTCATGGCATGAAGACAAAGAAGTTCCCGCCAGCAGGAAAAGGAGGAGGCAGAGCAGAGACTCAAAGAGGCCAACGGACATGTAACCTACAACTCAGGAGGTTGGAGAAGAAATGGAATGAACCAATCACGCCAGTGCAGGCGCTCAGGACCCTGGGATTGGATCAAACTGTATAAAAGGCGTCAATCATCTTTCCCTCGCTCTCTCGGGACCACATGGAGTTGAGGCCAGGACCTTGTGCTGCTGTGCTCACTGCCATTTTTCTGCCTGGAGCTCCAACAGCCTTTGATAACAGCCTGCAGCCCTTGGCCTGTTCCAACAGCTGCTGGGGCCACCCCCAGTGGCGGGCAACACCACTGTGGCAGCGACCTGACCAATTCTCCTCGATTTTCCTGGTTTGCTATACACTCACCCCCTTATCCCTCCGTTCTGTCCCTGCGGTTCCTGTCCATACTTGGAACATTCCCCACCTGCCATCAGTAACCCTCCCCAGGGATTTCACCACTCCTCAGGAGCCCACTACCCACCCCAAGGGTCCATCAGTCCCTCAGGACCCCTTCACGAAACCCTTCCCCTTTTTCCCTGGGACCCCCTCCACTTTGGGACCTCCCAGGACCCCACTGCTGTTTGCAGCGCCCCCTCTGGCTATCAGAGTGTGTCAGTAGTCTCCTGCTACCTGGTGCCCCCTACTGGCGGCAGCTGGTTGCTGCACAAAGCTGAAATACTCCACTGACGAGAAGTTACGAAAACAACAAAAAACGAAACTTTTTTGTTGTTGTTGACTGCTAGGTTGTTTCTTGCATACCGTTTGTCTAATTCATTTCTACTCATTCATAATTCATTGTTCATATAAAAATATAAGTTTTGAATTAATATTAATTTACAATAAAACTTTCTATCTCTATATTTAGTCTCATAGCCTCATATTAAACCATATCCTGTCCCCTAAATGGTAACAAAATTATTTCTGTTTAAGTAATTATGTCAATCAGCTAGACCATTTGAAAGAGATGGTATCCGAGTTTAGGCAAGAAAGTGTGATATTATATATGGGAAAGAGAAAAAGCAGAAGGTAGTCTGTTATCCTTTTGAATAAGACAGAATGATGTAAACCAGCACATCATATTTTCATAGTTATTCTACTGTATTAACTAAAAAAACTGTTGAGAAATGTGTTAGAATCTACAGAAATGGTACCTACTATGTGATTCCTATTTCTATGATATTTTCAAATAGAGTCTGAACAGTTATTTATTATCTTTTAAATGCCTTTCATATTTTTAGAGATATCTACCTTTATTTTTCCTCTCTTTTTCACTCAGGTTATTTTCTACAAAATTTCTAGTGGTATTTTTAATATGAGAGATTCTTGCTGGTGGTGATATTTTCAAATGTAACAAAAACCCTCTTTTAAGATATCAGAATAATGAAATATATATTAACTCTAGTCTTCTGGCCAAATTCATGTTGGGACATCTACCCTTTGAACTTTTAAATCACTTTGCCATTTTTGTTGGAGAAGTTATTTATTTTCATTACTGGCCTAAGGCTGGGCTGATGTGATTTGTTGAACAATTGTTGCATTTCAGTAGCAGTCAATTGATTAGGCTTCCTCAGAACGGTCAGAAAAATTGTGAACAACAAAAGCATTTGAATGAACTGCTTTTTGCTCACTTTTTGGCTTTATATTTGAGTCATAATTATCAGAATTTTCTTTATGATCAATGCAAAGGGCTTGTTAGATTCTAAAGATGATTTCCATATTTAAGACCAAAAGTATTAGAGGTTATCTTCAGTTTAATGCTAACAAAAATTATCTATAAATTTGGTTTACAGCTTCCATATAATTTCATTCTTATTCTAAATATTTAAAGTCTTCTGAAAAGATACTTTGTTATAAGCTCTAGTAGAATTTTTAATGTTATAGATTCCTTGTCTTAGCTATTTGATTCTGAATAGTATGCAAGAGAAGAGAATGCAACATTTCAATTAGTTAAAAAAAAAAGCTGATATGAAAGGTCAAATACAAATAGCTATCACATGGGTTTTTTTACAAATAAATCTAGCTCTTCCCACTACAAATAAATATCTACTACCATAGCTCCAGCTATTTCTGCCAGTTGCAGTATTTCGAAATTCATATGGGTTACATGCATCTATCTACTTGCATTGTAAAAAGAACTCTAGAGCAACAGTAGACATAATGATGAATGGAGACACAGATAATCAAAGGCATAATAGATTTTTGATCCAACAACAAATTAACTGGTGGTCTAGGCAAAAATGTACCACGAGAATAGGAGACATGCTGGGGTATTTGGCGGATTTTGACAGTGAGTACCGACAGCAAAAGGAAAAGTCATCACAATGAGCTTAGTTTCAGGAACTCTGCCTTGTCCTCCATGTTCTCTCTTCTCCTTCTTCCTCTCAGAGTGAGCCCCCTTTATTGACCCATCTCATGATTTACAGTACATTGAAAGAGAGAGCTTAGCTGTCTCAAAAACCCTTAACTTCCTGCCAATTAGACAGTAAAGCCCAAACAGTTTCTTCATGTAATATTTTGGCACCCATACTCTCAGCTTTTATTTACATTCTTTCACACAAGCGCTTCAAGGATGCTGTGGCCCTAAAATTAGAATGTTCGCCCAAACATTCATGCACTTGCTAAGAGCATGAAGCCTCTTCTGGGGTCAAATCAGCCTATTGTTTTTCTCCAATTTAGGGTGTAGACAGCTAGATTAACAAGGGACGGCAACACACAAGCTATGGGGTTTTTTTGATGTCAGAGACACCCAACATAGAATTTGGGATAAAGAAATTGAATTAACTGTCTTCTGTAAAGGGATAACTCTGTAACCTGAAAGACCTCAAAATCTGTCTCAGTGGAATACCACAGGCAAAATGACAAGATTGAGTTATATATTCAAAAACTCCAGAGCATAAAGCTGTAAGACAGAGGAAAAAATTATTTTAAGAAGTTAGCTCACTGTTTATCAAAAAAATCACTTCTACTTCTGCATAGATTTAAAGATTATTGTAATCTTTCCTATGAGATTCCTTAGGGCTTTGCTAACACTGTCAAATACATTGCCTTTCATCTCCTGTTATAAATCATAGCTTAAAGGAAACTTAGAGAATCAAGGAGTGGCTGATTTTGGAAGGGACATCTGCCGGTCATTTAGTCTATTCGCACTACTCAGGCAGGGTCAGTTACAACAGTTTGCCCAGGACCACATCCAAATATCTTTTGAGCATTTTCCAAGGATCTCCATATTGTATAACCTCTACTCTACCATCTAATATTCTGCAACCTCTATGGGAATCTATATATCTGATGTTCAGATGGAACCTTCCAAGTTTCAGTATCTATGTATTTTTCAAGTTTGTATTTATTTTATACTGTAACCTCTGCATGCTTTGTTTTTGCTATTCTACTTCTATAAGCAATTATGAATTACCCTTTTTGGTTAGAATGTTTTGGTCATTATTTAGACAAAGAATATCTCATATAGGAATAATGTAGCTTTTAGTTTACCATGAAGAAGTAAACTGAGGGAATGGTCTTACTAGCCTACAAGATATAGTATCCACAAAATAGGATAGCAAAATAGTCAGGACTTTGCTTTTTTTCCTGTTTGTTTGGGTTTTTATGTAATTTTGAGCCATAAATGAAATGTGCAATTATGCTTA
Source organism: Calyptomena viridis (assembly GCA_013390005.1). Classification (NCBI taxonomy): domain Eukaryota; kingdom Metazoa; phylum Chordata; class Aves; order Passeriformes; family Eurylaimidae; genus Calyptomena; species Calyptomena viridis. Next base: position 8,080 of record WEIV01003862.1, read on the forward strand.
CACACATAGTATGTATGTTACATACATTTAAATAGAAATTCAAATTACTGGAAATTTAAACAATACAGAAATAACAAAGTACACAGTGGATGTTTGTTAGAAAGTTAGAAAAGGAAAGAGGAGTGAGACATTTAAAAAACAACTTACCTGTGAAATAAAAAAATACACAATAAATTCTGTCAGTCCCAAGCATCTGAATGTCTTCTAAATATTTTCAAAATGGAAACATTCATTAATACCCCTAGTTAGGGAAAATGCATTTATAGTCAATTTTCTGGAAACATTTGTCATTTCACGTCTCAGAAATTTACTTGCAGGGTGTATAGGCTCTTGAAATAGTTCACTAATACTGCATACATCTTGCTTCTCAGAGGAATAGATTTGAATGTCTAAAAATTCTCTTCAGCTGTAACAGCTTCAATTGCTCAGGGTGTGCAAGTAACACTTAACATCATAACCAGCCAACAATGCTGACACGCTAATGCTGGCCACACAAGAGGCACTCTTCAGTTAAAACCTATACAGACACATATCAAAACATTTTAAGAGATCTAAATTCAAGGTGTATTTGATATTCCAATAATATTTTCTCTCAAAATATAAATACTAACAAAAATACGTTGCCAATAACAGCTGTACTAAGTGGTTTTACATTTATTTCATCTATTACTCTGAGTTAACTTTAAATCTCACCACTTTTTACTTCAAGTACAAAAAAAATTTCTTTAACCTTGCCATCTAAATAAAAATTCCAGTTCCTAACTTCAAAATATTTTGAAAAGGAAGATGGGACTGACCAATAAATCCCTACAATGGAAAAATGCTTAGAGGAGAATGACAAGACAGATGAGCCCATGAAGCTCCAAAAATAAGACTGCCTACAGTTGTTGCTAAGAGGCTGGTTATATCTCAGGGCTCCAGGCACTGGAATGGATTAACAGGTGGTGTAAATGTTTCCCCCTGAGTTCACTAAAACAATGCAAGTATGACCCTAATTTAGCTAGACAAACATGGGGGGCAGGGAGCGGGAGGGGTGAATTCATACCAACATAGATTATGGAAACTAGAGAAAAAGCAAAAGGGAGTAATAGGCTTCAGCTAGCTTTGACTCATGTATTTTCTGGAGACTGAGGATGCCTTGTAACGGTGAGCATATTATAGGCACTCATAATGAGAATTGGTGTTGTGACTGAACTGTTTATTGCAATTGTTATGTATTTTTTTAAGCATAACTAAACTATCTTTCATAAGTAAATTTGATATTAAACATTACACCCTCCATGTGGACTATCTAAAAAAACTTGTTTGTGGAATATAACAGAAGAGTCATACAGACTTGGGGACTGTATGAGAAGAGTAAAAGGTGTTCATTAGAATATAATAAAAATCACATAATTTAAAGTCTCTTGCTGGAAATGTATTAATAACACAAACTTCATAGTCTAACAACCTCAACTAGACTTAGTCTTTTATCGTTAGTCTTAACAATAATGTCAAAGCCAAAGTGACAAATAACAATTATGAGTGAAAAAAATGTTGTGTGTGGGAGGAACCAGATGTGCAATATTTACTTTTATTTTACATTTTGTAATGGTCCAGAGGTTTATATTTTCTCTTTTATGCATGATGATTAAAAGTATTTTTAAAACTGTAGAAAAGAAAATGGCATTTAATATATCCAAATCATAACATTACAAGTTATGTATATCATTATTTGTATTGTTAACATAACTAATAATTGAGATAACAGAAATATTCTTTATATTGGAATATAGAGATACTTATAAACACAGTCAAATTGTTATCTGTTAAAAATTGTTGGAATTTTTCTAGTGCTAGTGGCAATTACAAAAGCATAGTGCTGACTTTTAAAAGCTTCAGATCTTTTATAGGAAATATGGTTGGTTTATACTTCCTGATTGCCATAGTAAACTGGTAGTGTCATGTGTTCCCTGGGTTTTTGAAGTTATGCATTTAGTTATGAGACGTAGGAGACAAGGACAGTTTTTTTTTTTTTCCCTAATATAGCATCTGATATCCCTATTAATTGTTTTTATTTAGTTGTTTTTTTTCTGTTGAGCTTTTCAAAGATCTTTCAGAAGCATTTGGGGGTACAATAACATTATCGGTCATGATCAAACTTCTGTTTGGAAGCTACTAAGTCCTCATATTTTATCTGTATTATCTAAAGGTTAACCATGAATGGAAAGACTTGCATAAAACTACAAACAGCAGATCAATCCAGATCAGTGTTACAGATATTTACTACAAACACATACAGCATTTACTGTTTTCTCCCACTTCCTTTTACCTGTAAAGCTATAAAAATAACATTATTATTTCAATTATTTTCATCTAGATTTTCCAGTTTGTTATTTTTGTGAAATATCATCAATTTTGAGCAATGCTTTTAAACAATTTAAACAAAAACGAATCAAACTTGCTGATGTTCTGGTATTGTACTGTAGAGAATAAACAACATCATACAGCATAACAAGATTGCAAGCATGGTGCCGAATACCACTATTCATATTGAGTTATTCATATTGAATTAAAGTCTGAAATATAAATCTAGGTGGTGCATTTGGCCTTTACTAGATTTACTTCGGCCTGAAAAACAGAGCATGATGTTGAATTACGTGAGAGTTCTCTATGTCCCTTGTTTCCTTAGGAGCATTTTGTGCTGTTATGATTCCGCCTTTTCCTCCTATAAGTCTATGTCAATCTCCCTCTTGCCTCATACTATATCGACAAGACAGTGCAACTGTGCAGAGGGAGCTTCATAGATCAGTGGTATATGAGCAACGGTGGTCTTGTGCCAGCAATAGGGATTTACTCAATCAGGAGAATTCTTTTGTAGTGGAAGAGGGATTCTGCAGCCTGGAGAGAACTCTGTGACTGCTGGGTGACATACTGCCTTTCATCCTGTTAACCAACTGTCAATTGTCTAAAAAAGGTATGAATTAAGAACTCTTCTGTCCCCCAAAGGGGGAACGGGGGCATCTTATTTTTAAATCTTTCTTGGTTAATTAGCTTCTTGATCTTTGTATTGCCACTGCTCCTCAAAGTGCTTTTCTTTTCTCCCACTCTTCTGTTCACATTTTTCTTTATCATTCCAAATATTTTCCTTTTATACTTCACTTTATCTTAACTTCTTTCTACTTACCAAACACATTCATTGAATTTGAAGTATCAAGCAAAATGTTAAATTGCTTTCATAAGAAGCACTGTATTAATGTTATTCCCAATTCTTTTCATCTGAAGTTATGACACGTTATATTCTCCTTTGAAGTAAAAATGGAGATAAAAAAGGCAAAAAAAAAAAGTTAAAATTGAACTGGCAGATTGTATATTATAACAATTCTTTATAGTATGAATTTTATTTACAGTCGAATAAGCCAAGATTTTGTAATCTATGTACCTAAATTAGGAACCTAAATAGTTGGTTATATAATGTACTTTAAAAATTGCTGGGTATTCTAAAAGTTAATGAGATTCATTTACTTTTGGGGTTTAGTCCAGTTCAGACTTGCTGATTTCAACAGCAACAGTTAAATGAACAAAGAAGAGTTTATAAAATTCTGTTATTGGTCTCTGATGTATTTTACTTCATACCAACCTCCTCAGAGACAACTACCTTGATTTTAGATCACAAAATAGATTTTCTCGAAAACACATCCACGGTCACTTTCACTTCTTTGTGGGGCTCACTAGTTCTCCCACTTTTGTCAAATTGAACTTTTTCAAATATTTGACTACAGTAATAGCAACCCTCTCTTAATTACGTACAACGAAATTCTGATCATAACTTGCTGAAAATTTTGTTAGGTAGGCATGTATTTATCTGTGTGCAAACACAAATGACTTATTTTCATCACCGCCTGAATAAGCTGCAGTTATAAGCAGCTATACATTCAGATGAAATTAATAGAGAATTCACCTTGAATATTTTTGAACACTTGCTGTGAATGCAGTTCTATATACATAAATAGCCCATGAATACTGGAATCTTGCCTGCAGTAAGAAATGAAGCAGGCACTTTCCACTCGACATTCAGGTATTTGACACAAACCCTGAAACACTGAATTTCTAGTGAAAAGCAAAGTTTACCAATATAATTCATTTCCCTCTCACTCTGCATAATTTTATTTTCAGAAATATTAACTGTGATTTTCTTTCTCTTTGCCCTAATTTTAATATGTAGCCCTATCTTGCTAGTAATGTGTCATGAGCCTTGTACTGAAGTTCAAGGTGTCACAACTTATGTTTGTCAGACTTGCTCTGTCTGAACTTTTCTCAACTTTCCTGAAGCTTTGTTTTCACTTGATTTAGCTCTAGAAGCATTTTCTCTAAGAGACCAACTGTCTGTGACTATTTTATTTTACTTTTATTTATCTGTGTAGGTACAACACAAGTTTTTAATAGACATCAGTAACAAGTACTTACTACTCTATTCAGAGTAACATTACAACATAGAGTAGAGAAATACAGGTTTAATTGACTAACACATGCCTTTAGATGTGGAGACAAAGGAGACACCATAGAAGAGTGCAGGCATGGGGTAAGGGATGGGATTTAGGTGTGGCACAGAATACCTCAGGTCTTCTAATAATAATCAGCTAACCCATAGTCAATTAAAGAAATACAGATCTAAGCAAAACTATCTAAAAGACCAAAAATGCACATATATCATAAACTTGGAGTAATGTGCAGCTGCATAATAATGAAGAAAGACCAACATGTTGTCAAGCATAATGTTATTCCTGGAGCAGGAAGAAGAAACCATTAACATGGGCATGGTATTTCTCCAGCAGGTGACTGCAGATGTAGAGAACTGCAGATAACACACACCTCTCCCCATCACCTTCTCACAGCCAACATTTACACCCTGAAAAGTACAGTAAGTGGGAGCACAACCCCAGAAAAAGGAATAGAAACAAAAAGGTTATTACCAATTTTAATTGCATTTATACTTGCCTTTCCTTTATGTGGTCTCAGCTGGCATGTGGGACAGAACTGGAAGTATAAAAGTGAGGGTAAATAACCCAGACTTCTGGGTTGAGATAAGGGCAGTCTACTACATTATGGGGACAAAAAAGAAAAAAAACCACCTGCAAATAATGCACAAAAACCTTCAA